>CM024756.1:79698211-79776217 GCA_014218235.1 Colocasia esculenta | reverse complement strand
GGCGACGGCGACCGGCGGGGGTGGGCCGCGGTGATCCAGGCGCCGGGCCGCGGCGGGGCGGCCAGGGCGGCCGCGGGCAGGGGGCCCTCAGCAGGGGCCCGCCCTTCTCTTCCTGTCTCTTGCAGGCAACGGCTGAGGAGGAGGTGTGAGGCCGGCCTTCCAGGTATCTCTCTCTCCTGTGCGTATATATCGTTCTTCCTTCTATTCCGTTCCCCCCTTCGACAGTAGGAAGCCAGAAAAAAAAAATGGCACAACACCACCCCTAGGAAGTAAGGGGATCCGACAACTGCTGGGAAATCTCCGAATACGATCGGAGTTGCCAGGTAGCCAAATCTGGCATGGTTGTTGACGACGAGCGGTCCATAAGTGATGGCCATCTCCAACGATTTGGGATTTGCTTTTGGTTCGTCCAAGTACCTTTGAGGTGCCTCCACGGAGTATCTTCACGGAGTACCTTCACGAGAAATCATCAAAGGAGATTATCAGTATTAGGATTTTTATGAAGATGGATGCATATATCTCGCCCTTTGCTATGAATGGTGAGAAGGGGTCCCACCGGGCGTGCCAGCTGTGGACACAGGAAATTCTTCGTCTCTCATCTCTCTTTCTTGATTTGTTAAAGATATGTTTCGTTCATTTGTTTGTATTTTGACTTGGTATATGCGGGGCGTGCCAGCCTGCCTATCAGGCAGAAGTAAGGGTCTGCGCAATGCAGAGAAAGAATTTTTGTATATCCGTGAAACGGATGAGTGCGCCGTGTTTTGATCTGAACTTCTTTGATTCCGTGTCTTTTAATCATCAGGCGATTAGGGTGGCGTGTACTGGACCCCTGTCTCCATCGATCGGAATCGATGTTACATTTACATCGAGTTAAAAGCTTTAGATGTCATATTAACACCATTTTCAACTCGAATACCATTTCATAGCATGGGCGAGAATATATGCATCCAAAGAAATCCTGATACAATATTTTCCTTTTTTGTTTGCTTTGAAGAAAACAAGTTTTTGGTTTGAAAATGGAATTATCTTTTTTGAAAGAAACATTTATGGTTCATAAGGGAGTATGAACTTCCTTTGCGGAACTTGTAATATGGTTTATTATGGGCAGGAACATGCCCGTGCCAGCAAAATTATCTTCTGAGTATATACTCATTTCCGGGGGCAAGATCTCCGTTCAAAGGAGTCTCCCACATATGCATGTGAACGTATGAGTATATTTCTGATGAGGACTTCATCGGGATTGAATTACTCCCCAAGGATATACTCGTATGAACGAAACTTTTATGAATATGCGAATATCTTCCGGGATTCCCATTTGAATTGGTTTTCCCTTTGGAAATGCATGCGCATAAGCATATGGTTAGACATATGAGTAAATCCTCGGGTAGAATTCCTGTTTTAACAGAATCCCCTTGAGAAAATATATTCACATGAATATGAGTTATTTTTAATGGATATGTTCTCGGGCCGAACCCCCACGTAGGTAAGAGTTCATCCTAAGAATCATGCACATATGAACATAAGAACGTGGTTATATGAGTATTTACTTGGGCAGAACCTCTGCTTAAACAGAATCTCCTCAAGTAAATATATTCATATAAGCATGAAATTATGACCATATGAATATGTTCCTTGGTAGAATCCCTGTTTAGGCAGAGTCTCCTCAAGGAAACATATACATATAAATACAATGGCATCTAAATGCGCATGCCCATAGAGACTTGCTCGATATGGAGGCATTTAGAGCACAAATAACAAGGGTATTTAAATACCGTATGTCCATAGAGACTTGCTCGATATGGACAGTATTTAAATCCCAGAGAATCCTCACAGAGACTTGCTCGATGTGGGATATGAGATATACAAATATACAAATGCATCTAAATGCACTCATACCCATAGAGACGTGCTCGTATGGAGGCATTTAGGGCATGAACTTACAAAGGACATTTAGATATCGGGAACCACGAAGTGATATGCATCGTGGGCGATATCTAACCCTGTAGAGCACAAATATACAAATGCACCTAAATGCGCTCATACCCATAGAGACATGCTCATATGGAGGCATTTAGAGCATTAATCCTCGCCACGATGAGATATACAAATATACAAATGCACCTAAATGCACTCATACCCATAGAGACATGCTCATGTGGAGGCATTTAGGGCATGAATCCTCGCCAAGGAGGGGACGAAGGAGATGTTGATGCCGAATACATGGCGATCTCCCCCTCCTTCTTCATTGTTGAATATCTTTCACCCCATATCAAGTAAGAGATGGGGGTATACCTTCACGCCAACCAACAGATTGGAAGCACAAGTGGAAGGGGATTGGAGAAAGGGGACTTGCTATTTTCTGAATGCTCAGAACACAAAAAGGAAACTTTACAAGGCCTTTGTGGACTGATATCTCCAGGGTTTGAACAGCAAAAGGGGGAGTTTCTATGGGGCTTGTTGCCTCTCCCTTGGGGCTGGTTTACGAGGATTTTTGGGGACTATTTTTGCAGGGGTTTGGGGCTGCAAAACGGGATTGAGGGCAGCATATAGGGGCTTAGGAGCTGGCTGACCTCTTCTTGGATGGAGGGGGTTGCCCCCCCCTTATATAGGGGGCGGACTCCCCTCCCCTCCCTGCTGGCTGCACAGAAGAAGGAGGGGGAGAGTCCCCTTTTTGGTTGGGGGGGGAAGACCCTTCCAACCTTTTAACATTAAAACGGTTGGGGGGGGGGGTCTCCTCCTCCTGTTAAAAAGCAGAAAATAAAAGGTTGGGGGGGGGTATCCCCCTCCTGTTAAAAAGACAGAAAATAAAAGGTTGGGGGGGGGGGTCTCCCCCTCCTGTTAAAAAGGCAGAAAATAAAAAAGGTGGGAGGGGTCTTGCCTATAAATAAGCCATTACATGCCCCATTTGAGGGGTACCCAATTTGCCGGAGTTTCCGCTTCCTTGCTCGTAGTTCGGCTTGCGAAGAGTTGCATTTGCACCCTTGGAGCTGTCGCCGAGTTGTTCTTGTGCTTGTATTTCTACTTGTACTTCATACTTGGTCTTTATGGACCTCGTACTGTCGGACTTCTTCGTGCATTTGTATCTCACAATTGTCTTTATGGACCTTGTGCTGCCGGATTTCTTCCGTGCTGTATTTGTACTTGTACTTGTCACTTGGCCTTTATAGACCTCATGATGCTGGATTTTTCTTCCATGGTGTATTTGTCCTTCAGTGTTTAGTGCAAGGCATTAATCTCTTCCGATTTGTTCGGAGACTTAATGCGATTTGAAGATCTCTTTGTTTATCTTTGAAGGAAAATACCCAGGATGCTGTCTGTAACTTTTTGGGGTTCAACAGGGGGGCAGCCACAGAGGTGAGGAGATAGCAGCCAGGATAGAGGTAAGATCCCCGCCCTCTCTCCTTCGTTTCCTGTTTGCTTATTCTGCTTGTCCTCTTTCCCTTTTTTCCGTTTCTTTCTTGCGGGAAGCCAGACAGAATTTTGGCGTAACAAGGGATTATCCATTTTTGCCTGAAGTGCCCTTTCGGGTTTTCACCTCAGCCGGATTTTTTGATCCCTTTACCCTTAAGAATACAATGAATTGTATGCTTAAGTCCATCGGGGTATCTTTATTTTTAACCCCCCCTTTTTTTTGAGACTTGGCATTTGAGGTATTTTGACTGATATTGATAGTTGGAGGGATAAGGGTTTGATTTGATGTGGCTGATTTTGGTTGACTAGTTGGAATTTGGGTTTGGACTTGGACATGATTTGGCTTATCTATATGGTTTGCTGACTATGATTGGAAGTTGGTTTTGGATTTGGATTTGATTTTGTATTTCGATTTGAATAAGTTTAGCCTACCTTCGTAGTTTTCTGGCTAAGATATAGAATCTTGGATTTGTATTTAGATTTGGGTTAGGGATTTGGGTTTAATTTGGCCTTGGATTTGGTTTTGGGTATTAATATGAACTTTGGATTTGGCTTTTGGGTATTGGTATGGAATTTTGGAATGGTATTTAGATGTGGATTTGGGATTTGGGTTTTAGTTTTGCCGACCTTGATGGTTTGTGGCTGGAATATGGAATTTGGATATGCATTTGGATTTGTATTTGTATTGGATTTGGCATTTTGGTTGTAGTTTTGGTTTTAGTTTTGGATTTGAATTTATATTTGGCCCACCTTAATGGTTTTCTGGCCAGCACTTGGGATTTGGATTTGAATTTGGATCTGGAGTAGGGATTTGGAATTTGAGTTTGGAATTTGGATTTTGGGTTTGAGTGTGAACTTAGCCTACCCTTGTGATTTTCTGGCTAGGATATAGACTTTGGGTTTGACTTTGGTACATCCTACCTTGATGTTTTCTGGCTATAGTTTGAAGTTTAGATTTGGTTTAACCGGCTTTTGCGATTTGCAGGGGGGACTTTTGTGTTTTGGATTGACTTAGTCTTCCTTGATGGCTTTTGGCTAAAAGTTTGGCATTTGGATTGGGTATAGCTTACTATTATGGTTTACTGGCTAAAGTTTTGGAGTTGGATTTTGGTTTCAGGTTTGGGTTTACATTTAGTTCAGCCTATCTTGATGGTTATGGCTGTATTTGGTATTTGGATTTGACATATTCTGGCATTGTAGTTTGTTGAGAATGGTTTTGAATTGGATTTGGATATGGCCTGACTTGATGGCTTACTGGCTATAATTAGAGTTTGGATTTAATATAGTGTACTGTTATGGTTTACTGGCAATGAATTTGGAATTGGACTTGGGTATGGCCTACCTTGATGGCTTACTAGCTATGAATTTGGGATTTGGATTTGATATAGCCTACCACTGTGGTTTGCCGGCTATGGTTTGAGATTTGGATTTAGATTTGGTGGGAAGCGAGAGATGCAAGATAACTCCCCGACTTTCATCTATTCACTTACTTTCTGGATTTGTACATGAAATGCCCTTGGCTTCACGCTCTGGCAGGAATTGAGAAATTTAAAGATTTGGGTTGTATGATGGACATATGGAGGTTTGATTCCTTTTCCCCTATCTATGGCAAACCTTTATTTCAGTATCAATCCTTGAAGAGGATGCTTTTCTTTCTCCTTCGGCTTTATGTCTATCTGGATGATTGGATTTTTGCTTTGATGATTGGTCAGAGAACTCATGTTCTGGTGCATGGTATAGTTTCAGGTGTTTGTCATTGAGTGGAGGAAAGGGCATAGTACCTTTATGGTCACCAATCTGTATGCACCTCCTTCATATGCCAAGGTGACGATGTATGGGCAAGCCAAATGGGTTGCAATTTGCCACTTGACTTTCCTGCCATTGCTTCTCTGCATTTGACCATGACGAGATCTCCTTGCTTGAATGCCCTAGGTCTTGCCAATTTGTCGAATGCACGAGCCATTCTGGCTTGATATGCTTGAGGTATTTATATACTTCAAGTCGCCTTCCTTCCAGATTGGAGAGCTCCTCGAGTCTACTTTCTATTTGACTTTGATCTTGACTTTGGAGTTCATTTTGTATTGCCACCCGGTAGGATTCATTTCAATTTCTATGGGTATCATTGCCTCAACTCCATATACCAAGGAGAAAGGTGAGCATCCGGTAGGAGTTTTGTATACTGTTCGATATGCCCATAGAGCTTCATGAACTTTTTCTCCCCATTCCCGCTTTCGACCGCCGACTATTTTGGCGAGCAGCTTGCAGAGGGTTTTGTTGAAGGCTTCTGCCAAACCATTTGCTTGGGGATTGTAGACTGATGACGTCCTCCAATCAATATGAAATTGGCTGCCAAGGCATATATTGTTTTGTTTCAGAATTGTGACCCATTATCGGACATGATCCTGTGAGGGGTACCAAATCTGTATATTATGTTTTGCTTGACAAATTTGGCGACTGCTTCTCCTGTTACTTCCCTTAATGGAATAGCTTTAGCCCATCGAGAGAAGTAATCTGTAGCAGCCAATATGAATTTATGACCTTGAGATGAAGGTGGGAATGGTCTCACAATATCCATTCCCCATTCTGCAAAAGGCCATGTTGGCGCTGTAGGATGTAATATGTTTGGTGATTTCCTCGGCACAGGGCCGAAAACTTGGCATTGATGGCATGTACGGGCATATTGGATGCAATCTGCGACTCTGCGTACATGGTAGGCCAATAGAAGCCTTTTAACTTAATATTGATTTTCATCTTTTCACCTGCCTGGTGCACCACACAACCCAGAGTGAACTTCTTTCATGATGATTTTGGCTTCTTTGAGAGATGTGCATCTGAGGAGGATTGGTCCTTTTCTTTCATGGACCAATCTGTATAATTGATCTTCTATCAGCTGATATGATGCAGCCCTGCGTAAGAGCTGAATTTTCTAAGCTCGATTAGAAGGTAGCCAACCTTTCTTGATTTTGATAATCGGCTCACGCCAATTTTCATATTGAATTGCTGTATTTTCTTCTGTGGTATATTCTTCCTCAATTGTGATATTAGACTCACTGTCGAGGACACTTGACATGAGTCTTCTATGGCGGACAATTATGTCCAATTCTCCTTCGGGAGGCAGTTTTATGGCTGAGGCTAATTTGGCTAAAGCATCTGCCTAAGAATTTGCACTTCTTGGTACATGAGATATGTCGAAGAAGTCGAACTTTTCTTTGAGCTTCATAATTGTAGTATAATATGGGAGCAATTGTTGTTTTCGGACTTCATACTGGCCTAACGCTTGTCGGATGACCAGCTGTGAGTCACCATAAACTTGTATGCCTTTGACCCTCATTTCGAGAGCTAGCCGAAGCCCAATAATTAGAGCCTTGTATTCAGCTTCATTATTTGTCAGTGGCTTTATAAGAGCACAAGAATTATATAATATTCCTCCTTGCAGAGTGACTAAGACGATGCCTGCTCCAGTAGTGAGGCTGACGGAACCGTCTGTGAGATGAAGAGTCCGAGAAGCTCCATCAAAATATAATTCCCAGGAGGGTAATTCAATTGTGATGACCTCTTCGGGATTTGGATTTTCTTGAACTTAATTTTCTTTCTTATTTGTATAAGAGAGAGTTTCTTCTTCTGGAAGATCTATGGATAAGGGCGAATCCTCCGGCACTGGATGTACAGCCAGAAATTCAGCCAAACCTTGTCCTTTGATTGCCCTTTGTGGGACATAGATGATATCGAATTCCATGAGGAGCAAAGCCCATTCCCGAGTCTTCCTAACAATACAGGTTGCTTTAATAGATATTTGAGAGGATCATACTTGGAGATGAGTTTGACTTCATGAGCCAGCAGATAATGCCTCAATTTCTTGGCGGCAAATACCAGTGCTAGGCAGACTTTCTCCATTGGAGCATATCGGAGTTCTGGACCGATCAACTTTCTGCTGAGATAATATAGAGGCTGCTCCTTGCCTTCTTCATTTGTTTGTGCTAATAGAGCTCCCAAAGAGGCATCCATAGCTGCAATATATAATATGAGAGGCTTTCCATCGATTGGGGCTCCCAAAACTGGTGGAGTGAGGAGATATTCTTTTAGTTGCTCGAAGGTAGCTTGGCATTCTTGATCCCAGATGAAGGGAGCATCTTTCTTCATCAATTTGCTGAAGGGCATGCACCTTCCTGAGAGATTAGAGATGAATCGCCTGGTATAGGCTAATTTTCCTTGGAATGACCTTAGCTCGGTCAGATTTTGAGGAGATGGCAGTTGCTGGATCGCCTTGATTCTATCGGGGTCTATTTCTATTCCCCGATATTTGACGACGAATCTCAGGAATTTGCCGCTTGAAACCCTGAATGCACACTTCATGGGGTTCATTTTCAATTTGTATTGACGAAGTCTTTCAAAAACACGACGAAGATTAGATAGATGATCTTCCCGCTTTTTGGTTTTGACGACTAAGTCATCAACGTATCATTCGACCACGTCATGGATCATTTCATTGAATATCTTGGTCATTGCTATTTGATATGTGGCTCCTGCATTCTTCAAGCCAAAGGACATCCTTTTGTAGTTGAAGATATCTTTGGGCGATCTGAAGGCAGTATGATCTTTATCTTTGATTGCCATCCAGATCTGGTTATAACCTGAAGACCCATCCATAAAGGATAAAGCTTCATGGCCGGTGGTCATATCCATCATGGTTTCTGTGATTGGAACTGGGAAATCATCTTTGGGGCAAGCTTTGTTCAAGTCCCTGTAGTCAATGCATATTCGGACTTGGCCATTCTTCTTCTTTACTGGAACAATATTGGCGAGCCAGATTGGATATATGCATGGCTCGATGAAGTCTACTTCAGAGAGTTTGTCGACTTCAGCATTTACCTTAAGCTCCAGCTCATGCCACATACGCCTTTGGGGCTGTTTGACAGGCTTGGCTGTATGAAGTAGGATAATTCATACTCAGCAACTGATGACTCTAGCCGGGCATTTCTTTATAATTTCAAGCAAAGCAATCTTGGAATTCCAGCAGGAGAGTTTGACAAGATTCCCTTTCTTGTTCGCCAAGAAGGGCGCTGATGAAGATTGGTCGGGGGTTTTCTTGATCCCCGAGATTGAGTTCGATCAATCATCAATTGTGGCTTGTCCGCCATCTTCAATTTCCTGAGGGGCTGGTTGCAGATCCACGAAGTCTTCTTCATTGTCAGAATTTGTGACGTAGACTTCATAGGAATTATATCTTCACAATCTATTGGTGGAGATTGCTCGTCAGATTCTTCTGGTGATTCTTCATTTGATGGTCTCTTTGTGGGAGAGATAATATCTTCTTGAGAGTTGGAGCTGGAGGATTCTTGACTGCTTTTTACATTGCAGGTCTCCGGCAATACCCCAACAGCATTGACTGTGAAGAAGGACTCGGCATTATAATCTAGTCCTCTTGTATCTTTCCTGGAGAATGGAGGTTGTCCTCGCACTTGGGAAGGTTCCCATAATTACTTGAAGAAATCCCGTCGGGAGGCATTTTGCATCTGAGGGATATTTTGCTTCCTGCACATGTCTTTGATATTTTCTGGCATATCAGCCATTTCTTGTATTGGCTCAAGATGACTTTAGAGTTTATTTTCCCAACAAAAATCGTCTTCTGATGATGCTAAAGGTATTGGCTCCCCTTTGTAAAAGAGAATTGGCTTTTCTCCTTTCTGGCATTCTTCTTTTCTTCTTTTCTTTGATAAGTAACGACGAATGTTTTCAATCGCCAGACACTTTGATCTTGCTTTGGGGAGTGGATTTGCTTGCAGTTGGGAGGCAGAGGAATGCTCTTGTTGATAGCTTGGCTTACATGATCAGCCTCATAATTGATGCTTTGCCTTTCTGGGCGGGTTGATTTGCTTCGGGAATTCTTTGTGTGGAGCTCGGCAAGGCCTTTGTTTATTACAAAGAGCTCGCCAATCTCACTATCTTCCTCTGAGCACCCAGTTTATTTACCTTTCCCTTTTGATTGGGCAGGGGGTTGAAGAATTGGTCCTTCAAGATATAGGAGGGCATCAGTCAGTTGCATTCATCTTCCCGAAACGGGGCTTGATCAGCAAAGACTGTGTAGCAACCTGGATTTTTCGAAAAATAAAAATTTAATAATATAAAAAGAAACTAATTAAATTTATTAGAAAATCAAGTAAAAGAAAATAAATTAATAGGAAATTAATGGAAAGAGAAATTACTAAAACCCATTAAAAGAAAAGAAGTAATGGGCTTTATTAAATTGACCCAATAGAATTTAGTGGGCCAAATTAGGAATTTTTAAAAGACGAATAATGCAAAAATACCCTAAATTCGTAACAAAATATTACTTAAATAAAAAGAGGGTATTTAATGCATTAAAAAAGTGGTTTGAGTTGGATTTGGAATCCTAAACCTACCCCAATTGCTTGGCCATGAAATCCCCTCTCTCTCAACCAATGAGGAGATCTCTTGCTTAAAAAGGGGAGTGGAAAATAGGAAACTTGGAATTAAATGAGAATTAGACTTAAGCTAGGAAATGGAATTAGGGGGAGCTTAAATACTTCTCTAAAACCCTCATGGCCGGCTCTAGCTCGTGCCAAGAGGTTGTTGGACCAGAAGGAGAAGCCAAGAGGAGGAGAAATCGTGGAGAGGAAGATCTATCAAAGCTTCTTCCCGAGTTCTTCATCTTCAAACCCTAGAAGAGGAAAAACGTGAAAGGTAGGCATTCTCACGAGCAAAATCCTAAAATTTTATCTGTAGGTTGTCCCAATCATATGGAACTATGCTTTCTGATTTCGTATTTTTCCATCAATACAATCTTTTGTTCTTGAATTTCGAAGTTCTGCCGTTTACATGACCCCGAGCTCTCTTCATAATTCTTGTTCTCCATGTACACTTGATATCTTGCTACAACACTTTTACTGGAGATATTGACGGCTGTTAGGGATCTTTTCCCCCTAAAAGCCCTAATTTACATCAACTCTATCTTGCGAATAAATTCTTGCCTCCCCACTGTTCGCAGTTTATTATCTTTCATGTTTGACATGATTAAGACCTGTCAAAACATATCCGTTTTCGAATTCCTATTTACTGTAAGTTCTTACGCATGTTTAGATCAACCTGCAACTTGTTTCATGATTTTTCGTTGCTTCTACAATTAGTTTTATATTTTTGAATCCCTCTGTGTCAAGAAGGGCAACTCTTGGACCGCAATCCAAGACATGTCTGACCCCCTGTCGGACTCAGGCGCAGGCCCTGTGAACGCGACGGCCCGATAGGCCGCTGTTGACACGGGATTTTTTTTATCAATTATTTATCCTTCATCCATTCAATCAATTTCATTTCATTTCAATTATTCATTTATTCAAGTATTCATTCATTTCGCATATTTTGGATTTTTGTATTGCGGGGCGTGCCAGTCTGTCTAACAGACAGAAGAAAGAGTCCGCGCAATGCGGAGGAAGGATTTTGATGTCCGTGGAACGAACAGGTATGATGTCCGTGAAACGGACAGGTATGGTGTCCGTGAAACAGACGGGTGCGCCGTTTTGTAATCTGAACTTCTTGAGTCCTGTGTCTATACTCATCAGGCAATCAGGGTAGCATGTGCTGGACCTCTGTCTCCATCGATCGGAATCGATATTACATTTACATCGAGTTAAAAGCTCTTGGTATTATTTAACACCAGTTTTAACCCGAATACCATTCATAGCAAGGATGAGACAATATGCATTTTTTTAGAAAATCCTAATCATGATATTTTCCCCTTTTATTACTTTGAAATGCTTTTGCTTGAGTATTTCATTTTTTTGAAATGACTGTCTTTTTTGGAGTCCAAAATATGATTTTGAGAAGAGAACGAGTATATATCCGTGAACCTATTTGAGGTCTCTCTTCTTCTTTCTCCCTTTTTTTATTATAAAGGAACATTTTAGTTGATTGAAAACTTTATTGTGAAACATGAAGATTATCATTGTAGATGGGTATATACCCATAAATTTGATTCTAAACTTGGGGGTATTATGATCTGGAGTAACACTTCCGTATTAGAAAGATTACTATACCAATTTTTGATATGAGGTTCTTTCACAGTATCCCTTTTGGAAAGTCCGGATTGAGGCAGAATTTCTTTTCTCCTCATTTCTTGCTCGTATGAATATGATTTTGGAGAACATATGAATATATCTCCATGGAAGTCTTTGTCAGATTGCAGTTTCTTTCCGAAAACTGTCCGCATGGATGCAATTTTTTCATGAGTATATGTATGTGCTTCCATTTGGATGGCTTGAGCACAGTCTTTATCTCCCTTTTTTTTTAGATGTGTGTATATCAACACAATATTTATAAGCATGTGGTTATATATATGAGCGTGTGATTATATGCACGTATCCTCGGGAGAACCTTTGCTTGAAGGGATTTTACCTTAAGGAACATATATGTGTATAAACACAAATTTGCAATTTATGAATATATTCTCAAGCGGTATCTCTGTTTGAGCAGAGTATCCGGTAAAAGGTATCTCTGCTTGCGCAGACTCCCTTTCGAGAAGTATATGCATATGAATGCAAATTATGATTATATAAATATGTCTTCGGGCAGAATATCCGTTTAAAGGAAATTTCCCCTAGGGAACATATACGCATATAAACACAAATTTGCAGTTTATGTATATATTTTCGGCGGTGTCTCTGTTTAAGCAGAGTATCCGGTGAAAGGTACCTCCGCTTGTGCGGAATCCCTTTTGAGAAATATATACATATGAAGGCAAATTTATGATTATATAAATATATCCTAGGGCGGAAACTCCATTCGGGCAGAGCCTCCACTAAGAAATACATGTATATAAACACGAATTTGTGATTATACGGATATGAACTTAGAGGGAGTTTTTGCCCGGGCAGAGTTCCTCCTAAGAAACATACACGTATAAGCACAAATTTGCAATTCTATGGATATATTCTTAGAGGAGTCTCCACTTGGGCAAAGTTTCCTCTAGGAAACATATGCATAAGAAAACAAATTTGCGAATATACGAATATGTTCTCGGGCAGAACCTTCGCTTGGGCAGAGTCTCCTCTAAGAAACATATATATATATAAACACGGGTTTGTAGTTATATGGATATGTTTACGAGAAGAGGTTTTTTCTTAGGCAGGGTTCTCCTCAAGAAACATATATGTATAAATACAAATTTACGACCTTTATGTATATGTTCTTGGACGGAACCTCCACTTGGGCAGAGTTTCCTCTAAGAAACATATACATAAGAACACAATTTTTGTGAATATACGAATATGTTCTTGGGCAGAATCTCCGCTTGGGCAGAGTCTCCTCAAGAAAACATATACATATAAGCACAAAATCCACCATCCGGAGACTTGCTCGACGGGCGGGGAGAACATATGCATCTAAATGCGCATACCCATAGAGACTTGCTCGATATGGAGGCATTTTGAGCATGAGAACAAGGGTATTTAAATATCATATATCCATAGAGACTTGCTCGATATGGATGATATTTAAATCCCGAAGAATATCTCTCCCACAGAGACTTGCTCGATGTGGGAGGATGGGGGGGATAGATGGAATGCCGATGACGTTTGGAGCCGATTCTCCTCTCCGCGCCTTGCTATCGGGCCAAAGAAGGGTCAATACCTTCGCGCCAAGCTGGGAGATTAAGGGAACAAATGATAGAGGGAAGGAGAGAATGCTCTTTCTATTCCTTTGGATTTTTTTTGACAGGGCTCCGCCGGGACCTTCGGGAACCTCTCTTCATGAAGGGAATAGGGGGCCTTTTATAGGGGAGGCCCCCCCCTTTACATCGCATGGAGAGGAGAGCCCCAACCGATGGTGACATGGGCTTATATCACCATTGGTTGGGGGCTAACCGATGGTGACATCCTATGATGTCACCATCGGTTAGCAAGGGCCAACCGATGGTGACATCACCTATGATGTCACCATCGGTTGGCAAAGGCAAACCGATGGTGACTATGCATGATGTCACCATCGGTTAGCATTCTAACCGATGGTAACACATGCTTGTGTCATCATAATGTCAGGGAATTTTTTTTTTTTTTTTTTATGTCAACAGCCGCGTTCCAAGGTCTTGTCGCGACAGCATTAACCGTCACGTTCTGAACGCGATGGACACTGCCGTCGCGATCCGTGCGCCTGTCCTGACCGACCTATCGCGACCTGTACAAGACCCCGTCGCGATCTCAGTTGACCCTGTCGCGACCCTCATTAGGGTGCGTCGTGATCCGACTTTTTGCAGGAAAACCCATCCTTCTGCAAGTCTTGTTGTTCTTCAGCTATTCACATATCTTGTTAACTGCTTTAGATACTGAAAAACGAAGTTGTAAGTATTGGTTATATTTTAACTAATAAAAGTCAATCACTTGACCTATCATATCTATGATTTCATGACACTTACACACACTCTGAATCATCCAATTATGGCTTAATTTGGCATGAAATTATTGAATATGTCTGGTAATTTATGTAACTAAATTGCCATTATTAATAAGATTTGTCTTCGTTTCTCGCGATGTTTTGGAACACCGATACCGAAGCTCCACTGTCCTAGAATTCCTCTAGAACATCAAGCACATGTTTCAATACACACTCTCTTGACTTGGACGAACTCTCCGTCAGATATTCCTTCTGCCGGACTAGTGAGTCTTTGTTCAAGGCCTCCGTAAGTCTCCTCTGTCCATGGATTCTCACATGGTCGACGAGCGGGTTGTACCCTAACACCTATGATACCCTTTAGGGATCAATACGATCCAAACGGCCATTAGAAGTTCACTCTCGTCTTGAATCACACGGACCTCTGGACTTGTGTTTAACATGGCCAGTGGTAGAGTCATGAGTTCCACCTGACTGCCAACACCACGTGCGCGTGCTGTGCAACTGTTACTATCGCCTGTTTACTCGACGTGTTACGTACAATGTCCACTAGCTCTCATTTATGCTCTACTCGCTCATCTTTTCACGTTCACTCTACTATCTTATCTATTCATCTAGTGCTCTCATCTATTTCTTTAGTACTCTATATTGGCCATTGACTGATTGTCTAAAGATAAACAATATAACCAATGCCTGGCAATATATAAAGGCCCCGATCTGGTCCTGGGATGTGCGCCCGAAAGTGCTAGTGCCCATGGGAGTTAAATGATCAGAGTGTTTGGCATTACACTCAAGTGCTATCTATCTCGACTATCTATATAACAATCAAAAGTGCTATATTCTCTCGTTGTCTACAAGACAAATAAGTGCTATGTTATACTCGCTGTGCTATTGCTATATTTTGTGCTATTTGTGCTATGGCCATCTTGCTATTTGTGCTATACTCGACACTCTTGCTATATATGGAAAGTTGTGCTATTTCGTTTACGTGCTATCCTGCTATCTTTTACTTGACTCTCTCGCTCTATCATTAGTTACTCTACCTTTTAATAATTAATCATTTAAAGCCTACTTGACTATTGAGATTTAAGTCCTACTGGGCGTTATCGCTCACCCTGCGTTATTTGTCGTTGTGTTCTCAGGTGAAACCGAGGATGACCCATACACTCAAGAGGACGTGAATGACCAGGAGTGACGTCACGAGTACCCTAGTGTCCTAGAGTTATGTTAGAGTCTTAGTTTAGTCTTTTACTTTTATTTCAATGTAATTGGGCCCTATAGAATGACTCTGATATTAGTGGTTGTAACTAGACATTCGAAAGATTATTATGAAATGAATTTGCTTAAGTGTTATTCATTGTGCAATGGTTTGATGTCTGGTGCTTGCTCTGTACCCGTTTACTTGCAACTGCCTCGCGTTCCGATATTCCGCGTCGGGGCATGACAAACTGTATGCTGCTTTCCTTCTTTAGCATATTTGATGCATTGATGGAGTGTTGACGGGATGACCCAATTTTTATGTAGCCAGGGTCTCTCGAGCAATATTCTGTATGTTGTATCAGCATCAATGATATAGAAGGTCACCTTGGTGATGAAGTCACCCAGAGTTAGGTCGACGGTGACTCTTCCGATGGCTTCTTCAGAATTCTGGTTGAAACCAGTGATCCTCACCATGGTTTGGCGCGCCGGATCGAGCCGGGCCGATCCCCCCGAATCGCATCGGATCAGGGAGGATCCGATGCGCGGCTCGCTCCGATGCGCCCGGATCCCTTCAATAAGAGTTCTGGCCGAATGCAAGCAGATCGAACCGAATCGGTTCGATCCGCCCGAATCGAATCGGATCAGGAAAAACCCGATCCGGTCCGAATCGGGGATGCGCCAAACCTTGATCCTCACATCCCTTACTTGCTGCATGTAAGGCATGAGTTGTAGAGATTCAAAGGTTTTGTAGGGCATTAAATTGATTGATGCCCCCGGATCGACTAGAATCTGATTTAGCTTGTTGCCGTTGATCCGCCCCTTCACATATAAAGGACGGTTGTGGCATGGAGAGGATATAGCATGTCTTCATCTGTGAAGGTGACATTTGCCGCCAGTGCTTCCTATGCTTGAGCTTGAAAATCAGCCATATGAGCTTCATAGGTTTCTGGTTCTTGAAGTATTTTGACGAGAGTTTCTCTCAAGTCTTTGCTCCAAGCAATTGCCTCCCAGACAGTGATATTGACGGGGAGTGATTTTAGTTGTTGAAGAATTTTCTCATCAGCCTCGGCGCGTGTCTGGTTCAATGGGGAAGATCCCCCAATCAAGGATTCAGACGGCTCCTTTGGCTTGACGAATTTCTTTTGAGAGAGGGAGCTTGATGGCTTTTCATTTTGAGGGAGAGGAATGCTGTCCGGCTCATTTGATGAAGCATATGGACTTTGGTCCCCATTCTTTGATTGAGAGGCTATATTGGGCAGCCCTTCTTCTTCATCTGAAGGATCGAAGACATAAGAATCTACCCGAATTTCAATTTCAGGCAGAGGTCTTGATTCTTCGCCACGGAAGAGTATGACTTTGTTTGAACTTGTGATATCAGGCTTCTTGGCGGTGGTAGATGTTGCTTTTTGCCACCTACCACGTCCTCTTCCGCGATGACGACTTGCATTATTTGCAGGCCGACGCTGGTATGTCGGCGTTGTTGGTTTATCTTCAGCTTGTATGGCAGCATCACTTGGGGAGACTTGTAGCTCCTTTGGTGGAGGTACGAATACCATATTGCATGTGAAGGAGTTGAACATACGGTCCAACTTTTCTATGGTGATTTCTTCACCTTCATTGAAGAATACTAAGGGCGATGAGAGAGGAAACTCCTTCCCTTGTAGAGTTTCTTGTTGGACTTGATAGAGCCAATTCCGAAGTCGATTTTTTCTCTCTATCTCCTCCCATGGGATATATTGATCGAGGGTAGCTCTATCGGAAGGCCTGGGAGATATATATTCTTTCAACTCATCAATCAATTTTTGGAGTTTCTGGACAGGAGTTAATTCTTGAGGGGCTTCTGTAGCAGCAGCGCGCTCCGTTTGCTTTTTCATTCTTCTTTTTCATTTCTTTTTCTATTTCTTTCTCTGTTTCTTATTTGCAAGGTTTCCATTGAACTTATGACTTCCTGCTGGAGAGATGGCTCGGAGATGCTCCTTTTGCTAGAGCCGCCTTTTATCATGAATCTCTTGGACTTTTTGGAGTTGGTTGACTTTTGAGGGCCCATAGTGACCCATTCACCTTCTGAGGCTTGTGCTTTGAAGGTTGAATTAATTGCTTCTTCAACAATTTCAGATGGGAGTTGGTAGAAATCATCCACGAACCCCTCTGCTTATTGCGAGATTGGCTCCGCCGCAGCTTCTTCTGGTATTTGATTTCTGTATCGCAAAATGGCAGCTTTGCGCTTTTCCATTTTGGTTTTGCGTTTGCCTTGTCCATAGCCCAGTTGAGAGTGATAATATTCACATATATCTTGATATTATGCTTGATAGTCTAGACTTGGATCATATATTTGTTGCGACGCCTCACCAAAGTGTGTTGACGCCAAGGAGTTTCCATATTGATCAATTTTCCCTTCTCGAATATGTGTTTCGATTAGGTCATGGAGCTCCGAGCAATCTTTGGTGGGATGCATGGCTCTGGAATGGAATTCACAGTAGTCAGACATCTTCTTTTCACTTTCAAGATATAAGGCGCTGGCTTCTGCACCTTGACTAGCTCTTGCCTCTTGAGATTATCAAATATCAGCTTGGTATTCTCCTCAGCAAACGAGCGTTGATGTAGAGGATGCTAGTTCATATACCACTGACTGGATAGATATGGATGTTGAATTGGTTGATCCTCCCCTGACTCAGAAAGACCAGAGGATGATGATGCATTGATGACATTCACCGAGTGGGACGTAGAGTTGGCTGGTCCATTCGGTGGTTGCTGAGTATGAGGTTGTGGAGGGTTGACCAAAGAATTACCCAGGTCAATTATCCCTTGTCCGATCAGATTTTCCACGTCATCTTTGAAGTTTATGCAGCCTTCGATGACGTGGCCCGTCATTTGATGATATGGGCAGTAGTTGGATAATATCTCTACTGGAGCGAGATAATCCATCCATCCGGATCGCAGACATAGCCAGAAGAGTGGTAATGTTTGATGTCGAGGGAAAGAATATAACCTTGCCGGCTCGACGGGATTTGGAGGATCTTCAGATAGCCACCCGATTGAGTCTGCATATGGCGACCATGGAGGCAGCTCCTGATTTACTTGTGTATGGATTTGTGTGGTTTGTGGAACATTGGATCCCTAAGTGGGAGTGCCCTGATGTCCTTCCACACTTTGTATGATTTGCCGCAACTCTTGTTGGCCTTGTTGTAATTGCTGGAGTTGCTTTTGGACTTTCCGCATTGCTTTCCATGTGGCTTGATGCCTAGATCTTGGCGGAGAATGAGCTCCAGAATTATCTTGAGGCGGGTTGAAGGTTTGCCATATCGGATCTCAGCTTCGTCTCGGGAGGGTCAAAGAGAAGAGATTTCGGAGAGATCTCAGAGATATCTTGGAGATCAGGATAACATAAAAGTGTGGATCACATAGGTTCACATAGATAATTCCATAAAGAACATAGATAATTGCATACATTCTCAAGTGAAAAATCTCATGAGTTTAGGTGATGATAGCTTAGGTTTGACCAAATCCTGAGAGGTCTCAAGCAGACTAAGTGCTGTCAGTAGGAGAGTGACTCTATTGGAGAAGTCATATGCACGTTTGACTTTTTTTACCGGACTTTAGATTTTTAGTATTCTATTGGGTTTATTTGAATTATGAAATTTTTATATATGTCAAATTATGAAAGATTAGAAAGTCGCTATTTTGATGAAACCACCAAAATCACGATTTTCTTCTTGGATGGGAGAGTTGACTTTTTTTTTGTAAGAGATATGATTTTTTTGATATTTTTATTAGATTTAAATGGGGGGTACTTCCTTATTTACATGTAATATCTTAAGTAAATGTAATAACATTTACTTAAATGATATTCAGGTAAATAAGAGGATCCTAACAACCCTGCCTGAAGAAGATCCTGAGTCCTGACAACCCTGCCTGAAGAGGCATCTCGGTATTCTCGTTTCTCAGGAAGGGACCGAGACCGATATTCTTGCGAGATCTCGCGCATGGGCGGGTCACATGAAGGACCGGCCTCAGGATTATTTGAGCTTGTGGCGGGCTCTTCCGTATGTATGACATTGACTGATTGCTCTGGCTGATCCCAAGCATGTAGGACTGGCCTCAGGATTATTTGAGCTTGTGGCGGGCTCTGCTGTATGTATGACATTGACTGATTGCTCTGGCTGATCCCAAGCATGAGGTTGAGGAGGGTCGACCAGACCGCTTTGCATAGATATGAGGCCATTTTGGATCATCTTCTGGACCTCATTTTTGAAGACGTAACAGTCTTCAAATGCATGCCCCACCATACGGTGATACGGGCAATAGTTGGGCTGATTGATCTTGTTGAGATCCACCGGCTTCTTTGGTTCTGGCAATGATATTAGTTGGTTGTTAGTATGCTCCTTCTTGAAAGAATAAGGAGCCTTCATGCGCTCTGCCAATGTTGGTACTGGCACTTTTGGTTCTGATTTCTTCTTTGGGGCGGCAGAGATTACTGCTCCCTTTGCTTCATTGCCAGGCGAGAAGTCGATGACATTGACCTCTTTTGCTGGCGGGTGTGGACACGGGATTTTTTTCACTCTTTTTTTTTGTTCATTCATTTCATTTTGGTTCAAGGTATTCATTCATTTCACATATTTTGGATTTTTGGTATTTGCGGGGCGTGCCAATCTGTCTAGCAGACAGGGGAAAAAGTCCGCGCGATGCGAAGGAAGTGTTTTGGTGTCCGTAGAACGGACAGGTATGGTGTCCGAGAAACGGACGGGTATTGGTGCCCGAGGAACGGACAGTATTGGTGTTCGAGGAACGGACGGGTGCGCCAATTTTAATCTGAACTTCTTTGATTCCGTGTCTTTTCATCAACAGGCGATCAGGGTAGCGTGTGCTGGACCTCTGCCTCCATCGATCGGAATCGATGTTACATTTACATTGAGTTAAAAGTCCTTGGTATTATTTGATACCAACTTTAACCCGAATACCATTCATAGCAAGGATGAGAACATATATATGTAAAGAAAATTTAGAAAGTCCTAACATGAAGTTTTCCCTCTTTTTTTTATTGAAAATGCATTTTGTTCTTTAAATGATATGACTGCCCCCTTTCTTTAGATGTGAAATATGATTTTTTTTTTTTTTTAAAAGAGGAACAGGTATATACCCGTAAACCCGTTTGAGGTTTAGAATATGCTGTTTGATTTGAAATTTTGTTTGGAATGGGTATACACCCACAAATTATTTCTGGGCTTTGGGTGTATCGAGAACTTGGGCAGCACTTCCACATGGGCAAAGTTGTTGTGCAAATTTATAGTATGACTTTGATTATGGATTATGAAGTTTCATGGTATATATATTTTTTGGGGTAAGCCTCTCTTTGAACAGAGCTTCTTTTCTTTTTGTTCGCATGAACATGATCTTGCAGACATATGGATATATTTCTTGTGAGGGTCCTTGTCAAAACAGAGTTTCTCCCCGAGAAACTACCCACATGGGTACAACTCTTCTGTGAATATATGGATATATTTCTGGCAGAAATTCGGCTCTGCCCGAATTTGTCTTTTCTCTTTTCTTTTAGAATATATTCATATAATCATGATTTTTCATGGGTGTATGCATATATTTTCTGCAGAACTTCCACTTAGGTAGAGCTCCCTTTTTTGCATACAAATGTGGAGTTGTAGACATCTGAGTCTGTTTTCGGGCAGAACCTCCGCTTAGACAACGTATCCTCAAGAAACATATGCATATGAAATGGTGTTTATGTGAATATGTTTTAGGAAGAGTTTCCACTTAGGCAAGATTCTTCCCGCAGAACACGTGTATAGCCATGAATTTGCAATTTTATGAATATCCTCTCGAGCGGTATCTCTGTTTAGGCGGAGTATCCGCTACGAAAGGTATCTTTGTTGAAACAGAGTCTCCTTCGAGAGGCATATTCATATGAATCCAAATTTATGATTATACAAAAAGTGTTCTCGGACAGAATTCCCGCTTAGGCAGAGTTTCCCCTAGGAAACATGTGCACATAAGCACAAATTCGTAATTATATGGATATGTTCTTAAACAGAGATTCTGCTCAAACAGAAATTCTGCTACGGAACATATATGTATAGGCGCAAAATTGCCATTTTTATGAATATGTTCCCGAGCTATATCCCCGCTAAGGCGGGAGCTCCTCAGAGTTTCTTCTGAGAAAGGGGTCTCTGCTCGGGCAGAGTTTCCTTTAGGGAATATATACATATGAATGTAAATTTGCGGATACACGGGTATATTCTCGGGCAGAATCTCCGCTTAGGCAGAGTCTCCTCTAAGAAACATATGCATATAAATACGAATCTGTGGCTATATGGACATGTTTTTCAGAGGGAGCTTTGACGTGAGCAGAGTTTCCTCCCAAGAAACATATACGTATAAGCACAAATTTGAGGTTTATGGATATGTTCTTAGGCGGAATCTCCACTTGGGCAGAGTTTCCCCTAGGAAACGTATACATAAAAACACAAATTTGCGAATATACGAATATGCTCTCGGGTAGAATCTCCGCTTGGGCAGAGTCTCCCCTAAGAAACATATACATATAAACACAAACACACTGTCCCAGGGACTAGCACTCGATGGGAGGTGGAACATATGCATCTAAATGCGTAGCATTCAGAGCACGAATTACAGAGGTATTTAAATACCATATGTCCACGTATGGACGGTATTTAAACCCTATAGCCCCATGTAGGGCCGATGCCGTATCACGGACTTAAGAATAGGAAGATGCCGATGCCGTATGGAGACGATCTCAGACTTCTCGTTTTGCTCCGAACAAGGAAGGGAACCGATACCTTCACTATAAGAGGGGAGCTTGAAGAGGAGATGGACTTTGGGAAATTTGGGATTTTTCTATTCTTTCGGAATTTCATAAACAGGGGGGACAACACTTTGGGGAGGGGTTGTAGCTCTTTCCCGGGAGCCTCCTCTTCAAATGGGGGGATGGGGGTGCCTTTTATAGGGGAAGGCCCCCCCTTACATGCATGGGAGTGGGGCTCCCTTTAACCGATGGGAGTCCCATCGGTTAGAGGGAAAATTCCCTTTAACCGATTTACCCCTCAACCGATGGTAGTCCCATCGGTTAAAGGGAAAAATCCCCTTAACCGATGGTAGTACCATCGGTTTGGGGTTTTCTTCTTTTCTTTCTTCTTTCTTCTCTCTCTCTCTCTTTTTAAAGGGAATTCCCCTTAACCGATGGTGGTTCCATCGGTTAGAGGGGAATTTCCCCTCACCGATGGAACTCCCATCGGTTAAAGGGGAGAATCCCCTTAACCGATGGCAGTCCCATCAGTTAGGGGATTCTAAAGGGGAGATCCTCTAACCGATGGTAGTACTATCGGTTGGAGGGGTTTGTCCCCCCAACCGATGGAAGCCATCGATTGGGGGAGAGAACCCCCTTACCGATGGTAGCCCCATCGGTTAAGGGGAAAAAAACCCCTTAACCGATGGTGCTTCCATCGGTTGAAGGAGGGGGCATTTTTTTGAAATGGGGAATTGGCACAACAAATTTTTTTTTGTGTCAACAGCGGGTTGCGCTCTTTAGGGAGCTTGCCTTTATGAGATGTATGAGCCATTTGTTCGGCTAAAAACATCTCGACTTCTGCTACAATAGAATTTAGTTGATCGAAACTCTTGATATTTGCCCCCAAGACTTCTCCAACACTTTTTTCAATAGGAGAGCGGCTCCTTGGAGAAGTCACATGCACATTTGACTTTTTTTACAGGACTTTGGATTTTTAGTGTTCCATATGGTTTATTTGAATTATCAAATTTTTAGATAGACCAAATTATGAGAGATTAGAAAGTTAGCATTTCGTTAAAATCACCAAAATCGTAATTTTCTTCTTCGATGGGAGAGTTGACTTTTTTTGGGTAAGAGATATGATTTTTTTGATATTTTTGTTGGATTCAAATGGGGGGTACTTTCTTATTACATGTAAATAAGTTATGAGTTCCATCTCATACCATGTGAATCCCTCACCCCATTCTCATATCTAACATACATATGTTACATATATGCATGCATATATGTCTTACATATACGTATATATGTCATATATATTCATTATATACGTATATTATATTATATATATACATGCGAATCGGACCGAATCAGGCGAATCACAAATCGGGTTTCCCTTGATCCGCTCCGATTCGGCCCGATCCTATTCGCCATGACAAACCATGTGTGGAACAAAGGTAAAGAAGGTGGCAGTACGAAAGGAATACATTAACAAAATGTATGTAGCAGAGATGAGGATGTTGAGATGGATGCGTGGTAAGACTAAGAAAGATAAGATTAGGAATGAGCGCTTCCGTGAGGACTTGGAGATAGCTCCAGTTGATAGTAAAATGAGAGAAAATAGACTTAGGTGGTTTGAACACATGTACCGTTGTCCTAACTCAATGTTCGGTTAAAAGATGTGACCAAATCTTAGTGGATACTAGTAAAAGGGTTCGGAGAAGGTCTAAAATGAGATGGTGCGATGTTATTAGGAAGGACATTCGCTTATCAAGGTATAAACATGAATATAGCACTTGATAGAAACCTGTGGCAGAATAGGATTCATGTAGCCAACCTTAAATAATGGGATAAGGCTCTGATGATTAAGATGACGAGGGGGAGGCAAAGAATGTGGCGATTGAGGCTTGGGCTTGCCTAGGCAAAACGGGCCTGGGTGAGGCGACTTGGAGTCACCTTGCCTGGCCTCATGGCCGAGGCAACTGCCTCAGTCACTTTTAATAACAATAGAGTGCCTTCAATGTAGCCTAAAAAAGGAACACAAGATTGCCAACCTTTCCTTGTTATCTTATGTACAATCAGTTCTTTATCTTTGATGATAGAATGACAAGAGAAGTTCTATGCTAATCCTTGAGAGCAAAATTTTGCAGATATAATCTACCAAAACTGATCCAATTGTTGTCTTATGCAGAATCAGTTCTTTATCTTTGATGATAGAATGACAAAAGAAGTTCTATGCTAATCCTTGAGAGCAACATTTTGCAGATCTAGTCCATCTGTCAAAACTGATCGAATTGTTGTATGTAACATTCATGTGCTTTACAATCCGAAGAGAGGAGATATTAAACTTGGCCAGGTATGTCCTTGGCATCATTCAATTTTCTCAATTCTATTCTATTTATTTTCCTTAAGCTGGACATCACATGGCACAAAAATGCTGCTTTACCACATTTGTCTTATTTACGTTATGATATGGACGGAAGGTGATCATTCACCTCTTTGTGATCACAAAATGTACCATCTATGTGCAATTGTTCATGATTTGAACTTTATATTTGACCTGACTTCTACTTTACATTTTAATATGAGCACTTGACATGTGTGGTGCAAGGCTGCTTTCGCTTGATGCACTTGAGAGGTTTTGGGACTTAAACTTGGAAACTTGACCAGGATTTATTTGGGCTAGTTCCACTCCTATCCATTTTTGAACCCTCAAAACTAGCCAGAATCAAGCCATAATGGCACGAACTGATGTATTGATACTAACTTTTATCCCCTGATTGATTTTACGAGTTATCCAACTAGACAAGTGCCCTTGGAAAGTGCTCAGCTCTTCTACCTGATTCTAAGCTTAACTCCATGTTGACGGAATGACTCCCCATTATATGCTGAAGTCACAGATTTAGCCTTTATACGGAAAACATAAGTTTTTTTACATGCATTTGTGTGCTTCAACCATGATCTCTGCAGTATTTGGTCCATCTGCAGGTCAGAGTGCTCCTTGATCGAGCATACTCTGTGTCTAAGAGTTGGAATGATGCTTCAGTCATTATTTGTGGTGATTTCAACAGTACCCCAAAGGTGGAGTTTACTTTTTCTTTACCTTAAGTGCAGGCAGATGTGTCATCTTGCTTAAATTGTTTGGTTATCACATTTATGTTATACTGAGTTGCTGTTCTGACTTTATTTAATTCTTTTTCCCTTCTTGTGTTTGCATGTCTCTACAGAGTCCACTTTATAACTTTATATCTGAGAAGAAGGTAAATACTAAATGTCAAGCTTCCTTATGATTAATTGGTCAAAATAGTGTATTTTTTTTTCATTCCTAAATTCATTCTACGTTTATATTGCAGCTAAATTTATCTGGACTTGCTATGAATGAAGTGTCAGGGCAATACTCTGCTTGCATTTATCCACCACAATCATTTACTGGTTCTGGTTTGTACAGGTTATACAGTAGCATCTAGGCTGAGCTGGGTTTTATAATTGTTTACTGCACACATGAAAAAGAAATATGATGTGGAACCTATTTTCTGCTACAGGGGCCACACTTCGCCTGACAATAATGATGGAAAAGTTTCTCCTGTTGAGTTGGATAGCCATCAGTCAGGACTCAAAGATCACATCACTCAGAACAAGGTGGAAAATGCATTATTAGTTGATAGTTGTTCATTCCATGTGTCAGATAAAGTCTGCACCTACCTTCAGTTGGAAAACCAAAAAGGAAAAGAATTTCTTGCTACTTCAGGAGTAGAGGTTGATGGACATGATATCTTACTGCCCAAGGAAAAAGATTTGTCAAATGAAGCAGGAAAAGATATTGCTGTGTCAAGCGAGGTCATGACCTTTACAGAAAGTGAAAGGGTAGAGATTTTCAATTCTAAAAATGCTTCCTTGCAGATGAATCTTCATACTGCAGCCGAGTTGCAGGCTGATGACAGATATGCCGATGATTCTTTTTTTATTTTGAAAACAATAAGCAAACATGAATACCAGGAGAATGATCAAAATTTTGTCACACCTGAAAATAAAGGGATGTGGCACAGCTCGCAGGGCCCTTCACATTCCTTGAGTGAGGTAAAGCGTATATCGTCAATTAACACGAGTGAGCTAAAGCATGCATCCTCAATTCACATGAGTTGCACATCCTTGACCATGCAAGAAGATACTGATCTTGAGAAGATACAAAACACATCCCTTGTTTGTTACGCTGTGCTACCTTCTGAAGGTACCGAAAAAGATGTTTTTTGTCCAGAAAATGGTTCGGAAAATAGTCTGGAGTTCAAGTCAGAATCTGCTAAGTTTCCTGACAATCTTGCGTCCAAGTCAGTCTCTGACGAGTTCCCTGATGATGCTATTTCTGATACATCTAACTCTCAGGGTATCTCACAGCCATTTACAATTAGTGTTGGGACCCCTCTCCCTGAAATAACTGAAACTTCACCTGATTTGAAAGTTGTCCAAAGAAAAGCTGATCTTGATGTCTCTGTTCAGGATTCCTACAAAAGCAAGCCCTTGAAGTCATCTAATCTCTTGGACATGCATTTGGATCTTGAAGAATTTGATTCATCAGTAAATGTTGTTCAAGAAGTGATGAAAACTGCAAGTAATGGAAGCAATCAGTTGATGGCAGATGTGCATGAAAAATTGCCAGGTTTCACTGAAAACTCAGCCTCGGAGAATGTCACTTATAGTAACTCTTCTGGCCGAAACTCAGGAAATGCTGCTATCTCTACTGGCATCGAGATTGAAGCCAGTCCATCTCTTAATGCTGAAGAAGAGGTTAATTCTGATTCTTCTTTTATAGAAGAACTTCATGGAGCAGGGAATGTTCCGATGTTGAGCCAAGGGATATCTGTTACATCATTGTTGAGCCAACCCACGTCCCCATTATTTCCTGACCCCTCTACAAATGACGGCAGTGGGCTGGAGGAAGTAGAATCTGGCAGGTTGAGTTCCAAAATTTCAAATCAAATCCAGGAGAAGGTTTATGATCCTCTATTATGGACTCCAATGGAAATAGAAGCAGCATCAAGAAATGCAGAATGTACCCTTCTTGAACATAATCTTAGCTTAACGAGTGCATATACAGAAGTTAAGGTATTCACGTTGAAAAATGTTGTCATCATTTCTTATATGTTACTCCTAAGACTTCTTGGATTTTATATTTTAGCATCTGCATTCTTAGTTTATTTCTCTCATGGCTTGGGATGCTGTAACAACATCAATTAGAGGCATATATTTATTGGTTTAGTTCTGGTTTCAAACTTGTCATCAACTTATAGAAATAATTTTGGCTTTTTGCAAAAATGAAATGGGCTGGTTTTGATTAAGCATGAGGTTGTAGATAAACTTCCATTCCTTTTGATGGAAATACTTAGTGACGAGTTAGGCAATTGTATTTCTTCAGGATTATGCAGGAACAAAGGATTCAAGTGGAGAACCCCAGATTACAAGCTACAATAGGCAATTTATGGGCACTGTTGATTACATATGGTTAGCAATATCTTCTTGTTGTCTGTCTGACTGATGATTTCATGAATTCTGATGATGGACCAAACTTTTTGTGCCTCCTGATAGTTTCTTCCTGCTGATAGCTAAAAATTAAATTTCGCTTGTTCCAGGCATTCTGAAGAACTCCAGACTCTACGAGTTCTTGATACTATACCAAAGCATGTTCTACAGCAAACCTTGGGTTTTCCGACAAAGGTATTCTTGACTATTTTCTTCAATTCTTGTAGTCTAAGAGACAAAACTCGCATGGACGTCATTTACCAGGCTGCAAGCAAGTGCTGCCACATGCCCTGCTCAGGGTTTGCAGGATCGGAATCAGGGGGCGAATCGGGAAGATCCTGATTCACTCGGATTCCCCCAGAATTGCTCTGATTTGCATCGGAATATATATATATATTATGTATACAATATATCATATGATATATGAGTGAATTAGGGATCAGGTTTATCCTGATTCGCACCGATTCGGGCGAATTGGGCCGATTTGCCCCGATTTAACAAACCATGGCCCTGCTTGCTGCATGTTCTAGATTTTCTTTTCTTTCAGGAATAGGATACTCCATGTCGTGCTTTAGGGTGTGAATTTGTGTCTAAGCTTATTCCTTTATGTTTAAAATTTGGTTGTTTTTTCTTGCAGAAATGGGGGAGTGATCATCTTGCTATAGCGTGTGAATTTTCATTTAAGAAGGCTTAATAGGCTATGATGAAGCTCCAGTAGTGATTTCAGCCATTCTTTTCTGGGTCTTGGGATGATTCACGTGAGGATTAGCATCTCCTGTACATCAGATCAGCTTTCTCTCGTTCTGCAATGGTGTTAGAATTTGTCTTTGTGTTTTTTTTAATTATATTTTTATTGTGTACCCAGGGTAAAATTTTTGTACCGAGGTATATGTATGTGGTTCCTATCACTAGGGGTGTAAACGAACCGAGTCGAGCCGAATAATGCTATGCTTGAACTCGACTTGTTCGTCTAAATCAGAGCTCGAACTCGGCTCGTTACTCGTCGAGCTTTTAAAATCTCGTTCGAACTCGACTCGTTCGTCTAAATCAGAGCTTGAGCTCGGCTCGTTACTCGTCGAGCTTTTAAAATCTCGTTTGAACTCGACTCGTTTAGTTTTTCCTGTACTCGAACTCGAGTCGTCAAACAGCTCATTTAACATAAACAAGCCCAAGTTCGAGCTCAACTCAATTCGGTTTATAAGTCTTACACATCAAAATCGAGTTCACACTCAACTGAGGTTAAAATGAGTTGAAAAAATATATTTTCAAATTAAAATTATTAAAAAAGTTGAGCCCATATAGAGCCCAACGAGAGCCCATCAGCAAAACGCCTATGGGAGGCTAAGGGAAATCTTGGTGCTTGGGGCTTTATTATATAGAGACTTAAAACATGAAGGAAGTTAAAACTTCTGATATGGGACTATGGGAGGGGACACAAAACACAGCCACACAGGTGGCAGACGAGGTCTTAGAGGGTGGGTGATGAGGGAAGCCTACACCGGCGGGTGGGCTACTGTAACACCCAACTTAGATCCAGTCTAGTTATGCCAACTCTCATCGAGTCTAAGGGACGTGTTATATAGGGAACACACCCCAACAAATATCAAATGTAGGTTGATTCATTCACAAATAAAGAAATATGCATCCGAAATAAAACACATCTCATCAACTTTAATAATCAAGTCCATACTCTATCAAATAAGTCCATAATGCTAAAATTAGTTCAATTACAATGTTCATAATATAAACAAATCCTCACATACAATAATCTCTCAAACACATAACTAAGTCAATCCTCTCGCTCCGAATCCAATCCCGTTATCAAAGCCTTGGGATCTGCTGAATCACCTGAAATGTTAAACAAGTACGAGTCTACAACGAAGACTCAGCAAGCAACCAAAAATGGATTACCAATCTAACATATACATAGTGGTTTCAAAACATGTTAGTACATATAAAAATTCAGCAACCATATTACTTGCATTATGTACATTTATCATTCACAATTCAAACTACAAGAGAGTACAAGTGCTACTAGAATTAAGTATGATTTTAAGACATGATCTTAGCTACATAATGTTTATTCTTACTAAAAGAATTCAGATCTGAACATGATGATATGGATTCAAGTCATAACATGGTACAATTTATATACATGATTCCAAGAAATTGCATATTAAGCATGACTTCATATCATTCCCACAAGTGGAAATAAAACAAATAATGCATGAAATCTTTTTAGAGCTGAAAGCAAACTTTGTTCATAGCATATACATATGTACAAATTTTCTTTTCTTTTGCCAAGACACAGCCCAAACCACCCATTAGAAGTCAAATACACATATGACATATACTCATCACCTAGACAATCAGTGATAGTGTCTTGGTTATTGCGCAATACCGGGGAAAGTCCTTCCCACCCTAACCAGTGATACTTGTCCACCTCTAGGATTTTTTCCCGTGCCCTCGGGAACATATAACAAAATGAACATTTTCATAGGGGCATTACTTTGGTCCTACTCCAGATTATTTCTATGGTGGCAGTGTCTTATTGGCCATATACACATTCTATACAAATTTCTAAAATTTCAAAATGCAACATACCATGCTGCCAAATCATATACACATGATCAGATACTGATAGTGATTGATTTCAGATTTATCACATGCTGAAATTTTGTACATTTTTCCACAATCTATTTCAAAAGAACACAATTCTCATAGTAATAATTAGATATAAATAGTTTCAGTCATCTAAAATTCATAGAACTTTGCCAGAATGTGCTTGTACTATCATACATCAAATCAGGAATTATTCAAAATTTTCTGACATGTAATCTAATTTCCACAATAATCACATCAGTGCGAAAAATAGAGAAAAATCCACGGTAATGAAACTATCTGTGAACATGCTTAATATTTTTACTGCGCACACAACCATAGAACCTACTGTTCAAAATCTTGTAATTTTTGGGATTCAGAAATCATTTATCAATTCTAAAATAGTACTACTGATTTACGTTAATCATGGAAATTACTAAAAACAGTCAAATTCGTATTTTAGATTTATCATAGCATGGTACATCCCTATCATGTATTACTACACAGAATCATAAATTTTATCATGAGCATGCATCATATGTAAATTTTCTATCAGATCTAAGCTTAATTTCAGAGTTTAGGAATTTACCCTAAATCATGGTGTCTACAGAAATTACCCAAATTTACAGTATATCAAAAACGTTGTTTTATTGAGTATTACACCTTTTACAGAAAGTCCATTCGAAGTATAAGCATGAAATTATAAATCCAACATCAAAACAGGTCAAAAATGGTGAACAGAAGAACTAGACGGCAAGATTGTTGCCGCTAACTTCAGTAGACGGCAACAAGGTTGACGTTAAGTTCATCCTTGACGGCAGTCAAGGTGGACGTTAACTTGATAGGAAAACTGAACTCATCCGAGACTCATGTAAACCACAAACTCCGACTGTTTTCACCCTTTTTAAAAATCTGTAAAAATTGAAAAAGGGTAAAATGTAGAGTTGGGAACCCGATCCCTAGGTTACTTGCCTCTAAAACACCAAGAGATCCATGAATTAGCCCGATGAAGCCCGCCTTGGTGAACCAAGACAGTCCTCCTATTTGGGTTGAAACCCTAGATCCGCCAGTCCCCGATGGTATGTACACCTTGGAGACGCCTCAAGCCTTCAAGAACACCAATCCTCCACTTGCAGAAGCTCGGTCAAGGCTCCCACGAAGATCAAATCACCGGTCTTCCTCTTCCACTTTCTTAGAAGTTTGGAGGAGACACCCAAAACCGGTTCTAAGAGGTTAACCCTCCCTTTTTATAAAAGGGATGGCCTCCCAACCAAACCCTACGAGCTCAGATCTGTAACCCCCCCACAGTTTCCTAAAATCTTGCCTTACCATAACTCTACCTGAGCTGGACTACGAGAATCTCGCTGTCAGTTCCGCAAGAAATAGACGTCAACATTCTCTGCCATTTACACAGAGTAAACGTCAATCGATATGGACGCTAACCTAGAGTTGACGGAAATGATGTTGTCGTTAACCTGATGTTGACGGCAGTTGATGTTGCCGTCAGAAACACAGGTCAATCTGCATCCACCCGAGAACAGACCATTCTACACTACAATCCACAGAACTATACACATATATGCACAAAAATTTCTAATTGCACAATAAAATAAATATATCAAATGAAATTTAAACTACCAAGAAATTTTAGGACATCACACTCTCTATTCTTTAAATAATCTTCATCCTTGAACATTGAGTCTTAGAAAACTCACCAAAAAGATGTGGATATTTCGCCTTCATTCCATCCTCCAACTCCCATGTAGCTTCTTCTTGTGCAAAGTTTCTCCATAAAACTTTCACCAAGGGAATCCTCTTGGACCTCAAATGTTGTACCTTTCGGTCCGGAATCTTTATGGGCTGCTCTTCAAAAGATAAATCTTGCTGCAAATCTGTTGGCTCATAAGAAAAGATGGATCTCGAATATACCTTCTTAGCATAGAAATGTGAAACATCGGATGTATATTTGCCATAGACGGTTGGTAACGCCAATTGATAAGTCACATTTCCAACCTTCTTCAAGATCTCAAATGGTCCAATAAACCTCAGATTCAACTTTCCATGCCGACCAAATCTAATCACCCCTTTTGTTGGAGAGACCCTAAGGAATATATGCTCTCCCACCTTAAATTCCAAATCATTTCTTCTATTATCCGCATAGCTTTTCTGCCGGTCTTGAGCTGTCTTTAACCTTTTCTGAATTAGCTGGATCTTACTAGAAGTTTCTTGCACAACCTCAGGTCCAACCAAGTGTCTATCACTAGCTTCCTCCCAACAGAAAGGAGATCTACAAGGCCTTCCATATAAAGCCTCAAATGGAGCCATACCTATGCTTGCATGAAAACTATTATTATAGGAAAACTCCACGAGAGGTAAATGTTTCTCCCAATCACCCTTCCAATCTAGAGCACATGCTCTCAACATGTCTTCAAGAGTCTGGATTGTCCTTTCGGATTGTCCATCTGTTTGAGGGTGAAAAGCTGAGCTAAGATTCACTTGAGTACCAAGAGCAACTTGCAAACCTTGCCACAGTCTTGAAGTAAATCTTGGGTCTCTATCCAAAATAATGGATTTAGCAACTCCATGCAATCTAACAATATTGTCAACATAAAGCTTGGCCAAACTGTCAACATATTGCTTCTTCTTCATAGGTAAGAAATGTGCAGCCTTAGAATCTATCCACAATTACCCAAATGGAATCATTGCCCCTAAAAGACTTAGGCAAGCCAGAGACAAAATCCATAGTAACTTCTTCCCACTTCCATAAAGGAATATCAATCTTTTGCATCAAACTTGATGGTCTCTGCCTTTCTGCCTTCACCTGTTGGCATGTCAAACATCTAGCCACATAGTCAGCCACATATATTTTCATGCCTTGCCACCAAAAAGTCCTTTTTAGATCTTGATACATTTTGCTACCACCTGGATGTATAGAAAACTTGGACCTGTGAGCCTCATCTAAAATTTGCCTTCTAACATCAGCAATGTCTGGCACACATACTCTATGTTGGAATCAGATAACACCTTCCTCATCACGAGCAATGCCTGCCTTCCCTATCATCTCTTGCAGTCTAGGATCATCCTTCTGACCTTCTACCACACTATCTAGAAGAGAAGACCTGATAGTCAACTGTGCCACAAAAGCTTGGCACAATTGTGACTCAACCTCTACAAAGGCACAAGCTGCATCTTCAATCATCTTCCAATCCTTCTGCATTGCTGTCCTCTTCCTGCTAAGCGCGTTAGCTACCACATTAGCCTTGCCTTGGGTGGTATTGCAACTCAAAATCATAATCCTTTAAAAATTCAATCTATCTCCTCTGCCTCAGATTTAGCTCCTCCTGCGAGAATATGTACTTAAGACTTTGGTGATCAGTGAATACTTCAAACTTGACACCATATAGATAATGTTGCCAAATCTTCAAAGCATGCACTACCGCTGCCAACTCTAGATCATGGGTCGGGTAGTTACGCTCATGCTCCTTTAGTTGACGAGAAGCATAGGCAACCACCTTCCCATCCTACATAAGCACACAACCGAACCCAATATGAGAAGCATCAGTATAGATTGTGAAGACTGAAGCCATCGGCCCCACTAGGTAAAACTAGCACAGGCGCAGAAGTCAATCTACTCCCCAATTCTCTGAAACTCTGCTCACATTCCTCTGACCATACAAACTTCACTCCCTTTCTTGTAAGCTTGGTCAAGGGTGCTGCAATGGATGCAAAACTCTCTATGAAATGGCTGTAATAGCCAGCTAAACCCAAGAAACTCCGTATTTCAGATGGTAATCTTGGAGTCTCCCATTATAGCACTGCCTTAACCTTAGAAGGATCCACTGCTATACCATCTCTTGAAATCACATGCCCAAGAAAATGAACTTCCTTCATCCAGAAGTCACACTTGCTAAACTTGGCAAATAACTTGTTCTCCCTTAAGACTTCCAACACAATCTTCAAATGCTCCATATGAGATGCTTCATCTGGAGAATAAATCAAAACATCATCTATAAAAACCACTACAAAACTATCCGGATACGGCCTGAAGACATGATTCATCAAGTCCATAAATACTGCTGGGGCATTTGTCAAGCCAAAAGGTAAAACCAAGAACTCATAATGACCATACCGAGTCTGAAAAGCCGTCTTAGACGTGTCATCGGCCTTTATTCGGAGTTGGTGGTAACCCGAACGAAGATCTATCTTAGAAAATACTGAAGCTCCCTGCAATTGATCAAATAGGTCATCAATACGGGGTAGAGGATACCTGTTCTTGATCGTTACTTGGTTAAGCTTTTGATAATCTATGCAAAGCCTCATTGAACCATCCTTCTTCTTAACAAAAAGGACTAGAGCTCCCCATGGCAAAGAACTTGGACGAATGAAGCCCTTGTCCAGCAAGTCCTGCAATTGCTTTTTGAGTTCTGTAAATTCTGCTGGAGCCATGTGATAAGGTGCCTTGGAAATGGGAGTTGTACCCGACATCAACTCAATAGCGAACTCAATGTCTCTTTCCGGTGGCAAACCAGAAAGATCCTCAGGAAAGACATCTGCATAGTCACGAACAACCTCGATCTCCTCAATGCGTGGTGTATTAGTGTCCTTGGACACAACCACACTAGCCAAAAAGGCACTGCAACCACTGTTCAACATCTTGGCTGCCTTCAATGCAGACACTATGAACTTCCCAACCATGTTCTTGGGATAGGGATGTGAAAACTCATCCTCACCTGGAATGCGGAATATAATCTTCTTCCTCTGACAATCTAGCAAAGCATAATCCCCTTCCAGCTAATCTAGACCCAAAATAGCGTCATAATCCTTCATATTCAAAAGATAGAAGCATCCTGCTAAATCCCGCTTTTCTATACATACATGAAGTGAAGGGAAGCACTTCTTAGTGATCATAGCTCCTGCTGGGGTATGCATAGACAATGGAATCTCTAAATCCACAACCACTGCATCAGACTCCTTGAGCAACACTATAGCAAACCCCTCAGATACAAATGTATGTGTGGCACCAGTGTCAAAAAGAACTCTAGCATGAATACCCATAATTGGAACTATACCTTTAGTCACATGCTCTGCCTGTTCTGCATCTTCCTTAGCCAATGCATACACTTGGGCTTGGGCCCAGGGTCTTCCCGCTGGCTTTACTGCTGCTCGCGCTACTGCTGCTGCTGTCTGTTGCGTCATCTTAGGGCAATCCTTGATCTTGTGGTCTTTGTCTCCACAATGAAGACACCTACCTGCACTCAACCCATGTACCTTACCTCCATGCCTTTTGCCGTAATGAGTACATAACGGCTTGTCCTCCTGCTGGAATCTCCCTTGCTGTGGTGCCTCCTTTCCTTGGTCTGGTACCTGCTGAGGTACATAAACCACCTTCTTCTTCTTATCCTGCCTCAGAAATGGTGTTGTTGGCCTCTTGGAAGTAGCTTTCTTTTCCTCAAAATATTGCTCCATTTCGCTTTCTTGCCTGCAAGCCGCACTAAACGCTTCCTCCATGGTACGATGATTAAATGCCACGAGCCTGGTACGAAGTGATGGCCTGAGCCCCATCACAAACTTCTTCACCTTTCTCCTCTCATCAGCAACAATGTGAGGTGCATACTTTGATAACTCTGCAAATCTGGCTTCATATTCTAGCACACTCATAGCTCCCTGGGTCAATGAAAGGAATTCCTGCTCCATCTTATCCTGCACATGCTCAGGAATGAACTTAGCCTTGAATAGGCGAATAAATTCATCCCAAGTCACCTCCTGAACTCTATCCTCAAACCTGGTACGCAATGTGGAAGTCCACCACACATCATCCCTCTCCTACAAATAGTACATCTACATTAGGCATGACCAATCACACTAATATGCTTCATACACAGATATTGCCTTATGATTACCTGTAACATGTAGGTCCCCAAACTAACTTTATCTTCTTCTGCACAACGAATAGCCCTAAAGATCTTCTCAGTCTCCCTGAGCCAACTCTCTGCCAACAGTGGTTGACTCTCCCCCTTAAAAGAAGGTGGAGCCATCTTGCTAAACCTCTCCATCACCGAAGGACCCCTATGCTCTAAATGCACAGCAGGTGGAGCCTGAGCCTGAAATGGCACAAATCAGCATAGGATAGATACACTAAAGAGAACCAAAGCCAACAATTAACTACACCAAACTTGAGCTTGCACTTGGGTCTGCAATGCTGCCTAAGTGTGGGCCTGGGTCTGCATAGCCTGAACCAACCCTTGCATAAAAGTTCCATAGTCTATCAAGGGTGGAGGAGGTGCCACAGGTGGTCCCTGAGGTGTTGGAACCTGTTGCCCTGCACTAGCATTCTCCCTCTGCTCCTCCTCACGAGCCTGGACATTAGCACGACGTCCACGACTAGCCATAGCCTGGAAAAGCAATATGCTAGTTAATCTCTATAGTTCTAATTATCTAATACTTTATTTTAGACTCATGAACATGGATCAATTAAGTTGATTTTTTACTTATGAATATCCTCAACCTACAAATGTTGGCTCTGATACCATCTCTTTAACACCCCACTTAGACCCGGTCCAGTTATACCAACTCTCATCGAGTCTAAGGGACGTGTTACATGGGGAACACACCCCAACAAATATCAAATGTAGGTTGATTCATTCACAAATAAAGAAATATGCAGCAGAAATAAAGCACATCTCATCAACTTTAATAATCAAGTCCATAGTCCATCATATAAGTCCATAATGCTAAAACTGGTTCAATTACAATGTTCATAATATAAACAAATCCTCACATATAATAATCTCTCAAACACACAACTAAGTCAATCCTCTCGCTCCGAATCCAATCCCGCTATCAAAGCCTCGGGATCCGCTGAATCACCTGAAATGTTAAACACTATGAGCTACAACGAAGACTCAGCAAGCAACCAAAAATGGATTACCAATCTAACATATACATAGTGGTTTCAAAACATGTTAGTACATATAAAAATTCAGCAACCATACTACTTGCATTATGTACATTTATCATTCACAATTCAAACTACAAGAGAGTACAAGTGCTACTAGAATTAAGCATGATTTCAAGACATGATCTTAGCTACATAATGTTTATTCTTACTAAAAGAATTCAGATCTGAACATGATGATATGGATTCAAGTCATAACATGGTACAATTTATATACATGATTCCAAGAAATTGCATATTAAGCATGACTTCATATCATTCCCACAAGTGGAAATAAAACAAATATTGCATGAAATCTTTTTAGAGCTGAAAGCAAACTTTGTTCATAGCATATACATATGTACAAATTTTCTTTTCTTTTGCCAAGACACAGCCCAAACCACCCATTAGAAGTCAAATACACATATGACATATACTCATCACCTAGACAATCAGTGATAGTGTCTTGGTTATTGCGCAATACCGGGGAAAGTCCTTCCCACCCTAACCAGTGATACTTATCCACCTCCAGGATTTCTTCCCGTGCCCTCGGGAACATATAACAAAATGAACATTTTCATAGGGGCATTACTTTGGTCCTACTCCAGATTACTTCTATGGTGGCAGTGTCTTATTGGCCATATACACATTCATATACAAATTTCAAAATTTTCAAAATGCAACATACCATGCTGTCAAATCATATACACATGATCAGATACTGACAGAGATTGATTTCAGATTTATCACATGCTGAAATTTTGTACATTTTTCCACAATCTATTTCAAAAGAACATAATTCGCATAGTAATAATCATATATAAATAGTTACAGTCATCTAAAATTCATAGAACTTTGCCAAAATGTGCTTCTACTATCATACATCAAATCAGGAATTATTAAAATTTTCTGACATGTAATCTAATTTCCACAATAATCACATCAGTGCGAAAAATAGAGAAAAAACCACTGTAATGAAACTATTTGTCAACATGCTTCAATATTTTTACTGCGCACACATTATAACCATACAACCCACAGTTCAAAATCTCGCAATTTTTGGGATTCAGAAATCATTTATCAATTTTAAAACAGTACTACTGATTTACGTACTTTAATCATGGAAATTACTGAAAATAGTCAAATTCGTATTTCAGATTTATCATAGCATGGTACATCCCTGTCATGTATTACTATGCAGAATCATAATTTTTATCATGAGCATGCATCATATGTAAATTTTCTATTAGATCTAAGCTTAATTTCAGAGATTAGGAAATTTACCCTAAATCATGGTGTCTACAGAAATTACCCAAATTTACAGTATATCGAAAATGTTGTTTTACTGAGTATTACACCTTTTACAAAAAGTCCATTCGAAGTCTAAGCATGAAATTATAAATCCAACATCAAAATAGGTCAAAAATGGTGAACAGAAAACTAGACGGCAAGACTGTTGCCGCTAACTTCAGTAGACGGCAACAAGGTTGACATTAAGTTCATCCTTGACGGCAATCAAGGTGGACGTTAACCTGATAGAAAAACTGAACTCATCCGGGACTCATGTAAACCCCAAAATCTGACTATTTCACCCTTTTTAAAAATCTGTAAAAATGAAAAAGGGTACAATGTAGAGCTGGGAACCCGATTCCTAGGTTACTTGCCTCTAAAACACCAAGAGATCCACGAATTAGCCTGATGAAGCCCACCTTGGCCAACCAAGACAATCCTCCTATTTTGGGTTGAAACCCTAGATCCGCCGGAACCCGATGGTCTGCACACCTTGGAGACGCCTCAAGCCTTCAAGAACACCAATCCTCCACTTGCAGAAGCTCGGTCAAGGCTCTAACGAAGATCAAATCACCGGTCTTCCTCTTCCACTTTCTTAGAAGTTTGGAGAAGACACCCAAACGGTTCTAAGAGGTTACCCTCCCTTTTTATAAAAGGGATGGCCTCTCAACCAAACCCTACGAGCTCAGATCCGTAACCCCCGCACGGTTTCCTAAAATCTGGCCTTACCATAACTCTACCCGAGCTGGACTGCGAGAATCTCGCTATCAGTTCCACAAGAAATAGACGTCAACACTCTCTGCCTTTTACACAGAGTAAACGTCAATCGATATGGATGCTAACTTGGAGTTGACGTCAATGATGTTGCCGTTAACCTGATGTTGACGGCAGTCGATGTTGCCGTCAGAAACACAGGTCAACCTGCATCCACCCGAGAACAGACCATTCTACACTACAATCCATAGAACTATACACATATGGCACATAAATTCTAATTGCACAACAAAATAAATATATCAAATGAACTTTAAACTACCAAGAAATTTTAGGACATCACAGCTATGGTGGAGCCGGTGGTGGGCAACGGAGTCACAATGGGTGGGGACGGGGTCACCTGCACCAGAGATGGTGCCCGGCACCATCGGAAATGCCGTGGGTGGGCAGCAGTTGTTGTAGTGCGGCTACTCCGCCGTCGCCGCCGGGGGACTAGGTCAACACCAGTGAGGCGTGCACCGTGGGCTCTGGTCGACTCTAGCACTGGGGAGGGGTCCGCCGTCGTGTGTCTCGGCCTTGCCTGGCATAGACACAGAGCCATCGCAGGACGGCGCAGGAGGAAGAAGATGAAAAAAATGCAAAGAACCCCTGTCACATACGATTTTGTGTATATACCTATGCTTAATTTAACTGAAACCATATTTTATATAAACACCCCTCCTTGCATGATTTATGTATATACACCTTATATTTAATCTTTCACATCTACATCCTCATAAATATTTTATACTTCAATAATAATTTTATAAAATAAGAAAATATATTTATATTCTCATACTTTTTATTGAATTTTAAATATATTAGCAAGTATTAATTTGAATATATTAACAAATATCTTAACGAACACATTATCGAGTATCTTAACGAGTTGTTCACGAACATATTCGAGTCGAGCATACCTCTGTTCAAGCTCGGCTCGTTTATGAGTCGAGCTTATTTTTTATTCAAACTCGGCTCGTTAACTTAAAAACGATCCGAACCGAGTTTTTATCGAGTCGAGTTCCGAGCTGTTTGTCGAAGTATCGGCTCGTTTACACCCCTACTTGTCATGTCCTGACGTAAATATAAAATGTGAGACAGTTAATATAGTGCGAGTATAGAGCGTGTAATAGACATCAAATCACAAGACAATTGAATAATACAAAATCATTATAATTTCATTCATAAATCTTCACTAGTGTCTATTATATCTAGTAATTTAGAGCTAATACTACAGGGCCAATTGACTTCATTACAACTGAATAAAATGTAAAATGTTAAACTAAGACTCTAGGATAAATATATACTTCTATGGTCACGCAAAACTCACTCTTACTCGTACCCATCTTCGTGAGTGTTATTCTCTTTTTCTGACTCACCTAAAAACGTTTACAAATAGCGTTGGATGAGCGATAACATATAGTAGAATTTAATATCTCATAGACATGCATATTTTAAGTGATTAATGTAGTAAAGAGTAGAGTAACTAATGATAGAGAGTCAAATAATGTAGAATGAGTAATAGCCCAAGAGCATGGTTCAAATAGCACACGTTTCAAGTATAGTACAAAGAGCAGGATGGTTATAGCACGAAATAACACACAATAGCACATAGCACAATGAGTTGAGTATAGTCTAGCACTTTAATTGTCATTAGATAGTTGAGATAGATAACACTTGAGTGTAATGTCACATACTCTAGTCAATTAACTCTTGCGGGCACTAGCACTTTTGGGCGCACCTCTCAAGATCAGATCGAACCCTTATATTATCAGGTATTGCTTATGTTTATTATCTTTAGACAATCAGTCAAATGGCCATAGAGAGTACTAAGAATAGATGATAGTAATTGAAGAATAGACGATGCGAATAGATGAGTGAATAGGGAATAGATGAGAACTATATGTCAATGCATGTAAATGATATTAAAACAGGCGATAGTAACGGTTGCAACAGTACCTTCGGGTACTGACAGTTTCGTAAATATCGCGGTCTACCACTTGGTTGTGACAGTAACACGATCAAGAGGTCAGAGACAATAACATGATCAAGAGGTTAGGGTGAGGTCAGAGACAATACTATGGCTGGTTGGAGCATGCCGTATAGGTTCAGCATGACCTCTTAGGGTGTATATGTGTTAATGATACAATCAGCTTGTCGACCATGAGATAATCCATGACTAGAGGAGACTTATAGAGGCCTTGAATAAGGATTCACTAGTCTCGCAGAAGGAATATCTGACGGAGAGTTCGTCAAAGTTAAGAAAAAGTATGGAAACAGTAGTTGTTTGGCATTCTAGAGGACTTGTAGAACAATAGAGCGTCGGTAACAGTGTTCCAAAACGATCGCGAGAAAAGAAGACAAGTCCATTAAATAAAGAGATTTATGTACAAAATTCTAATAAATTACCAAATGTATTATGCATTATAAATATTGCAAGTCTGATATGTATAGTTTTTGGTGTGAGAGTGATAGAAAAATCATGGAGTTAGATAGAGATGTCAAGTGCATAGATTTTAAGAAAAATTACATGTTCATCATGATATGACTTATGTTACTACAATTTTGACTTAAATAGGAACTTAACATGGAGTAAATACATAGTTTTAAGAAGAATAGAAGAAAACTAGGGTTTTTGTACAAAAATCCAGAAGGCAATGTACCCTTGCGCTGGTCGCGACAGGGTACCTTCAGAATACGACAGACCCTTTAACAGAACGCGACAGACTCTATCAGGACAGATGGGAAAAATGTGACACAGTGCCTGTCGTGTTCAGAACACGACAGGGTGCCTGTCGTGACCCTGATGAGAAGGCGACGAATCGACATGTCGTGTTCTAAGGGTTTTTGCCCGACTCTAAAAAGGAAATTCAAACCTCCTTAGATTGCAGTCTGCTTCCATGGGGTTTTGATACAGTATACATAAAAGACGAAAATCTCAACGTATACAAGATGAAAATTTATGAAACTTAGTTTAAACGAAACTAGACTTGTAGGAGAATAAACAGTAAAGAGTAATTAAATTGTAATCAGAGTTACAACATGGTATGATCAAGTTCTTTCATAACGAACCAATTTCATGACACAAAGATCAAGCGTAAAGAAATTCTCATAGAACACTTGATAGAAATTAGGGAAAAGAATACCAACATGTTCCACACATCATGTAGTATGCACAGAAAAAGTTTCATAGCACGAAATTAAGTATGTACAAAGAATTGAGGTGAACATGATAGGTCAGGTACATGTTCATGATAGAACTTCAAGCATAAAATTGACAAGAATAACGTGATAGAAATTGAGGAAAACAAGGGACTTTTGTTCGTGAGATCAAGAATAATCTATGTATGAGACTAATTAAGTTTTTCTTGAGAGATTACCTACCTTTGGACGATGTGAACTTCCTAGAGCTAGAACTCAAAGAACACCTTGTAGATCTTCTAGCAAGCATTTTCCCCATGATTCTCTCATCCTTTAGCCTCTCCTCCATGTCCAAGAAGTCTCAGAAGAACAATAGGGTCAGCCATGAAAGATTGGGGGTTTATTTATACATCTAGCATTGTTAATTGCTAATACAACTTTAACTTCCCTTAACTCTGAGTTTCCATGTTTACCTAGATTTCTACCATCTAAATCCACTAATTGGGTTAGAATAGAACTCCAATTTCGTGGCTAACATATTGTGGTAGGGTTTGGACTCCAATTTGAATATATATGAGTTGTATTTATGATTTACTTACCCCTTTTTAATTAGGAAACAATGGAGTTATGAATTTAATAGTATTTCTTTTATTATATCATTTTAAACTCTTATTTTGGCTCAATAACTTTAGTATGGACCATTACTAAAGCCCATCTTTTAATTTTTGTTTAATGGGTTTTAATTTATTCATTTTAAATTAACGGGTTGCTACATACTTCCCCTCCTAAAAAGAATTTGATCTCCAAATTCATATGATCATAATAGAGAGAATGTATTACCGAAAATCTTGGGATGATTCCTCCTCATTATTGCTTCTGATTCCTTGGTAGCTTCTTCCACACCACGACGGTTCCATTGGATTTTTACCATTGGTATGGATATGTTCCTAAGTTGTTGCACCTTCCGATCTAAAATCTTGATCGGATTTCCTTCAAAAGTCACTGTCCTTATGGCGTATGATGTGAGTAGGATCGTACACATACTTCCTTATCATAGAAATATGGAATATACTGTGTACGAACACTAAATGTGGGGGCAACTCCAATCGATAAGCGACTTCACCAACGCTTGCGAGTATTTCAAAAGGGCCAATGAATCTCGAACTTAGCTTTCCTTTAACTCCGAATCTTTGAATTCCATGTGTAGGAGACACCTTCAAGAGTACGTGATCTCCCACTTGAAATTCTAGATTTCTCATTCTCTTGTCGACATAGCTCTTTTGTCTGGATTGATCAATTTTGAGCCGATCTTGTATGACTTGGATGTCTTGGTTGTAACTTGGACCATGTCTGGATCTAACCATTGTTGTTCACCAACTTCATTCCAGCATACCAGTGACCTACAACTTCTTCCATATAATGCTTCAAATGGAGCCATCTTGATACTCGCCTGATAGTTATTGTTATAGACGAACTCCATTAGGGGCAATTGCTCGTTCCAATATCCTTCAAAGTCTATTGTGCAAGCTCTTAACATGTCTTCCACAATTTAATTAGTTCTCTCAGTCTGTCCGTTTGTTTGTGATGGAAAGCAGTACTAAAATTGAGTTTAGTACCAAGTGCAGCTTGAAGTCCTTTCCAAAAATAAAAAGGTAAACCTCGGGTCACGATCTGAGACTATAGATGATGGAACTCCATACATTCTCACTATTTCTTTGACATAAAGAGCGGCTAACACATCTACAGACCACTTACTTTTGACTGGTAGAAAGTGTGCAGACTTAGGTAGTCAATCTACAATGACCCATATGGCGTTGAGTCCACCTCGAGTCCTGGGTAAACCCATGATGAAATCCATCCCAATGCTCTCCCACTTCCACTTTGGGATCTCCAGGGGTCTAAGTACACCTGCAGGACGCCAGTGTTCTGCCTTCACTTGTTGGCAAGTAAGACAATGTGCAGTATGTTCAGCTACTTCTTGCTTCATGTTGTGCCACCATAATGTTCTTTTCATGTCTTGATATATCTTGGTAGCACCAGGATGGATAGTGTATTTGATTCTATGAGCTTCATCCATTAGATTCTTTTAAGATCTTCGTTGTCAGGTACACATATTCTTCCTTGAAATAATAGTCTTTCATCCTTAGTCATGGCAAAGTCTGGTTTTTTCTGCTAAAGTCTCTTTAACACGAACCAAGAATAGATCATTGTCTTATTGAGCTTTTATCTCCACAAGTATGTCAGAATGAATCTTGATATTGGCAATCAAGACACGATCATCTCTCTATTAATATTTAAATCTAATCTTGCGAATTGTTCTAACAGTTGCATCTTGTCAAGAACTAGATTAGATAAAGATGCCATAGGGTTTCTACTAAGAGCATCAACCACAACATTACCCTTGCCAGGATGGTATTGGATATTGAAATCAAAGTCTTTGAGATATTCTAGCCATCTTCTTTGGCTCATGTTGAGCTCCTTCTGAGAGAATTAGTACATTAAGCTTTTGTGAACTGAATAGATAGTGAATTGCTTACCTGTCACGTCCCAAAGCATGGCAGCGGAAGAGTTATTTGATCGTTGAGACATGAACAACCGGCAAATAAGCCTTTAGCGAGCAATCACATATAACACAACTATTTTGCTCTAATCATAAACAACAACTCTTTATTTCATTTCGATAATGAGGACTAGTACATACTCCAGTCCAAGATGAACTACATGACTCAGACTAAATAAAAAGAGAAAATTACATACTATTCTCACTCCTACTACATTATTCTAGTACTCTCATACTCAAACTATAACACCATGACACTAAAATAACAAGACTTCAATGCTAAGGCTTGAGAACGCTTTTCACTCTTGTTCATCCCCAATATAGTCTTGGTTCTCTACGTCTTCAATATCCTAATCACCTGAAATGTTGGAAGGTAGGTAATGAGCGCACTCGCCCAGTAGGATTTACATCTTCTAGCAATGATATAAGTATTTAACAGTTTAAAATCTAGAATGCATGAACATGATATGTACTATGCAATTAAAACAGCGGTAATAACACGTGAATAGTGTCTCGTGCTAGATAGTAAGATCAAGAGAGATAATGATCAGTCTAGCAACAAGGTTGTATTCAAGATTTCCAGATATTGTGGACAATGATCTAGCAAGATGGTAATTTCATGAACAAGAACAAGATAGCATGTAACAAGATGGCCATTTCACAAGCAAGCAAGCAAGCACGCATGAGCAAGAACTTTTAACATGTAACAGTAATCAGGCATGAAGACATTAATATGCATTAAGGATCTATGCCACTTTGGAATGCACACTATGACATGTGTATGTGGTTTATGTATCTAGCATTAACACGCAAGTACTCCCAGCACAGATGCAACGCCAGTAATCATTATACCCCATGGTTAACAGTATATTTATGACTCGCAGTCATTGGGGCTAGTCTGGAGCCCTTGGACACACGTCGTGCCCTATTAGCATCTCATATTTTCAAATGTAGATACCCACAGTCATTCATGGACAATAATAAGAGTCCAATAATGTCAAGATAAATGAAGTGATAGTTCAAGAGTTCAATCCGGCAGCATAACGATGTATTTTCAATTTAGTCCAATCACTTTCTTTTTTTTTTTTTTGGTTGTATCCCAGTGGCATCCGCCACTAGGAAATCCCTAGCGCCACCCCGGGTTCGATCCCGGGGTGGGGTGCTCCAACCCACCCCTGTGTCCAACCCGCCTATGGCAGTGGACAATTTAGTCCAATCACTTATTAGTAATAGAGGTGTACTCCAGAATCAAGATGAGAAGAGAAAGATCTTGTCAAGAATGCCAAGAGAAGAGAGATACATGCACACTAACTTCTAGGTACTTCAATGGTACAACCTTCTCGTCGGCCATGTGGGAATCCATGGTCAGAGGAGACTTATGGAGGCCTTGGTCAAGGGGTCACTAGTTCGATAGAAGGAGTATCTGACGGAGAGTTCACCACAAGCCAAGAAGTGGCTTTCCTATTGTGCTAGAGTGTATGCACATGTCGCTTGTGAGAATCACTCGTGTGTGTGAGTGAATCCGTTTATGGAAACTCTAGTTATGGAAACTTCGTTTATGGAAACTCCAATTATGGCAAGTATCATGAATGCTAAATCAGGAATTACTAATCATGCATGACCAATTTTTAGCAAGTAGTAATATGTTTTTAGCAAGTTTGCTAACAAGGCAAGAAGTGAATAATCGACAGGTAGAGAGCATGATCATTAACTTAAGATCAATTAAAAATCATGTGAACATATTTTCATCTTTATATGGGTTGATATATACATGCTATTAGTAACTAACTTCGCACAGGAGAAGACGGGGCACAAAAATGACGCAAAATGGGCCAAACAGGGCTGAATGCCCACTGTGGTTAGAAGGCGACCAGCAACATGTTTCCTTCATGAAGGAGACCAGAAGGCTGTCTCCTTCTGATCCATGAAGGCGATAGCCTTTCTTTCATCTTTTGAAGGTGATAGGTCGACTCGTCGTCTTCTTGTTTCTAGTGCAGGGGTGCTTTATGGGGGTGTTTTCCTATTTTGAATCAAACTAGGTTTGATACCTATGGGTTTGAAAAATCATAACTAATGCTAGGGTGATCCAAATCATATGAAACCACCTCTGTTAGTTCTATACCTTGTACAGTAACATGTAATCGAGAAACAACAATCATTTGACAGAGTAATAAGATGTGTTGTGATTGTCTATGCAAATCTGACACAGTGCTCATGTACATACTAATACTCTCGGTACAGTCAATATAAATTGGGGAAACTAGTGCCAAATGAAACTAGACTCATGGGGAAACAAGTTTCATGTTGGGTGCTCGGTCTGAAAATGACTCCACGAAGAGATATAGAACTCGTAAGACAAGTCAGGGTTTAATCAAGGCAGCACAACGTACTGATCATACTAGATTTAATTCGTGAAACCCACATGATAGAAATAAGGGAAAACAGTAAGAACATGATCTATACACATGTATTCAAGCATGAATGAGTTTAATTAGAGTTTGGCATGGAGATGACCTACCTTTTGGGTTGAATAAGATTCGTTCCGCAGAAAGCCTTAGTTCTGACCACTTGCCTAATACTCCCGATCTACTGGATAGAAATTGGGCAAAATAGTTCCATACGAAACTAGATTCGAAGAGCTTTCCAAGGATATATGGTTTGCATGGTTTGGTCGAGATTTTACTAACCTTTGGTGATGATCTTGAAGGGGCTTGTCTGCAGGTCGTAAGTGGAGATGAGCACAAGTTGCTTCTTGCCCTTGCTTTCTCCTCGAGGTCTCCAGCCACCACAGCCTCCAAGCACGACCTTAGAAACCCTAGGGGTCGTCCCATGGGAGAGAGGGGGCTTATTTAAAGGGGGATGGGTCGTTAGTTGCCTAATTAGATTAGGAAACTAATAGGTACGAATTTGGATGTATCATTCCCTCAATGGAGGATTTCTCTCTCCAATTCGTGATGGGAAGATTATGGAAACCTCCCATAGGTGGTAACCTCTGGTCAAGATTAACCTTTACTTCCACAAGTACGGGGTCATTGTCTTGGAGTGCTAGAATGTCCTCAAGTAAGGTGGGTTGTGCTATAATATTAGCAATCAAACATCCTTTCTTCTTGGTATCGGCATCTACGTTCAACTTGGTGAATTCCTCGAGTACCGCCATTCTCCTACCATGAGACTTGATAAGGTAGCCATGGGCTTCCAACTAAGAGCATCTGCCACAACATTAGCTTTACCCGGGTGATATTGGATAGTGAAGTCGAAGTCTTTCAAGTACTCCAACCACCTCCACTGTCTCATATTCAATTCATGCTGAGAAAACATATATTTCAAAATTTTATGGTCATAAAATACAATGAACTTCTCACCATATAAGTAATGACGCCATATTATCAAGGCGAAGACTACAGCTGCTAGCTCCAGGTCATGTATATGATAATTGTCTTCGTGCTTCTTCAATTGTCTAGAAGCATAGCATATCACTTTCCCGTTTTGCATCAATACGCAGCCAAGGCCGATTCCTAATGCGTCTGTGTATACCTCGAAGCTTCCTCCGGCTACCGGTAGTGTCAGTACAAGTGCTGAAGTCAAGTGTTCTTTTAATGACATGAAACTGTCTTCACATTCGTCAGTCCATGTAAATGAATTCTCATTCCTGGTAAGTCTGGTCAATGGTACAATTATCTTAGAAAAGTTTTTAATGAAGTGGCGATAATACCCAGCCAGACCCAGAAAGCTTCTAATTTTTGACATAGTTGTCGGCCTCTCCCAGTTTCTCACTGCTTCTACTTAAGAAGGATCTACAGAGATTCCTTCCTTAGATATGTTGTGGCCAAGGAAAGATACCTCCTCCATCCAAAATTCACACTTGCTAAGTTTTGCATAGAGTTGATTGTCTCTAAGCACTTGCAGAGCATTCTTCAAATGTTCTTCATGCTCTTCCTTGACTTGGAGTAGATGAGAATGTCATCAATGAATACCACTATGAACTGGTCCAAATGCGGCCTATAGATATTGTTCATAAGTTGCATAAAGGCCGTTGGAGCATTAGTTAAGCTGAAAGGCATAACCACGAACTCGTAGTGGCCGTATCTACTTCGGAATGCGGACTTGTGTATATCTTCTTCATTGATCTTTAATTGATGGTAGTCCGATCTTAGATCGATCTTGGAGAAGTATTGTGCACCGGAGATCTGATCAAATAGCTCATTGATGTGGGGCAGTGGATACTTATTCTTTATTGTCAACTGATTTAGTTGATGATAATCGATGCAGAATCTCATAGTTCCATCCTTCTTTTTGACAAATAATACTGACGCACCCCACAGGGATGTGCTGGGCCTGATAAAACCTTGATCTAGCAACTCCTAGATTTGCCTTTTCAGCTCCTACAATTCAGTAGGGGACATGCGATACGGTGCTTTGGAAACAGGGGTTGCCCTAGGGAGTAATTCGATGGTGAAATTTACCTCCCGTTCGGGTGGTATTCCAGGTAAGTCTTCTGGGAAAACATCGGAGTATTCACTGGCTACGAGAATTTCCTCTAGAGTGTGTTTCTTCTTCTCAGTCGTAGTGACTGAAACTAGGAATGCGTCACAACCCTGGTTAATCAGCTTGGAAGCTTTATGGGATGAGATAATGATAGGGTGTGAGTGGTAATGGATGCCAAGAAAAGATAGTTTTAGGAGATTTGGTCTTGCAAAGGTAACCCTCCTATGACGACAATTGACATCGACGTCGTACTCTATCAACCAGTCGACACCCAGTATAGCGTCATACCCCTTCATATCTAAACAGATGAGATTGGCAGGGGGATTCTACCCTCCAATCATGGTTTCACATCTAGGTAGGTAATATGTAAGTTTAGATTCAGAGCCAAGGGAAGATGCTACGGTGATTTTGGATTTCATGGGGACTGGTTTAACAGGTAGAGTTGCAGCAAATGCAGTGGAAACAAATGAATATGCAGCTCCAGTATTAATGAGAATGAAAGCAGGTTGAGAATAAATGAGAATGGTACCTTCCACCATACCCCCTTCCTTGGGTAGGTCAACTTCTATCACAGTATTAAGACGTCCCTGATGCCATGATACAATTTGTGCTTTTCCCGGTTGGTCTTTCAACATTGGACAGTCGGGTATGCGGTGATCACGTCCACCACACCTTAGACAGGCACCGAGCTTCTTCCAGCATTCCTCAACTCGGTGTCCCGGCTTGTCGCATAAACGACAGTTCTCAGCTAACTGTCTTCCTTCTACCTTGACCTTCTTCTCTATACTATAGTCCTTCTTAGTGTTTGACCTCTTGTTGTTTTTGTTGTTATTGTAGTTGTTGCGGAAGGTTCCAGCGCTATTAGCCACTCCTTTCTTTACAAAGACCGACTTTGTTGTTTCCTTTCCCCTCATGTCATCGTATCCTCTACTAGTTGCACTTGCTGAACCATCTCAGCATATGTACAGATGTTGAGTGGTCCCAACTTTTCAACGAACATGGGCCACAGCCCATCCATGAACCTATTCGCCTTTAATCTCTCGGTTCCCACCAGGTGTGGGGCATACACGGCTAGTCTAGCGAACTGAGCTTCATACTCAGCCACGAACATTCCCTTCTGCTTCAATGCGGCAAACTCCACAACTTTCTTTTACTAACCCTCTCAGAAAAGTGTTTCTCCCGGAATATCTCCAGGAAGCCTGCCCACTCTAGTTTCGCCACATTGGGCAGGTGAGCCGATGTGTCCTTCCACCACGCCCTAGCTGTAACAACCCATATAAAAATATATTAAATGGACTAAATCAGCAAACTACCAACAACTCAGACTAGTCATTTTCAAAGCTCGAGTAGGAAAAAACTCTAAAGTTAAGCGTGCTCAGTTGGGAGTAGTCCCAGGATGGGTGACCTTTCTGGGAAGTCTACTAACTAGTATGGTTGTTGGGCCAATTTGTTGGTTGGGTTGTTACAAATGGTATCAGAGCCTTGCGAAGCTGGAAGTGCAGGAACTAAGTGCCACACAGGGCAAAGTGCTACACTATGGGAGCCACCTCTTGAGGCCATAATGGCACAAATTGCCCCATAGTGGGAGTCACTTCTTGAGTCTGTGGGAGCCACCTCTAGAATCCTGCCTGTCTGGGATTTGATTGTGTGTTATATGCGAGCAGTGATGAGTACGTCGCTTATACAAGAGGGGTAGATTGTAACACCCCATATAAGAATATGCTAAATTGAATAAATTAGCAAACTACCAACAACTCGGACTAGTCTTTTTTAGAGCTCGAGTAGGAAAAGAACTCTGAAGTTAAGCGTGCTCAGTTGGGAGTAGTTTCAGGATGAGTGACCTTCCTGAGAAGTCTACCAACTAGTATAGTTGTTGGGCCAGTTTGTTGGTTGGGTCGTTACACTAGCATCCTTGCTAAACTGGAAGGTAGCTAGTAATACCTTTTCCCGATTGGTGCACTGCATAACTTGAAAAATCCTTTCCATCTCCTCTTGCCAATTTTCTACCTTGTCGGGATCGGGGGACCCAAAGAAACGAGGGGAATTCAGACTCCTAAAGCTGCGATGCAGATCGCCAGCTCCGTTCTGGGCTCTAGCTTGAGCCCCAGCTTGTACCACATTCTGCAGGGCTTGAGTGAGTCCTGCAATCGTTTCCTGCATCGCTTGCCATTGATTGCATGCCATTTCTATGGAATTAATGTAGTTCCTGAGAAAAGGATAACAACCCATTAATACTCTTAATTATATCATAAAGATTGATGGGTATGGGTGCTTAGTTCATAAACTAGTTCATTCCCAGTCTCTACCCATTCTCACCAAGTACTATATGTAATTTCCATCACTTAGGTTTCATAGGTATCTCTTAATTCTGAGACATATATCCTATTTTGTTTTCCTAGTCTCTGATACCACTAAACTGTCACATCCCAAAGCATGGCAGCGGAAGAGTTATTTGATCGTTGAGATGTGAATAGTCGGTAAATAAGCCTCTAGCGAGCAATCACATATAACACAGCTATTTTACGCTAATCATAAACATCAACTCTTTATTTCATTTCGATAATGAGGACTAGTACATACTCCAGTCCAAGATGAACTATAGGACTAAGACTTAATAAAAAGGGAAAATTACATACTATTCTCACTCCTACTACATTATTCTAGTACTCTCATACTCAAATTATAACACCATGACGCTAAGATAACAAGACTTCAATGCTAAGGCTTGAGAGCGCACTTCACTTTTGTTCATCCCCAGTACAGTCTTGGTTCTCTACATCATCAATATCATGATCACCTGAAATGTTGGAAAGTAGGTAATGAGCACACTCGCCCAGTAGGATTTACATCTTCCAGTAATGATATAAGTATTTAACAGTTTAAAAGCTAGAAGGTATGAACATGATATGTACTATGCAATTAAAACGGCAGTAATAACACGTGAATAGTGTCTCGTGCTAGATAGTAAGATCAAGAGAGATAATGATGAGTCTAGCAACAAGGTTGCATTCAAGATTTCCATATATTGTGGACATTGATCTAGCAAGATGGTAACTTCATGAACAAGAACAAGATAGCATGTAACAAGATGGCCATTTCACAAGCAAGCAAGCAAGCACACATGAGCAAGAACTTTTAACATGTAACAGTAATCAGGCACGAAGACACTAATGTGCATTAAGGATCTATGCCACCTTGGAATGCATACTAGGACACGTGTATGTGGTTTATGTATCTAACATTCAACACGCAAGTAATCCCAGCGCAGATGCAATGCCAGTAATCATTATACCCCATGGCTAACAGTATATTTATGACTCACCGTCATTGGGGCTAGTCTGGAGCCCTTGGACACACGTCGTGCTCTGTCAGCATCTCACTATTTTCAAATGTAGATACCCACAGTCATTCATGGCCAATAATAAGAGTCCAATAATGTCAAGATAATTGAAGTGATAGTTCAAGAGTTCAATCCGGCAGCATAACGACGTATTTTCAATTTAGTCCAATCACTTATTACTAACTTGGTCTTATTTTCAATAGAGGTGTACTCCAGAATCAAGATGAGAAGAGAAGGATCTCGTCAAGAATGTCAAGAGAAGAGAGATAAGTGCACACTAACTTCTGGGTACTTCAATGGTACAACCTGCTCATCGGCCATGTGGGAATCCATAGTTAGAGAAGACTTACGGAGGCCTTGGTCAAGGGGTCACTAGTCTGGCAGAAGGAGTATCCGACAGAGAGTTCACCACAAGCCAAGAAGGGGCTTTCCTATTGTGCTAGAGTGTATGCACATGTCGCGCATGAGAATCACTCAAGTGCGTGTGTGTGAATCCGATTATGGAAACTCTAGTTATGAAAACTTTGTTTATGGAAACTCCAATTATGGAAAGTATCATGAATGCTAAATCAGGAATTACTAATCATGCATGACCAATTTTTAGCAAGTAGCAATGTGTTTTTAGCAAGTTCGCTAACAAGGCAAGAAGTGAATAATCAACAGGTAGAGAGCATGATCATTAACTTAAGATCAATTAAACATCATGTGAACATGTTTTAATCTTTATATGGGTTGATATATGCATGCTATCAGTAACTAACTTCTCATAAGAGAAGCCGGGGCACGAAATTGACGCAAAACGGGCCAAACAGGGCTGAAATGCCCATTGTGGTCAGAAGGCGACAAGCAACATGTCGCCTTCATGAGGGTGACCAGAAGGATTTCGCCTTCTAATCCATGAAGGCGACAGCCTTCCTGTCGCCTTCTTAAGACGACAGGTCGACTCGTCATCTTCCTATTTCTAGTGCAGGGGTGCTTTATGGGGGTGTTTTCCTATTCTGCATCAAACTAGGTTTGATACCTATGGGTTTGAAAAATCATAACTAATTCTAGGGTGATCCAAATCATATGAAACCACCTCTGTTAGTTCTATACCATGTACAGTAACATGTAATCGAGAAACAACAGTCGTTTGACAAGGTAACAAGATGTGTTGTGATTGTCTACGTGAATCTGACACATTGCTCATGTACAGACTAATACTCTCGGTATAGTCAATACAAATTGGGGAAACCGGTGCTAAATGAAACTAGACTCATGGAGAAACACGTTTCATGTTGGGTGCTTGGTCTGAAAACGACTCCACGAAGAGATATAGAACTCGTAAGAGAAGTTAGGGTTTAATCAAAGCTGTACAACGTACTGATCATACTAGATTTAATTTGTGAAACCCACATGATAGAAATTAGGGAAAACAGTAAGAACATGATCTATACACATGTATGCAAGCATGAACGAGTTTAATTAGAGTTTGGCATGGATATGACCTACCTTTTGGGTTGAATAAGATTCGTTCCCCAGAAAGCCCTAGTTCTGACCACTTGGAGGAGAACGCCTAATACTCCCTATCTACTGGATAGAAATTGGGCAAAATAGTTCCATAAGAACTAGACTCGAAGAGCTTTCCAAGTATATATGGTTTGCATAGTTTGGTGGAGGTTTTACTAACCTTTGGTGTTGATCTTGAAGGGGCTTGTCTGTAGGTCTCAAGTGCAGATGGGCATAAAATTACTTCTTGCCCTTGCTTTCCCCCTGAGATCTCTAGTCACCACAGCCTCCAAGCACAACCTCAACAACCCTAGGGGTCGTCTCATGGGAGAGAGGGGGATTATTTAAAGGGGGATGGGTCTTTAGTTGCTTAGTTAGATTAGGAAACTAATAGGTACGAATTTGGGTGTATCCTTCCCTCAATGGAGGATTTCTCTCCCCAATTCGTGATGGGAAGATTATTGAAACCTCCCATAGGTGGTAACCACGAATTTGGGTTTGGTTTGAAGTCCAATAGTGGTCTATTGGGTGAGAATTTACCCTATCATGGTCTATTAGTGAATATTTTTGAATTTTAGGTTATTTTCTTAGCATGAATTATTTTGTGGCCCAAAAGACTTCCTTTGGTCCAGTTATTTCATTCGATTGTCATGAATTTTATTTTATTTTTGGACTCACTTAAGTACCTATAATAGTAATTATTCGACTTATCTCTTAATTACGATAATAAGTTACAAAATACCTTAAACTCGACCAATCAGATTTTTCTTCACACGAATTCCTTCGTAGGTCAATAGGGAGTATTATTTAGAGTTGAACTATGATTTTTATGAAATTTTCTAATGTGTTTTCGCATCCGTTATAATGGTATGTATTCGTTTTCTAATTTGGGAATTATAAAATATTATTTTAGATTTATTCTAATTTTTTAATTAATAAAATTTTCGGGGTGCTACATTACTGTACAGGTAATGTCTCCAGATCTTTAGTGTAACGACTACAACCGGCCAACTCTAGATCATGTACAAGATAGTTGAGCTCATGAGTCTTCAATTAATGTCTTAGAATAGGTAATGACTTTATCTTTCTACATAAGTACGTAGCCTAAACCAATTCCCAAAACATCGGTGTAGACTGAGAAACCTTCTCCTTCAATAGGCAGAGTGAGAACATGTGCAGATGTCAAACATTCTTTTAATGTTTGGAAGCTTTTCTTGCACTCCTTGCTCTAGATATAAGGGTTCTCCTTTCGAGTAAGTCGAGTGAGAAGCACAACAATCTTAGAGAAGTCTTTTATGAACCACCTGTAATAACGAGCCAGTCCCAAAAAGCTTCTTACCTCTGTAACATTCGTTCGTCTCTCCCAATTAAGTACAACTTCAACTTTGGATAGGTCAATAACTATACCATCTTTAGAAATAACATGGCCTAAGAAGGACACTTCTTCTAGACAGAACTCATAGTTGCTTAATTTAGCATAAAGCTAATTATCGCGCAAGATCTGCAGAGCTATCTTCAGATGCATGTCATGCTCTTATTTGATTTTGGAATATATGAGAATATCATCAATGAAGATTATAGACACGTCAAAAATAACACTGCAATGAGCAAATCTCATGTAACATGTCAAGTAGCCCTCCAAATTGTGATTTTTGAGTGATTGCTCTTATTTTTATCATTTTTTTTTACATTTTCTCATTTTTGGAAACTTTTTGAGATTTTTTTTGACATTTTATGGCATTTTTAAAGAGGTTTTTCAAAATAAAAACAAAAGAAAAGGAAAAAACTAAAAAAAATGTTTCAAATGGGTGGCGGCGGCTGAAAAGGTTAATAAAATAAAAAAAATTCAAAAAGACGACCAAGCAAATGGTCGCTATTTTGATCTCAAACGGTGGTGGCGGCACAGAAAAAGGTAAGTAAATTCTTTCTAAATTGCGACCACTTAAGTGGTTGCGATTTTAAAAAATTTAAAAAATCATTTTTTGGAAGTTCTAGTTGCCGTTGGGTATGGATTCCTCTAATTCGTGATGGTTTGATACATCACGATTTTTTTTGGCAAATTATTTTTTACTAAAATGATTGTTCAATGTACGTTTGATCACCCCATCGTATTTTTTAAATTGTGATGGTTGAACTCGTCACGCCAAATCTCTTAATCATACTATGTTTTCACATCTCGAGATGCATGTCAATCCCTATAAATATATTTTTCATCTTATTTATCGTCCCCAATATCTCAATGCTCAAAAGCTCTCTCTCTCCCTTATAGTGCTTCATTTTTAGAGAATTTGTAAAGAGAGGGTCAACAGAGATGAGGGGAGCCTGCTGTTCCAGACGCACTGTACATGCAAGAGCTTGTCCTGTCGCCGTCCTTGCGTTGAGAAGGGGAGTCCACGTCCACTGATTAACACCCACAAAAGAGAAGCCTTTTTTAATTTCTTACTCTTTCACGATCTCTCTCTTCCTCTTCTTCTTCTTTTTTTAATCTATCTATTTCAACCTCTCCCTTACTTTTTCACGATCTCTCTCTTCCTCTTCTTCTTCTTCTCTTTTTTCTTTTTCTTTTTTTATCTCTCTTTCACGATCTCTCGCTTCCACTTCTTCTTCTCCTTCTTTTTTTTAATATATCTATTCAACTTCTCTCTCGACCACCGATCTCTCTTCTCTTCTAACTTTCTTTTTCCTTCTTTTATTATTATCCTCCCTCTCTCTCTCTCTCCTGTTCTTATCTTTTTTATTATTATTATCCTCCCTCTCTCTACCACCGATCTCTCTTCTCTTCTATCTTTCTTTTTCTTTTTTTATCATTATCCTCCTCCTCTCTCTACCACCGATCTCTCTTCTCTTCTATCTTTCTTTTCCTTTTTTATTTATTTATTATTCTCTGCACTTCTTCTCTACCACCGTTCTCTCTCTACCACCGATCTCTCTTCTCTTCTATCTTTCTTTTCCTTTTTTAATTATTATTCTCTGCCCTTCTTCTCTACCACCGATCTCTCTCTTATCTTTTATTTTATTATTATTATTCTCTACACTCCTTCTCTACCACCGTTCTCTCTCTACCACCGATCTCTATCTTCTCTTCTATTTTTTTATTATCATTCTCTAACTCTTTCTCTACCACCGTTCTCTCTCTTCAATTCCTTTCTATCTTTCATCTATTTATTATTATTATTCTATACATTCCTTTCTCTACCACCACTAGTTCAAAAGGATTAACAACCGTCGGCCGTTTGAAAAACATCGTCGCCTATAACAACGCCCACGGTCCATCCGTCGTTCATAGACCGTGGTCTACACTCCCGTTGGCCTTATTATAGCCGACGGTTAACCAACCGTGGCCTTCAAACAACCGTCGTTTTTCTTATTTTTTTTATTTTTTAAAAAAATATTATTGCCAACGGTTACCGTCATCTTTTATATAATAGGCGATGGTGGAAAACCGTCGAGGGACGTCATTGCCAACGGTCATACACCGTCGCCTTTTGTACTAGCCCTATTCAAACCGTCGTGTGACATCTTGCCAACGGTCAGGAACCGTCGCCTTTTGTACAATAGCCAACTGTCAATAACCATCGAGCCATCACCATGCAATATAGCCCATAGATCCTGCCATCGATTTTTTTTTGATAGACGATAGTCCCAACCGTCGCCATGCAGACAATAGCCAACGGACCCAACCACTACCTTTTTTTGATAGCCGACGGTCCCAACCATTGCCATATGCACAATAGTCAACAGACTCAAACGTCGTATTTGCATGAAAGCTAACACTCTCATATACACAATAGTTGACGAACCCATCATAAAATAGTCATTTTTCATATATTCCACAAGTTTAAAATATTATCAAATACTTTGGAGATTTTTTTTAGTAAAGACATCCAAACATACAATGCACCATTTATTTAATATAACATAAAAAATTTCAACACGTTAATCATTAGTTATCATGTCATATTCAATATGTACAAAAACATCTGTCTTGGTAGCATGAAAATTAAAATTTGTATGAAGAGTCCTATCTAGATAAAGAGGTGCAACTCTATTGTCTTGAGGGCTGCAACTGTGATGTTCCACCTTGCATCTAGCAATTTTCAACCTATAAAATCAAACAAGCAAGAAAGAAAGAGTGTTAATCTTTTTGAGGCAAGTAAATGTGGTTACATTTTATTGAGGAAAGTGCAAAGGAAAGATGCAATCTTGTTGAAATCTTTACCATACAAGGCAAGCTTCTCCATAAAAATTTCACGTTCTTATGTAGACCATGGATTTATGAATGATCTTTCCTTTTCAAAAGAACATGGATCTTCAATCACCCATTATTTGCAATAAATCTTCCATATTTCTTCTCTCTCTCCTCCAACATTAGTTGTGGCATCTTTAAATTGTTTCTATAAAGCTTAATATGAGAATCAACAACAGCTTGCTGGTGAAGTGCAATATTTCTGAAGTAGGAATCAATGTCGAGTTACCTGGTGCAATAAAAATTGTAAAATCATAAGCAATAAGCAAAAGCATAACGTTCTGTGAGAGTGATCAAGAAAGAAAATATTCATGAAAACAGAAGGGCAAAGATAAAGTTCAAGATGTAAGTAATGGTCCTCTCCCCACCCCCAACAGAAGCATTCAAACTGCAGCTCATTACTTAGCATTTGTTGATTCCTGATATACACAACCTGGATTTCAGATCCACAGTAGATAAGCAACCGTCCTATTTCCACATTAAATAGAGTTGACAATATTTGGCACAAAAATGAGTGCAGTAAAGATATCTGATAAAGAAGTGATGATGGCAAGTTTATCATGGTAAGATATCTCACCAAAAAAACCAAGAATAACAGCCACATTCTCATATACATATATATATGACATCAGGAGAACAATAAGTGCTTTACATAACTCAGATGACAATGTGACCCACAGCAAGATCAGCACCCTATAACTCAGATACAAGTAAGATCTATCGGTCACTAAAAAATGGGACCAAGGCATGAGATCTACAGCTTTTTTTCATTTTTGAACTCTGAGCAGAGTTCAGAATTTCTGAACAGAGTATGCTGAGCAAAAACCAGTGTCCATGCCTTTATCAGAGATGGCTGTCTGCATGCAACAGGGGATTTGCACAAAATCCCTTGTGGTGTGTCTGTGATGCTCTCAATCATAATGTTTGCTCTCACTTCTTCTCATCTTGTTCCCATTTGATCTAAGTCTAATGACATCTATTGTCCCGAATGCTGAGTTCTGTATCTTGTTCCTTGAACAATCTTCTCTTGGTCTCTATTGCTATATAAACAATGAAGTAAATGCATGTATAAACAATATTAATAGGGTTTTGTCAACTTTCTATTAGAATCTTAGGAAAAAGTATACCAGAGGATTCTCAATGTCAGCAAGCACATTAATCAGATTTTCTGATACAAGCATTGCCCACAAGATGGAAGTCAAAGCTCGTATTTGGGCCACTCGTCAATAGCAACCATCGTGCTGCCCGTCTCATCTGATTTCTCCACCTACCATCTCGACTAGCTGCTGCTGCTACGTACCTCACTGGTTAACCGTTTCTTAACAACCTGTAGGAATTGCATGCAAAAACTAAATGGTTTAACTCACCTACATTTAAGTTCAAGAAATATATAGCAAACCATGGAATTAGGATGGGGTACAAGACAATCATACGGCAGCCTCTGTAGAACTGATGGTATTATTACAACTGAACTTATGAATACCTTTTCTAGGTTTGGACTGTATCTGCTTTCCTCATCTGGCCAAAGATCCAAGCAACAAGGCATAAATTCATTCCATCATGCACAGTAATAGATACCTGGATCAGCCGATCTGTCTGCTTGCCATCTTCTTCACCTTCTTCCTGCAAGGAGTGACCCAAATCAGCCAGGATTGAGCCAACCTGTCTCCCATACTAACAAAGAATATGCACATACAGAGGAAAAACACAAAGAGGAAAAAAATTAGAAACAGAAAAGCATGTGTCACAAAACAACTGCCACCTAATCTTAGTCTGTGCAGAAAACCAAGCAACCCATCATCTCATCTCACATTTTCATTTAATATAATGATATCAATAAACCAATGCAGTCAAGAAGAAAAGTTTCATTATATTGTTTTTGCTGCATAAAATGCGGTGTGGTCTTTTGCCAAACTAATGTCATGACAGAAATGGCAATCATCATTCACACTGGGAGATGTAGGGCTGTTCAAAGTTTCATTATATATTAATAATACATAAGGACAGTCTATTTCACTTTTGGATACAAAAGGTGCTTATAATTGAGATCTAGAATGTACAGAGTCAAGAATCCAATTACCAAATTTAACTAACCTTGAAAAAGTCTCTTGCAGAAGCAGCTTCTCAATGGCAAGTCGCCTTTCACTCCTTTGAGTAATCAATTCTGGTCCCTCATGATGCACCATACATGATGTACAACTCCTCCCAGTCTGGATAATGTTCACTTCAAAAGATAATGGGAAAATGCATACACCCCTACTTTGCTCGGGAATTATTACAGCTTACTCATATATTATTGATGGATTGTGATCAATGACCATACCCTACAAGATTGGCTAATACTTGCGATCTCCAACCTATAAAAGAAATGAAAAAAATCTCAATACTTGTAGTAGCATAAGTAAATAGTTAATTCAGGATATATACACTCTAAGAACCATATTTTGTCAAGTACAGAGCTTCCTCTGGGAAGTATCACCCCCCGCCAACAACAGCTAGCACATGCCCTTCACCTGTAAATACAAGTATAACAAACATAAACTTATCAATCTCACCTATTTCTGCAAATAATAACACATTTATAATTTGTCAGCATGGACTTATAACCAGAATGAGAAAAAACAAAACAGAAAAATTCTACAGAAAATTAGTTAGCTCCACTCAATACATTGTTAAGTTCCTGGCTCATGCTAGTTGGCTTGTGGCCCTCCCTCTAATCTACTATCAATAAACACCATATACATCAGATCTACACAGTCTAAGAGCAAGTTTAGAATTCTAAGAGCAAGTTTAGATTTTATAAGAATTTGACAAAAGTTGGTAGCAACGCATATGTAGGAAAAAACATTTTACCGCATAAATTGATTTCTGTGGTTGTTGCTGGTTGTAGTAATCATATCCAGTACCAACTGTAGTTTTGTGACCTGGTGGATTGGAGGTCTGATCCCAACCACTAGAGTATCCACCAGATGCAGGTGGTGGGGGTAGCTTGCATAGGGTGGTTGAGATACATTATATGGCAGTGGTGGCCCAGGGTATGCTCCTGGTTGCATGTACCCATAGCCAGGCTGCTGCTTGGAGGCGGCCCAGGGGTGGCCCAACTTGATGTAATCAGTACCATCATTCTTTTGACAATTCCAAACTAGTAAGGCATCCCTAACCTTTTTTTAATGAAGTTTAGAATTCTGAAGTTTAGAATTCTGAACTTCAGATTTCTGAAGTTTAGATTCTGAAGTTCTAAACTTTAGAACTCTGTTCAAAATTCTAAAGTTTAGAATTCTGAACTTCAGAATTCCTGAAGTTCAGATTCTGAAGTTCTAAACTTTAGAACTCTGTTCAGAATTCTGAAGTTTAGAATTCTGAACTTCAGAATTTTTACTGGCACAGTCTTTTTTCCTCTTGTATGCTTTTTCTCTCCTCCATCTAGAAGCATTGCACCTCAGACATCTATCAAGATTTTCATATTCTTTTCTAAATAACACAATCATTTGGATATGCATGTATCTTCTTACAGTCCAGACCCAACTGGGACATCATCTTCTTAGATTCATACCAAGAACTTGGAAGTGTATTATCAATAGACAATGCATCTTTGAATAATGCAAGCATAGCAGAGAAGATTTATTGCTCCATTTGTGTAGGCACTTGAGTTGAAATAAACGCACAATGAATGAAAGCTTCGAATACTTATTGCAATTTGCATAAAGAGGTTTACTAGCTTCTTCCACGAGCTTTGTAAATGTGCTTGTCTCTTGATTGTGCTCTTCATTTTGGACATCATCATTGACAGGTTGCCACATAAATGCATCATTTAACATCCCAGCCATATCATCCATTGAACCAGTAAGCATAACATCAGCCACTTGAGATTTTCTATAAGATTCTCCATGGAATTGCCAAGTAGTGTATCCTTCAGTAAATCCCTCTCTAACAATATGATAATGAATGATATCTTTTTCACGATAAACTTATTTTCACACTTATAGCACGAACATCTCATCACTGAAGAAGAATCATTGTTCAAATTTTGTGATGCAAATTGCATGAATTGCTCAACTCCAGCAAAAAAAATCGGTATTAACACGTTCGTGTTTGGTCTTATATTTATACATCCAACTCTTATCAATGCTATAATTTAACTCCATCTTGTAAAAAAAAATAAACATAGTTAGCATGTAAAGTCACACAATAAGCTAACAAAAAATTAATATAGTGAAAGATGTAGTGCTATGATAGAAAATTTGAAAAGTTATGTTGCAATAGACGAACAAGTAAGTTACATTTCCCCCCCAACTCACAACTAATCAACAATACTGCCCTCTATGCAAAAAATGTGTTATAGACTGACTAAATGAAATGACATTGACTGACTTGCAAGTTTGTATTATATATAGTTCATTGCCAATTTAAAATTCTTCCTCACTTTCTTATGCATGTTATTTTATCTATATACATGGTTAGGCTTCTTTGTTTCACTAAAGCTATTAATAACCCTATGAATTTTACAATCAACTTGACATTAATTGCATGCACATAATGCCATTATGCCAGAACTTGTTTTGAGCCAGTTCACTAGTAACTAGTAAGGGTCATGCCATTGAGGAAAACTGTGGCTCTAGAATTTATGATTTCTGGATATATTCTAAATGTGACTAAAACTTGAAACGTCAAGAAACAGGGTAGGGAAATTTTAGATTACTAAATGCTTCCCTTGAGTAAGGCTGCTTCCTGTAGTTCTATAACATGTAATTCTTTTGGGCATAGATATAACCACATAAAATAGAAAAATAGATAAGTAAACATTGTAATAAGGCTAAGTGGATTCCTTTCTTACAAGGAGAACTCAGAGGCATCCTTTTGGTTGGACATTTGGACAGCGATAGCTCCACTCAAAACTAATTTTCTAAACTTTACATATTCTGAACATAGAATTCTGATTAGAGTTTTGAAGTTCAGAATTTTTGAACTTTAGAATTCTGAAGTTCAGAATTATAAGAGCCAGTTCAGAATTTATGATAGATTTTTATTTGCATGGATAACTTTGCACGTAAATTAAGCACCATGTACGTACATCACCAACTTGCATCAGACTTCCTTTCTTGTACGTTCAGGTGAGGAAGACATGTACACACACATGTTATTCTCCTAATAAAGTATATATAGATATATATATATATATATGAGCTATACAAAACAGAGTAGAATATTCTTAATTATGAAGGAGGGATATTGCAGGCTAATTAATTAATTAAGAAGACCCATTAAATAATACTAATGTAGACAAGTCCAAGACGTGTATATATGTGAACACATGGCTTTCACATGGCATCTCACCAGCCATCTGATGCCAACAATTCCTAGAAGAAGACCTCATGGTGTGACTAAGTGGCAAGTTGCTAAGATAGATACATATACATAGATACATATACATATGTAAATTAGCGCCTGCTCTCCTCTTTGGTGGCGAGGGCGGGGCAAATTGGCGGGGCTCTCTAAATTAATGACAACATATACAAATTAAAATATAACTATTAAACCACGGTTAAAATAAAAAAATGTCAAATGTCTATGTATTCGATCCAGATATTATAGAACTGCCCGCATTAATTTCTTAATCGAAGGGAAAAAATAGGAAATTCTCCTACTACTTCCTTGCTCAAAAAAGGTCAATGCATGTGATGGCTTACATTTGCCATCTTGAATCTTGATGGTCTAAAGGGTCTGTGCAACCCAGTCAGACTTTCTTCCTCTTCCTTGTGGTTGTTCTTGGCTCTGTCACCACCCCAACTCCGGAGTATGGACTTAGAAAAGAAGCAGCCTTTACTCCTACATGAAGAAGAGGTTTTGCAGAGGTTTAAATTGATGATGGCCAAAGAAACAAAATGCAGTCACTGTGTTAGACATGGAAGATACAGATGGAACAGAAAGTGGAAGCTTAGTTTGATCATAAAGGTGCATACAGACAGGGGTATAAGGCCGGCAGGACTCAATGAGTGGGTGGGAGAATGTGGAATCCTAAAGGGGATTAGAAAATGCTCAATTTACATGAAGACAAGTTTATAGTTCGGTTTACACAGATTGAAGATCTAGAGAAAGTCTATAGGAGGATGCCTTGGATTTATAATAATGATCTTGTTCTGTGAGAGAGGCAGACCAAATACACCACCTCAAGACTATAATCCAACACTGGTAGATCTATGGGTTAGGATATACAATCTACCTGAGGAATTCCTCACTGAAAAAGTTGTTATGAAGCTAGCTGCTCAGCTTGGTGTCCCCCTTAAACCACTTCCAGAAACCATAGATCGTTGGAGTGATTATGCTAAAATAAAGGTATCAATGGATGCAACACTTCCTTAAGAAAGTCAGTTAAAGCAAAACTTCCCGATGGAGCCATCAGAGATTTCCCAGTGTATTATGAAAGAGTTAGTAGATTCTGTCACGCCCCGATATTTAGCAGCGGAATAAATACCGGGGGACGTGAACGATACAAACAAACATATCACAGTTGAATAGCGCAGAGTCACAATTGAATATACTAACACTTTTCAAATCATAATAATATCATCAAAGTTACTCTTTATTTCATTTCATTCAACTAGATACAACCTTACAAGAAAGAATTAACCAAAGGGTCCATTATTCAAATAACTTCCAGAAAAGTTTCACTATTACATAGACTACTAAATTTCTATTTCTAAACTGTCATCTATTCTAGGACGGTGCTCGTCACTCTTGTCCAGTCCCATCCGACTCCACGAGTTCTTCATCACTTCCTGAAAAAGGGTAGGATGAAGGGAGCGAACTAGCTCAGTAGGAATTACATCTCAATATTGTGCGGGCACTAGTATACATGATTACATTTTAAATAGGCAGATATGCACATGAATATGATGACAATGCATGCTTTTCTAACAGATTGAATAGCAGAATAGAACGGATATCGTATCAGATCAAATGTCGAATTGCATATACAATGGACAGATATTTCAAGAGTAGAATCATATCAAAAGAGATTGGCCATATTCAGATTGATACCACGTATTCACGTGAACAGACGTATCATATCAAATCTTATAATATCAGATCAAATCAAACTTATCATATCATACAAAGGCACATTCACACAAATCTTGCATATCGTATCAGTGCCATGCCACGCACCACAAGTCCATACTCCCCCGCGGTTATAAGTACGTTGGGGTGCTCCTCCCCAGGACCAGACAGGGCCCTTATTGCACTGGCATTGGTCAAATGGACCGAGGTCCCACGTTGTGCCAAACAAACATATTCACATTATGGCCACAGAGTTTCAATGATAAGCTCATAGTAAAAGGACATGATCATTCATAGAGTCAAGGAATGACAAACAGCTCAAAAGAACAAGGCAGGATAATGGCATATCTTATGTTTCATAGTTCATTAATGTCTTGACACGAGGGTGTTTCTAAAGACAGATCATATGTAAACATGTAATTTCCTAGCATGTATGCATATGACAATAATCAATTAAACACCGAAAAACATGAAACCATGAAACTTATATGCAAATCATAACATTTACACCACTAATATGTCCATACTAATCATGTATTCATCCCCACATTCATATCATATTATTATATTATCAATGGACCATAAGCAAGATCACAAGATAATCCAAGATCATAAGAACAATCAAAATTTACACATTAGAATCATATTCATATCATTACCATTTCCTTTAATGGTTTGATTTATTTTAAGTCCATGCATACCTTATAACACCATGTACATGCTTGAAGACATCATGAAATGATTAGACCAAAATTATACAAAAATCTTGTAAGGATAGTCGACACTAGATCAAGTGGTGCCGACACAATGCTTCAAACACAAGACAAAATCACGCAAAACTGGTCAGGTAGTGTCGACACTAGTTCAGGTGGTGTCGACACAGTGCTTCAAAAACAAGGCAAAAAGGTCAAGTAGTGTCGACACGAGATCAAGTAGTGTCGACACTAGAGACAGCTTCCAGAAAACCCCTAACTAATATGGGACAGTGTGTCGACACTAGCACAGGTGGTGTCGACACTAGATCAGCTTCCCAGCACTTTCTGGGTCAAACTGGGTGAGTGTGTCGACACGGGATGGGACTGTGTCGACACTAGAGGGCTTCCCAGAACACATTCTGGGCTGTTTTGGGACATCAGGTCGACACGGGATCAGGTCAGGTCGACACGGGCTCAGGTCAGGTCGACACGGGCTCAGGTCAGGTCGACACAGTGGCCCTCCCAGACAAAAAAAAACACAGGACTGCAGTGCAGCAATCCACTTCCGCCTCTTATAACTCTCTAACGAATGACATTTGGACAAAACGTTCAACATGAAAGATGAAGATAACAACTAGAAGAACTTTGATGTTGAGAGTTTGATCTAATTCGGTCTCGAATCCCAAGAAAACATATGAGGAACAAAGAGTTAAAAGTAGCCCGAAATCCCACTGTTATGCAGAGACTCTCTTATCATGCTCCTAACTCTCTAACGAATGATTTGGACAAAACATCCAACATAGAAGATGATCGTGATGACAATTAGAAGAACTTTAATGAATAAAGTTTAGTCAAATACAGTCTTGAATCGTGTGCATAACAAGAAGAACAAGAAAAAGCCCTAACTGTGCTAGCCTTCAGAAACCGACGAATACACAACGTATACTCTATGAAATTGAGTCAAACCAAATGAAAATGATCCTAGACTCAGAGAATTACATGATGGTGTTGGTTTTCTTTAATCTTGGCCCGAGAACACCTACCTTTACGAAGATCTAAAACCCGTTGATGTTCTGGATGCAACAGAAGATACAGGGGATGAAGCTACGGACTCCCAGCCTTTCTCCTGCTCCTCAGAAATTCTTGCTTGCCTCCAAACGACCCAAACTTCGTTGTTAAACCTTCCCCAGAGTTTAGCGACGAGTTCTTATAGTTTTAGGATGTTGTTAAGAGTCCTAACGATACTAGGAAAGGGCTACGAGCTCTGTTTCCTAGTTTCCAGGAAATCTGGGATTCCCTTACCCAAAAGAGGTAGCAAAGGTTTAGGAAACCACCAATGGGATTGAGTTCGGTTTGGGCTTACCTTACATGACTAATCACCCATCTTTTAACCCTATATTGCCCTCTCTAATTATTGCATAATTACATACACGATTTCTGGGTAATTCCCTGTCCAGTTCATTCATATCCTTGGGCCAAGTGTTCTATAGGCCCATTATTGTTGATGGTTCATAATTACATGGTGTTGGAAGTCTCCAATATGATTATTTATTTTTATCCCTCTATATTTCTGAAAATTAAATTGCTAAATTTTCGGGGTGTTACAGATTCTGTATATTTTGCGGTTGCTTGGGTCATGAAGCTGAATTTTGTAAGAAGTTAATGGAGGTCAGAAGCCATATTAATCTTAATGAATCCCCAGGTTTAAGAAGGCGCATGGAAGAAGCAATAATTTATAATTCACAAATTTGAAGAGCAAAGGTCACCTATACCAAAGACAAAGCTCCAACGTAGGTTTCTGCAGTAAATGATAAAAATAGTCCTGAAATATTTCCAAAGGTCATGTCTTAATCCCACATCATGTATCCGATGGGCATAATTCAGAAGGGAAACTGGGTAATAGCACAATCCAGAGGCAGACTGAAGACATAAATAACGATGGGACAGGAATCAGTGCAACAAATTGGAAGCAATCTATCTCAGATAGTAGCCCACCCAGCACCTGTCAAAATGTCTTAACCAGTAAAGCATTATGGGTGACAACCAGAATTTGGAAAAAGATCTTCCCTCGGGAAGAAGCCTCCAACTGTACAAAGAGCCCCAAACACATTGACTGCTTCCGCCGACCATATTAATTGAAGGGCAGACAGAGGAGACTGGGAAAACAGATGTGATGGCAGTAGACTCAATCAAAAGGAAGAGGATCCCCAGATATTTCAAAAAAATTCAAAGTGACCCAGTATTAAACAATATGGGCATATACTAGCCTTCTCAGTTGGAACTTCGGACATCAGCAAAGGAAACACCAGAAAATAAGATTTGGCTAGGAACATGCATGCCCATAGGAACAGGATAATGTTCATCATTGTATTCACATATATTTCTGATTCAAACAGGGGATTATTATTCCAATTCATAAGCTAAATATATCTACATCTATAGACATTGCTGTTTTTTTTTTTTCAAATGGAAGAGAAGCAGAGAAGAAAATGCAATTATTCATCATGATAATTTCAAATTTGACAGTCTATGATCTAGTGCACAAAATGATGAGTTTCCTTTAGGTTATATGAAAGAATTGGGAGATATAAGAGAATCTTGTAGTAGAAATACGTAGCTACTACACCAATCACAGTGCAGACAAACATACATAGCAAGCAAGATGACACATACATGAGAGAACTGGTCACGTGGGCTACCGTGGCAGTGGGGAGAGAGGGCGTACGTCTAGGCGGCGGGCGGTCTGCCTGCTCTTCCTCTTCCGCAGGCAGGCAAGGCAACGGCAAGGGTGACCGGGCGGTGGGGAGAGGGCACGCGGCCGGCGGGGAGAGGGTGCACGGCTGGTGGTCTTCTGCCGACTCTGCCCGCGGGCTGGGCGGGGTAAGGCGAGGGCGGGGCGAGGCGGTTTCTGCTTGCTCTCCCCTTCAGCGGTGGGGCGAGGCGAGAGACGTGGGAGGGCGTCCGGGCTGCCCACTCTTCCCTTCGCGCGGGCTGCCCACTCTTCCCTTTCCGCGGGTGGGGCAAGGCAAAGACGAGGGCGTCAGGGCGGTGGGGAGAGGGCACGCGGCCAGCGGGGAGAGGCGCGTCGCTGGCTCCGCCTCTTCCGCGGCTGGGAGGGGCAGCAAGGGCGTCCGACGCGGTTTCTCTTCTCTTCAGAGGACGGGGCGAGGCAGAGACGTGGGGGCGATCCAATTCCAAATTTGGCGCGGGTTGAAGAATTATGGTGCGGTTATAATTATTAAACGACGGTTAAAATAGAAAGTATAAATTAAACAATAAATTATATATATTAAACCACGGTTAATGTGTTGTCTATTCTCAAATAAAAAATGACGGTTAAAATAGTTGGCTTTATGTAGAACCGCCGACGGTTCTTAATTGATAGTCGTCTATTTCATAATTTGTACTAGTGCACCGTTCTCTCTCTCAACCTCTTTTTCTATTCTTTTTGATCAATCTTTCCCTGTCACCCGCCACCAATTTTGCAGTGGAATAAATCGGAGAGACGTGAGTAAAGTGTGTTTAGTAGTGTAAATTACACAACAATCGAGTGATTTAGAGCATCTAATGAACAATAATGGAATAAATTCTTTATTTTATTGATATTCATAAAACTATTTCAACTACTAATTCCGAGTCAATATAGGGCTCAATGACATCATTACATTAGAAAATTTTTTAAAGTAAAATATCTAACTAGACTCTATTATACTAGGGTAACTCCATCGATATGATGTCTGGTCGCTCATCACTCTGGTGCTTTCCCATTAACATATGTAACGTCATCATCCGACTTACTTGAGACACAATAACAAATAACGTAGGGTGAGCGATAACACTCAGTAGGACTTATATCTCATGATCAGGTATGCTTTATATGATTAATGTAGTAAAGAGCATAGTAACTAATGATAGAGAGAGTCATGTATAGTCGAGAAAGTAATAGCATGAGTAGCATGGTTCAAATAGCACATGAATCAAGTATAGCACAATGAACATGATTAATGTCAAGTCACGACAAGTAAAAAGTCAATGTCAAGTAGATAGCAAGTAACATGTATAGCAAAGAGAGAGAAGTTGGCCATATAAGGAGTAATACACATTGGGCAGATAACATTTTGATTGATTAAAATCAATCAAAATAGTATAGCACTTTGATTTACTTTCATCAATCAAGATAGTATAGCACTTTAGTTGTCAGTAGACAGCCGAGAGAGAGTATAACACTTTGTTGTTGATTGTCTTAGATTAATCTAGATAGTATGACACTTGGATGTAATGCTGAACATCCTGATCATTAAACTCCCGTGGACAAATGACACTTTTCAAGCACTCCTCCCAGGACCAGATGGGCCCTTTATAATATTGCCTAACATTGGTTATATTTGTCATCTTAGACAATCAATAGATGGCCAAATAGAGTACCAAGAAGATATGAGAGTAATTGAAGAATAGATGAGAGTATAGAGAGAATGTGAATAAATGAAAAAATATGGAATAGATAAGAACTATAGATCAATGCACGTAAAACAACGTTAAACAGACAATAGTAACAGTTGCACAACATGCATGATTGGTGCTGACAGTCTGGTAGACTTTACTAACCATCCACTAGCTATGCTACAAACACAGTCTAGAGGTCCGACGTGATCTCAAGGTAAGAGAGAATATCTAAAGCCGTTTGAATCATGCAGATCCCTAAGGGTGTTATAGGTATTGATGGTACAACCAGCTAGGTCTCCATAAGGGAATCCATAGAGTACAGAGTCTTACAGATGTCTTAACAAAAATATTCCTAGTCTGCAAGAATGGAATATTCAACAGAGAGGTTCCAACTTGTCAAGAGAATAGTGTGTAATGAAACAAGTTGCTGGACGTCCTAGTGGAATTCTAGAACAATAAAACGTAGGTAACGGTGTTTCAAAACAACGCGAGAAACGAAGACAAGTCTATTATTAAAATAAGGTAATGATATATAATTATTGATGTAATTACCAAATATATTATGGAGGTATTTTCTGTATGGTCTCATGGAAAAAATTTAATGTTTAGTGTGTGCGTACGTGAGAAATCAAGAGAGCATATGAGAGTCATGCACACATATTTTAAATAAGAAAATCATGTGAATATTATTGGATATTGATTAACATACTGTTACTGTTCGTCATAGAGCATTACAGTTGTTAAATCATGATTTTATGGCATGGATAACAGATTCAATTAAATAATAAGATTGCTGGAAAAACACAGTAAATCGTGACGGTTGTAACAGTCGTGTTTAAGATAATTGATTACTGAACACAGTAAATCACTGGTCGCAATGCTCAAAAGCTTGTCTTGTTTGTCCTCCCTAATGTCTCAATGCTCAAAAGCTCTCTCTCTCTCTTATATTGCTTCATTTTTAGAAAATTTGTAAGGGGAGGGCCGATCAAGGTGAGGGGAGCCTGCTGTTCCAGACGCACTGTACATGCAAGAGCTTGTGCTGTCGCCGTCCTTGCATTGAGAAGGGAAGTCCAGGTCCACTGATCAACACCTGCAAAAGGGAAGTCTTTTTTAATTTCTTACTCTTTCACGACCTCTTTCTTCTTCTTCTTCTTTTTCTATTTTTTTAATCTATCTATTTCAACCTCTCCCTTACTCTTTCACGATCTCTTTCTTCCCTCCTTCTTCTTTTTTTTTCTTTTTTTAATCTCTCTTCCTCCTCCTCTTCTTTTCCTTTTTTTTTAATCTATCTATTCAACCTCTCTCTCTACCACCGATCTCTCTTTTCTTCTATCTTTCTTTTTCCTTCTTTTATTATTATCCTCCCTCTCTCTATTCTCTTCTATCTTTTATTATTATTATTATTATCCTCTCCCTTTCTCTCTACCACCGATCTCTCTTCTCTTCTATCTTTCATTTTCTTTTTTTATTATTATCCTCCCCCTCTCTCTACCACCGATCTCTCTTCTCTTCTATCTTTCTTTTTCTTTTTTTATTATTATTCTCTACACTCCTTCTCTACCACTGTTCTCTCTCTACCACCGATCTCGATCCTCTTCTATTCTATTTTATTATTATTATTCTCTATACTCTTTCTCTACCACCGTTCTCACTCTTCTATTCCTCTCTCTTTCTTCTATTTTTTATATATCTTACATTCTCTTCTCTTCTCTACCACCGTTCTCTCTCTCAACCTCTTTTTCTATTCTTTTTGATCAATCTTTTCCTCTCTTCACTGTCTTCTTTTACCATGATGAGAGACGCCATATATAATTGAATTTAATGACATGCAAGTCATGTAAATAAATCATGCCATAAAGTGAAGTCCACATACCAATAAATCTCCATCTTGTGTTTTCTTTATTATAATTCATCTATGCACATCTCACCACGTTGAGATCTCCACTAAAATACACACTTGCACATCATACACTTAGCACATCATACACAATCTTTTTAATCACACACAATATGCATGCTTCTTTTCTATGTCTTTAGGGGGTTTGAAAAGCCAAACAAGGTGAGTTCCACTCTATGCTTCATCTCCTTTATATCTCTTTAAGAATTTGATACAATATCACATTGGCTAATAACTTGTTCTATCTTTTGTGTTCTTTTTCAGGGTAATCAAATTGAAGAAATCTTCTATCACGGCCGACCATGTTCTTAGAAGAAGAGAAGAACCCCATCATCTTAATCTCCCCGCTAAAGATATTTTTGCCATCACTCCTTATTTGCACTTGTTGTATTTTCTTCTTATTTGTATTCCTGCGACACCCTCGTGTGTCTGACGATCACGTACACATTTAGAAGTTGTGCTCCATCCATCTTCCTCTTTATTTTTCTTCATATTTTCTTTTTGGATACTCGAGTCTTTTTAAGACGAGAGTCAGGATCTACTAATTGGCGATCATGGTGAGATCTCTTTCCGCCTCTTCTTTTGATTACCCCTCTGTTGTGCCCCACGTGGCACTCTCCTTTAGGCACCCTCGTGTGCCCCCTCCTTTTCTTTTCTCTTCGTGGTTAGCCAACTTGTGGAATCCCAAAGGAAATTTGAGGAAAAAGTAAAAGAAATAATATGATGACTTGATCCATGATATCCATGTAAGATTCTCTTTTCTTTCTACTTACTTCAATATCCTGAAAAGCATGCTTGTGTGTTTATTTGTACATATATCCCTAATTTCTGTTCATTTTTAGTTCTCGGGTTGCCTTTTGATTTCGCGACCGACACAGTGGTCGCAATTCACTATTTTATACGCGACTAGTTAGTCAGTCACATTTTTCTTCCTATTCTAACAACGGCTTGGTCCATTGCGTTTCAGTATGCAGTCCGTCTATAGGGACCGAACGTGGCTCTAACAGTCTTCCAGGGCTCTCAGATCTGCGACCAGGTGACTGGGTGAACATCTTGATACGCGACGTCTGGATCTATCGCGATTCTTACTGTAGACAAAACATGACTTCTGTGCTATCCAGAACACTTGTAATATAATCTGTTGCATACAGGGCATTCCATCTTGGTCGGGGACCTCCTTCCCTTACATCCTAGGCGTCATACACCCTTCAGGTGAAGGCAATCTCTCCATTGGGCATTCTGTCCCTTTGGACTAGTGAACCTTCTCTCGAAACCTCCATAAGTCTCTGTACCCCGTGGATTCCCTCACGGCGGACCGAGCAGATTGTACCATACTATTGACCCATGTTAGCTATCCTATTATGTAGTGAGAGGTGATTCTAGTTTATCCTAAAGTATCCAATCCATCCATTAGAATTTTACCTGGAGTGACACAAATTCTTTCAATCTATCTAATCAATCTTGAAACTCCTAAAAGACAAGGGTTAAGCATCATAACTTGTTTGAACCATATTGATTGATTTATATCTTTGTTCAACATTGATTGCTTGCTTGCTTGCTCACTTGTTAAAAATGGACTCACATCATCATGCTTACTTTAATGAGGACTATGAGGATAGTTTAGATGGCCAATCTTTTCAATATGATGTGCATCCATCTCACCACCGTGAGGGACATACATCAACTTCTTATGGTTACGTGTGCACACCGCATGCTAAGCAACTTGATATTCCCTCAAATTTAACTCCAATAAAAATCCGGAGAGAGCCTTCTCCCCACTATGACTCTAATGTACAAAATGTCTTGAATGCACTAGATCAACTCTATAAGACCCAGTTTCCCGGCTTCAGTCCGGTGTCGTGGGATGACTGGCCACTGACGTGTCCAGGCTGGGTGATGCGTTGGTGTCGCGTCGGGGGTGCCCAACGCGACAGTCATCCGTGTCGCGGCGAGCGTGTGGGTCGCGTGTTGGTCGCCCCCGGTTCTCTGTTGCGTCTTGCTGTCGCGCCTGGTCAACGGGCCGCGATAGTGTTTTGTCGTGTTGCGCTGTCTGGTCATCTGACGCCTTCGGGTGGCAGGTGTGTCAGTACGGCTTGTCGCGTTGTCACGGCGCCCTGTAGGGTGTGTTCTTGTGGCGGTCTGTTGACCCGTCGCGTTAAGGTCCGTAACGCGACGGGGGCGGTCCGTCGCATTCTAGGTGCCGGGCGCTTAAGGCGCATGCCGCTACCCCTTCCCCTCTCTCTCTTCTTCTTCCCTTCTCTCTCCCTCCGTCGACCTCTTCCTCCCCTCTTCTCCCCTTTATGTGTTTCAGGCGAGGAGGAGGCCCATGCGTGATGTCCCAGCGTCGTGGAGCGTACGTGGAGCGAGGAGGAGGTGTTCTTTCCTACGAGAAGGGCCCTACAGGGTTCGGTTTCTTCGTTTAAGGTAGGGATTTCTTGTGCCCTTCCCAATCCGAGTGGATCGAGAGTCCTCGGGGTTTTGTAGTTAGCTTTACAGCTTTCCCTATACTCCCCTCCCTATGTGTGCATGTTTGTATGGTTCTGGGCGACCCGAGGATTGAGGATCCCGTTGGTCTGCCTCCTTGCTGGTGTCGCGACCGCACGGTGCGTCGCGACATCAGTAGAGGCGTCGCCCCGATCGGGCGTGACCTTATCGCGGTGCACTTGGCGGTCGCGATAAGGGTCGCTGTCGCGACCTGGTTTCCCGTCGCGGCAGGGAGGCTGTCGCGACGCGCTGCCCCATCGCATCAAGGCTATTGTCGCGGCGCCCTTCCCCATCGCGATGGCATCGCGACGGTCAGTGAGGGAGCGACAGTGCTTGTGCTGCCTCGGGTGTTTCCGTGGCCCGGTTGTGTGTCGGCGTGTGCCCCAGGGCAGGCTGTGCCCTTAGGACCTTCTGGTAGGGAACGCGGCTGGTTGCCTCCCTGTGTTCAGTGACCGAAGGTGACACCTTCGTGGCCGTGTTCTGGCAATGGTGCCAGGAGGGTCGCGTCTGTCTAACAATCGATTGACTGGCGGTCAATCGATTGTTAGTAGAGCGACCGGCTTTCTGTACTTCTGGTAGTGCTCCGAGGTTTTGGTCGTTCGTGTGTGCCTTGGTTGGCCGACGGCCCCTTTTGAGGGTCCGTGCATGCCTCTCGCTCGCTGGGCTTGTCGTGTGTTACAAGCCAGTAGTTCGGCGTGGTTTTGTTGTACTGCCCCCCTGTTCGCCCGGTGCTTGGCACTTGAGGGCTTGTCCCGTTCAGAGGTTGTCTCCATTTCCTGACCCCCGTCCTCGGGAGCCTGTTGATGGAGTACTCTGGGCTACGAGCGTGCTCGAGTTGGCAACCCACGTGAGCGGACTCTGGAGCTGAGGGGAAAATGAGGTTTGGACAGCGGTGCTGAGTCGTTTGTAGAGCTCTCTTGTCTGGGTCTGGGACGCCGAGGGGTTCAGAGTGCTTCCTGGCGCAGACCAGACAGTCCCTTGTCTCACTGCCTCTCTCTGCGTTGGTTCCGGAGCCACGTAGTGGTGTCAGGCGTGAGGCCGCAGCTTGGCTAGGCTGCGGTGTTGCGTGTGTTGTGTGTTTCTGTGGCGGCTCTGTCTCGCCCTTGCGCGGGGGTGGAGGCAGGAGCTAGGCTAGCGAGCAGAGCGCATGGACTACGAGTGCCCCTCTTGGCTGCTAGGGCAGTGGCTGGTTGCTGTTGTTGTAATGGTGTTCCCTCACGACGTTTCTAAGTGTTCTCCGTTGCCCTAGCTGTACGTCGGTTGTAGCCCTGGCCGTGGCTAGCTCCCGGGCGTCGTTGGTCTGGCCTGGTGCGGACCGGTGCTTCTGGTGGTTTCCGTTCGATGTTCCTGCGGTTCCGTGGTTTTGTGCCATGATGCCTATCCGTGGTGGCACCGGTAGGTGTAGTTCCCGACCTGGTGTGTGTCCAGGGTCTGGGCGGTTCTGCTTGTGGGCCCTCGACCTTGTAGAGGTCTGAGGTGGCCGTGCTTGCGGTGAAACGTCATTCTCACCTGGTTGTTCCGTGGTGTCGACAGGTGTGCCGAGGGTTGCTTCCGCTTTGTGCCCGACTCCGTTGGTTTCTGCGGGAGTCGTGTGTGTGCCACGACCTCGGTTGGTGGTCGTGGTGTCGTGCTGTTCTCTTCCGCTGCTTAGTAGTACCATGTTGTAGGAGTTCCTCACTTTACAGCTTTCTAGTGTAGTTTCCTATTTTCAAAGTTCCTGCCGCTCTGGCCGTGAGGGACTGGTAATCCCTACTGGGCCTTGTTTGCGAGGCTCACCCCCCTACTTCCTTCAGCTAGGAGCTCGTCATCGCGGGAGCTCGTGTCGGACGGGTTGCGGAGGCGGCTGTGGCGCCGTGTTGTTGTCAGCAGCAGTGAGAGCGAGTGTTGTGAGCTCTTGTACCCGAGTGAGCTGAGAGTTGTGTTTTGCAAGTCCTCGGGGTATGCCCCTTAAGGACTACACCTTTTCTCTCGTACCTGTGCTTTTGCTTAGGACGCATTGTACAACCCTTTTATATAATGTACAAATTATTATAGTTATTTGAACTCAGTACATATCTCACTAGACTTTTTCATATAACCCTTCTGGGTCTTCGGATCCGTGGGTGGCGGCACGACCCTCGGGGTCCCCGGCGAGGGGTCCGAGAGGTCGGGTCGTTACAAACTCACACCTCAACAACTTGATTTGATTCAATCTTTGGTTGAGAGTGTGACTCTTCTCCTTCTCCTCCCAAAAGGCACCCAATTTGTATATTTCGACGACTTTGCCACCCCCTCCTGTACATCGTTCGCCTTGGCTCCCTGGCCCTTTTAGTTCCCGTGCTCCGGTCCGTACGAACCAACCCTTGGAAGGCCCATTAATTCACGGCCTCCCTCATGTACATCCTCACATGCCTAGCAGCAAAACCCTTCATTTCCATAAGCTCTTCTCCATAAATTAAATCAAATGGAGAAACAAATCAACAAACTCTCTAACTCCAAGGGTGACCTCGTTGCCGCTATGCTGGCTCTCCCTAAAATCATATACATCCTTTAGAGATGCCAACGTACCGACTATACAATGGCACAGGTAATCACTACATTCATGTAAAAGATTCCTCTATGAGTCTTCTCATTAGCAATGAGATCCCCTTACACTGGCATTTTCTTTTCAGGAAATCTCTTGACGGCCCTACACTTGATGGTTCTACTCACTAGAACCAGAGAGGCAAAGGACTTTCGCATTCTCCACAAAAACTTCCTTCAAAGATACAAGGGTCGCGTCAGCCAATCTCTCTCCATCATGGATCTAGAATCTGAGAAGATGAGGCCTGACGAGATTTCATCTAATTTTCTGATCGTTGGAGGTCATGGTCACCAAATTGCAACATGTGCTCTCAGAGTCAGAGCAAATCAAGGTGATTATCTCCACTCTACTCGGAGGTTTCAAGCACATCTTGGCCATGAACAGATTACCATAATGGAAGAGCTATACGAGTAGGGACGTTACATTCAAACACATCTAATGGACTCCCCAATCGTGGGTTTATTTGATCAACAAGATCCGAGGTTCAACGGATCAGTGGATGCCATCCACCATCCACCTCATTACCATACTACATCCACTCCATGTATTCCTCCATATACACCTGCCTATTACAACATGCCTCCACCCAAGCGTCCATTGATCTGTCCCCCTCGGATAGTACAACCTCCAACTAGGCCAATCAACGCCCTACAATTGAAGAAGCTCTATTATAAATGTTGCATCTTCTCCACACACACTGCCATACTCCACCACAACAACAACCTCCACAATAGCCCGCCTCCACCTCCACCT
>CM024756.1:79624884-79698111 GCA_014218235.1 Colocasia esculenta | reverse complement strand
CTGCTCTGAACTGACGCTATTTCAAATGGATGTTAAATCTCCTTCTTAAATGGTTTTCATAAAAGAAGGAAGCTTATGTGGAACAACCCCGGGCTTTGATGACACAAAATTTCTAAATCATGTTTTCAAACTTCACAAGGCATTATAGGTTTAAAGCAAGCACCTAGAGCTGGTATGAAAGGCTTAGCTCTTTTCCTTCTAAATCATGGTTTCAGTAGAGGTCAGTTAGATAGTACTCTTTTTAAAAGTCAAAAGTCAAACACATCCTATTAGTTCAAATCTAGTAGATGATACATTTTTTGGTTCTACTGATGAGTCTCTTTGCAAGTATTTGAAAAGTTAATGCACGGAATTTGAAATGAGTATGATGGGAAACTCAACGATTTCCTTGGACTTCAATCAAACAAGGAAAGGAAGGAATTCACATCAGTCAAGCAAAGTACACAAAAGAACGCTTGAGAAATTTGGATTCGAAAATACAAGCCCTGTCGACACCAATGAGTACATCAACAAAATGGACAGTGACAAAGATGGTAAGAAAGAGACCAAAGATCGCACAGAGGTATATAGTTTACACTCCTTGTTATTTAACAGCTAGTAGACCTGATATTTTATTTAGTGTATGTAGTGTGCTAGATATCAGCAGATCCTAAGAATCACATTTAATTTCTGTGAAAAGAATATTTAGATATTTAGCAAGAACTCATGACTTAGGTCTTTGGTATCCAAAACATTGAAATTAGCCTAGTAGGTTACTCTGATGCTGACTATGCTGGATGCAAATAGATAGAAAGAGCACCAATGTGGTTGTTCAGTTCCTTGCAGGGTGTTTGATATCTTGGTCCTCAAAGAAACAAATTCAGTAGCACTCTCTACAGCTGAAGCGAGTACGTGCTACTGGAAGTTGCTGCACACAACTCTTATGGATAAAGCAATAGCTTGAGGACTTTGGATTAAATATCAAATCAATCCCTTGCTGTGTGACAACCCAGTGCCATATCTCACCAAGAATCCAGTCCAGCACTCAAGGACCAAACATATTGAGTTAGATATCACTTTATTCGTGATCATGTTGCAATGGAAATATTGAAATATCCTTTATTGATACAAATGGCCAATTAGCAGACATTTTCACAAAAGCCTTACCTTAAGAGAGATTTACATCTCTTAGAAGGGAATTAGGCATGTGCAATTTGTGATAAAAGTTTGCTTACAAGTGCACATTAAATTTTAAGAATTAAAGTAATTTTTCCCCATGGCGATAAGCAAAAGAAATTCAATTGTATTGTTGTAACCGCTCTCTATTGAAGTTCTGTTTGAAATAGTCAAACCTTTTGTTGTTTTCCACCGCCCTTTGGCGCGCTCACTTTCACTTAGCATTAATTTATTCATAAACGATGACAGAACGATTCGTATCTCATCGTCTACCTTTTCCCCTCTTTTATCCTGTCGCTTGAGCCGATGCCCTAACACTCACATCTCAATCCTCTGCAATTTTGAATCTTCCTCCTACTTCCCGCAAAATTCTTGAGGATTCCTTCTCCTCACCTTCCGTCTCCACCCTCGTTGCTTTCCCCACCTGAATCTATGCCGCACCAGTTATCGCCGCAGTTTGGGTGGCTACAGCGTCGAGTTCCTCACTCCTGAGCAGCAGGAGAGATTTACTTTGTGAAGACAAAGCTCTGTGGCAATAAAGAAGAGATGTCGCTAATCTGAGGAAAAGTGGAATGAGCACCGTAGTAGATTTGATCAATCAGATGCAGTGGCCAAAATTTCCACCTTTTCAGAGGTCAATTATCCGACTTGGTAAAAGCCTTCTTCGTGTGTATGAGAACAGAGAAGATGGGTCTCTAGTTCTTCAGTAAAGGGAACCATGATTAGGATAGACCCTGAGTTGCTGAAAACGTTGTTCAATGTAAAGACTTTCGGATTTAGTGGGGTTCACACCGTGGACACCCAAGTGAAAGGTTTGGGAATTATCGGCCAGGATTCAAGCTGAGGGATGGAAAGATCGATATAATCAACTATCCGCCTTCAACCATCTTCTCCATTTTATTGTCTGTCAAATCTTAGTTCCCAGAAGTGCAACTTTTTCATCTTGCACAGACCGATTCAGACATGATGTACTGGGCATATCAGAATAAGAGATAAATATGGCCGCAGTGATAATGGAAAGAATGAAGTTTGCAAGAGATCAGATTGGGACACCAAGATAAGTTCAATGTGCCCTGCCTTATGCCCACCTACTTACCAAGATCTTCAACACTTCAGTGTTGATCTTTCTGGGGCAGTTGTAGAGAAAATGGGCCAAGCAATCAGGTCGGAACCTGAAGAAGAGTGGCTTCTCTGTGGAAAGTGGTGTCTGGTTCAAGGTTCAGTTGCTGAAGGCGAAGCCATCATTAACGACACCTCAGTTGTTCACCAGGAGATGGGATCAGCGGATATGATTCCAGAATTGCCAGTGGAGTCAATTTCAGCTCCAGCAGTTGAGCAGCAAAATCTTCAGGCCCTCCATTGCAGAAGTTCAGTCTGAAAGTGCAGTAGAAGAAGAAAGACGTCTGTAAGAAGCTTCAGATTTCCAGAAGAATCAGTTCAATTTTTTGCAGAAGGAGAATTGAGGATCTTCTCCCAGAGGACATTATTCCATTGAGGACCCACTTCCCTCACTGTCGTTGCATCTATTTTGCAGACATCATTGATTCGATTCTTTGATCTCAAGTGCTCCAAAACAAGTGGCAGAGTTGCAGAAGAGACTGTGGCATCAGGCCCCTTGATGAACCAATGGAAGATGTTCAATAGAGGTAGAGCACCAGCTGCCCAAGGTGACTCTGTGATGAATCTGCTCCCATTCAGGGGGAGCAAGTATCAGATGAAGATGCTCCTATATTGAGGGGAGCTATCAAAAGAAGTTTCAGTAGACGCAACGCCATATGTTGATCAGATGAAAAGCATGGAGATTCTCCAAATTTGGATGACGTAAGGGGAGACTGCAAGCTCTTCGAGCTCAGATGATGATCAACCTCCTCCAGCAAAGGAAAGGCAAGAAAAAGGAAGAAGTTTGCCTCTGGAGTTTCCTCTCCTGGCTGATTCTCCGTTGAGAGGCAGGTCAGCAGAAAATTGTCATAAACTTGAAGCCAGTGATTGAAAGGCTGAATGTTCAAGGTGAGCTATTATGACTCCCAGTCAGATGTAAACTCTATATTTCTGAGCCCCTTCGCCAACAAGAATTGACAATCAGAAATGCTATGAAAGGTTAACAAGAATTGAGCAGCATGAAAGGCATGCTCTCAATATTATCAGGCAGTTGGAGCTCAGCTCCTCCTCCTCCAGAAGCAGCAGCAACACCAGAAGCCGCACCAGAGCAGCCAGCCTCAAAAGAGGTAGAGCCAACAGGTCCCTCACTGATCAGGTTGAGGGCCACCATGGCCATCCTGAGCAAGGATCATGGCCATCAGGGCCATTTTGTAGAGTGAGTCTGTGCAGATAGAGGCAGAAGAGTTCTTGGCACCCAAGCCCCCAGCTCCCTCTCCCCTTCTCACACCACCTATTCCTCCAACTCTCCAACCATCAGCTCCTACAGCACCTCCATGCTCCTCCAACATGCAAGAAGCCTCAATGTAGACCAATTTCCTTCTCCTACACCATTTCAGTCCACATTCCTTCTCCTCTCCTAGACTGAGGCCGCCTCCACCATCCTTCCGCTGGAGCATCCTCCTCCTCCTCTGGTCCCCTCCTTGGAACCAGCTGATGATCTCCAAACTACTTCCCCCTCGTTTCTTCATCCGCCTCTCCACCTCTTTCTGATGACCAACTGTGTTTTTTTGATTTTTCCCCCTAATAAATATTTCCATTTATTTATATATTAATTTGATGATTAACAAAATACACTAATGGATTTCTTGAGCCTTAAGTACAGGAAATAAAAGAAAAATGAAAGTTCAAGACAATCTGGTAAGTCTCATCACTTCTATCCAAGTCTTTGTATCGACTTCTTTGATAAGCAGAACGATTTCTCTTTGACCGAAAAACTCAAAACAAATCGATATCGTAACGATTTCTTTAGACCTCGTAACGATTTCTTTAGAAACTCGCAACGACTCTCTAGCCGTAACGATTTCTTTAGACCTCGTAACGATTTCTTTAGAACTCGCAACGACTCTCTAGCCGTAACGATTTCTTTAGACCTCGTAACGATTTCTTTAGAACTCGCAACGACTCTCTAGCCGTAACGATTTCTTTAGACCTCGTAACGATTTCTTTAGAATCGCAACGACTCTTTAGTCATAACGTTTCTTTAGACCTCGTAACGATTTCTTTAGATCGCAACGACTCTACAGTCATAACGATTTCGTGTAACGATTTCTTTACAACTCGACAACATAACGATTTCGTATAACGATTTCTTACAACTCGACAGTCATAACGATTTCGTGTAACGATTTCCTTACAACTTGACAGTCATAACGATTTCGTGTAACGATTTCTTTACAACTCGATAGTCATAACGATTTCTTGTAACGATTTCTTCAGAACTCACAACGACCTGCTTGTTGTAACGACTTCATAAGTTATCACATCGATTTCCTTACAGTTCATAACAACTTGCTATAATTCATAACGATTTCATAAGTCAGCAAGATTCTTTTTATCGAATTTCTTGATGCATCAGTATAATGCCTTTTAATAGCGTTGAAAAGTCAAAGTCATATCTTGTCCGTTGACTGCTATGCATTAAATGCTCTCTGATCGTATCTCCCATGCATGCAGACAATATCTTCCATTTCTATGCTACTCTGTCTACGTACTTTTTTAGACAGAAAGGAGCTTTGCTATATACTGCAATATCTGTTCCATCTCAACTAACATAGACAGCAGTCTTAGCTGTCTTCTATTTATTGATGATATGCTTACAGATATCTGACAAGACTCATCTGGACAACATTGGACACAAGATACAAAGTTCTATGACATCTCTTTGGCGTGTACACAAGGATAAAAGACTGACGATCAGAAGCTTCCTCAGTGACCAGTCTAACGTACACAAGGATAAGAGACAACGGACACTTCAACGTTCGAATTTGAATCAGCAGTTTAAATAGAAGACTCAAGACGGAAAGAGAGGTGTGCAACAACGCTTGATTTTAGAAGAAGAAAGAAATCCATCTCTTAGAGTCTTTAGAACTTTGAAGAAGAGCGAAGCCTCCACTCCAACCTTGTTCTAAGCTCTTAGCTCTCTGTGCTCAAAAGGAACTTCTCATTTTGTAAGAGCCTGTGTGGTCCTTGGAGAGAAAAACCTTGTTAAATCTCTTTCTCTCTCGGGGCTTAGGAGCTTCAGTGTGTAGCTGGTCAAGCTAGAGTCTGAAGCCTGTTTTCACACCCTTTTTCTTATTAGGTTGTGTTCCCTTCTGGACGAAGGAAGACCTGGTGGTATCCAGGGTGGTTGTTGTTCCCTTCAGGCTGAAGGAAGACCAGTTGAGGCTGGGTGTAAGGATCCTTAAGGGGGATTGTACCCTTGGTAGTAAAATCCTGAGGTATTGCTCAGGGACTGGACGTAGGTCTCCTGTGGAGAGGAGTTCCGAACCAGGATAAAATCCTTGTGTCTTGTGGATGTGTTTTGTGTGATTGTTGTCTTGTTTGCTCTAACTCTAACCTTGTTATTAAGTTGTGCAATCCTTTCAGTAAACAGGTTTTAATCAGAGATCGAAGTTTTAATAACCCATTCACCCCCCCCCTCTGGGCTAGCTAGCTGGGCAACAAGTGGTATCAGAGCCCGTCTCTTCGACAAAGAAGAAGATCCAACGATCTGAAGAGCAAAGATCAATGGCAGCCCAAAGTAACTTCGAAGGTCAGTCAGTCAACAGGCCTCCCTTGTTCGATGGAGAAGATTACACATACTGGAAGACTAGAATGGAATATTTTCTACAAGGTCATGATTACACAATCTGGTCCATTGTAGAAGAAGGTGATCTTTTGGTCACAAACGCTAAGGCTCAGTGGACAGATGATGATAGGAAAAGAATATCCTTAAACTGCAAAGCCAAGAGCATATTATGCTGTGCCCTAAGCAAGAAAGAGTTCAATAGAGTCTCAGCCTGCAAGTCCGCAATGGAGATGTGGGAAAAGCTCAAAATTACCTATGAAGGGACAGACAAGGTAAAGGAGACAAGAATTGATATTCTAGTAGCTCAATATGAAAGATTTCAGATGCAGACAGGTGAATCAATAACTCAAATGTTCAGCAGATTCACTGACATCACAAATGGATTAGCCGGTTTGGGAAAGGTCTATAATGCACCAGATATGGTTAGAAAAGTCCTCAGATCTTTACCATCTTCTTGGACTCCGAAGGTAACAGCCATTGAAGAAGCCAATGATTTAAAATTAATGTCATTGGAAAAGCTAATAGGATCTCTCATGGCTCACGAGATAAACATGGAGAGATTAGGAGAATCCTCCAGCAGAAGGAAACAATCAAATGCTCTCAAAGCAAGTGAAGATAATTCGGAAGAATCTTTGGATAATAGTGAGAGTAGTAAAGACAGTGATGATGAAGAAGCGATGCTGTCTCGAAGGCTTCAAAGATTCTAGCAAAGAAAAAGAAGTATCAGTCAGGAAGAAATTTTTTAAGAAAAACAAAGACTTCAGAAAACCAGAAGTAAAGGATCAAAAGAAAGGAGAAGTGATCTGTTATGAATGCAAAAAGCCTGGACACATCAAGGCAGATTGTCCCATGATCAAAAAGAGTGATCACAAGAAGAAGGACAACTTCAGAAGATTTAAGAAGTACAAAAAGAAAGCAATGGCAGCTGCTTGGGAAAACAGCAGTGACTCAGACAGTGAGTCAAGCTCGAGCAGTGAAGGTGAAGAAGCCAACTTGGCTCTAATGGCCAACACCGAGGACAATAACTTCTGACTCTTCTTTTGATTCATGCAATGATTCAGATTCTGACAATTTGGAAAATGCTTTTAATGAACTTTATGAAAATACAAAGAAGTATGCAAATTACTTAAAACTAGTAAGAAAAATATAATCTGTCTAGAAAATACAAATTCAGACCTAAGAACAGAAATGAAGAACTTGAAAAACAAATTACTGAACATAAAAGAAGAAATGAATTATTATGTGAAGATTTAAAGAGAAAAATAAGAAAATAAATCTTCTAGAAAAACAAGAAGACTTAGGTGAATTTAAAATAGAAATAGAAAGACTAAATAAGAAAATGATAATCTATCAAGTACACTAGAGAAATTCACCAACGGTAAAAACTCTTTAATATTAAAAGGTGCTAGGAGATCGGGTAAAAAGAAAAATGGATTAGGATATACACCCCCAGACAATGAAGAAACCATAATATACCCTAAAACATATCCAACACCAAAATTTGTACCCGAACAAGATATAGCATACAAAGCTGATTTCAAATATATAGAAAAAGGTGACTAAGTTATCCTGCTGCAGTCACTGCAACAAGTTAGGACATATTAAAATTACATGCCCAACAAGACATAAAAAATGGATATTAAAAGGTAAAGTTGATGATACTAACCAATCAGGACCCAAAAGAATTTGGGTACCTAAAGCTTGATGTTCTCATTTCAGGTTAACCCTCGAGCATCCAAATGGTATTTGGATAGTGGGTGCTCAAGGCATATGTCAGGCAACAAGAAGATATTTGTTGATCTCCAAGCTGAAGAAGGTACAGTCACCTATGGAGATAATGGAAAAGGGACTGTGATAGGAAGCGGGTCTGTGAACATCAAAGGAAAATCAGTTATAGAAGATGTAATGCTGGTCAAAGGGTTAAAGCACAATCTCATCAGCATCAGCCAGTTGTGTGACAAAGGCCATCAAATTCAGTTTCAAGAATCAAAATGCAGTATCTTAAAGGATGGTGCAGTCATATTTGAAGCCTACAGAGAAAGAAATTTGTATGTTCTATATCTCGAGAAACTCAAGGATCAAGATGTGTTTTGGCAGCTAGTAAAGATCAATCAACTGAGTTGTGGCACAGAAGATTGGGCCACTGCAGCTTGGATGGGTTGAACAAGCTCAGAAAGAGAAAACTAGTTGAAGGACTGCCAAAGGTAAATTTCAGATTGGATAGCATTTGCAGACCTTGTGCAAGAGGAAAGCACACCAAGCTCCTTCAAATCAAAGACTGTAGTAACCTCCTCAAAGCCCTTAGAACTACTTCACATGGATTTATTTGGGCCAATGAGAACTACCAGTTTGGGAGGAAAGAATTTTGGATTTGTAATAGTTGATGATTATTCAAGATTCACTTGGGTATCCTTTTAGAGCACAAAGATGACACATTTGAAAATTTTGTCAGCTTCAGTAAGAAAGTTCAGAAAGATCAGAAATTCTCAATTGTCTCTATTCGATCAGATCATGGTGGTGAGTTTCAGAATGAAAAGTTTACGAAGTTCTGTGATGATCAAGGAATTGAGCACAACTTCTCAGCTCCAAGGACACCTCAACAGAATGGAATTGCTGAGAGGAAAAACAGAACTCTTTTGGATATGGCAAGAACCATGTTGTCAGAATATGATCTGCCAAGATATTTCTGGGCCGAAGCTATCAACACTGCATGTTATATCATAAATAGAGTGATGATCAGGCCAATTCTGAAAAAGACGTCTTATGAACTCTACAAAGAAAAGAAGCCAAAGATTAGCCATTTCAGAATATTGGATGTCCTTGCTTCATCCATAACAATGGAAAAAGGGACATTGGTAAGTTGGATGCCAAATCAGATGAAGGCATCTTCATGGGGTACTCTTCTAAACCCAAGGTTATAGAGTTTTCAATAAACGTTCCTTATTGATTGAACAATCAGTACATGTTATTTTTGATGAATCTAACCCTTCCTTGAAAAAGGAAGAAATTAGTGACATTGATGATGCAGATGACTTGTCCGAAAAATTAAAGAATACTTCAATTAAGGACAAAGAGGATCCAACTCTGGAAGAACTGCAGCAAACAGAAATCCAACATGAAGATCTTCCAAAGGAATGGAGATATCAGAAAGATCACCCTCCTGAAAACATCATTGGTGATCCATCTGTAGGGGTAAGAACTAGAGGTAATGTAATTCCATGCGACTATTTAGCATTTGTTTCTCAAGTAGAGCCTAAGACAGTCAATGAAGCTTTATCTGATGAATCTTGGATATTAGCCATGCAAGATGAACTAAATCAGTTCAAGAGAAACCAAGTATGGTCACTTGTTCCTAGACCATCCAATCATTCAGTTATTGGCACCAAGTGGGTGTTCAGAAATAAACTGGATGAGTCTGGAATAATCTTAAGGAACAAAGCCAGATTGGTGGCTCAAGGCTACTCCCAAGAGGAAGGCATAGATTTCGATGAAACTTATGCACCTGTAGCTAGACTTGAGGCCATTAGGATTTTACTTGCTTATGCATCTGCACTTGATTTAAAACTTTTTCAAATGGATGTCAAATCAGCCTTTTTAAATGGTTTCATCAAGGAGGAAGTTTATGTTGAACAACCTCCAGGTTTTGACGACACTGAATTTCCAAATCATGTATTTAAACTACATAAGGCTTTATATGGTTTAAAGCAAGCTCCTAGAGCCTGGTATGAAAGGCTCAGTACTTTCTTATTAAATCATGGTTTCACTAGAGGTAAAGTAGATAGTACATTATTTATAAAATCTAAGGTTAAACATATACTTCTTGTACAAATCTATGTAGATGATATTATTTTTGGATCTACTGATGAATCTCTTTGCAAGTACTTTGAAAAGCTTATGCAGGGAGAATTCGAAATGAGCTTGATGGGGGAGTTAAGCTACTTCCTTGGATTGCAAATCAAGCAAGGGAAGGATGGCACTCATATCTGTCAAGCAAAGTACACCAAAGAGCTGTTGAAGAAATTTGGATTTGAAGATGCAAAGCCATTATCAACTCCAATGAGCACATCAACCAGAATGGACAGTGATCAAAAAGGTAAAAGGGTAGATCAAAAGAATTATCGAGGTATGATAGGATCATTACTTTACTTAACTGCCAGTAGACCAGACATTTTGTTCAGTGTATGCATGTGTGCTAGATATCAGGCAGACCCTAGAGAGTCTCACTTAATTTCTGTAAAAAGAATATTTAGATATTTAGCTAGAACTCATGACTTAGGTCTCTGGTATCCTAGATCTTGTGAGATAAATCTAATAGGATATTCAGATGCTGATTATGCTGGTTGCAAAGTAGATAGAAAGAGCACCAGTGGATGTTGTCAGTTTCTTGCAGGATGCCTAATATCATGGACATCCAAGAAACAAAATTCAGTAGCTCTATCAACAGCTGAGGCGGAATATGTTGCTGCTGGAAGTTGCTGTACACAACTTCTTTGGATAAAGCAACAACTTGAAGATTTCGGCATTCACATCAAATCAATTCCTCTATTGTGTGATAATACAAGTGCCATCAACCTCACCAAAAATCCAGTTCAACACTCAAGGACGAAGCACATTGAGGTAAGATATCATTTTATTCGAGACCATGTAGCTAGTGGTAATTTAGAAATTTCGTTTATAGATACAAATGGTCAATTGGCAGATATCTTCACAAAAGCCCTACCTGAAGAGAGATTTACATCTCTTAGAAGGGAACTAGGGATGTGCAATTTGTGAAAGAATTTCTGTGATTTTATTGACATATAAATTTTTCAGATTAAATGAAAGTTCTCTCTCCGTTAAAGTTAAGCAAAACTCAGTTATCTATATGCTTTGACCGCTTCTGTGTGAAAAGTGTTTGACTTGTCAAATCTTTTTGTCGCTTTCTATCTTTACCGCCTTTGGCGCTCCTCCGTTCAATAAAGTAATATTTTTATCCAAATCGCTTTGAGATCGATCGTCTTCTACCTTTACCCTTTTTATCCTCTATCTGTTCACCCAAAGCCGATGCCCTAACGATTTTGGGATCGACTCTCTGCAACTTTCGAAGCCTTCTTCTCTTCCCGCGAAGAATTCCTTCGAGAACTTCCGTCCCTTCCATCATCCTCCCTTCCAGAATCTTTTCTTCTCTGCACCCATGGCCGCTCCGTTGATCTCCGGAAGTGTGGGGGCTACAGTGCTGAGTATTTATCCCCAAGGAGCAAGAAAGATTTACGTTTGTGAAGACGAAGATTTGCGGAAATAAGGCAGTGGATGTTCAGAATCTTGAGAAGAATGGCATGGCCAGGCTAGTTGATACTCTAAGAAGATTGCAGTGGATGGATGTGGTCACCTTCAGTGAGGTAAGCTACCCGGACTTGGTAAAAGCCTTCTACATTTGAAGTCAGAAGCAGATGGGTCCCTTGTTTCCTCTGTCAAGGGCATCCAAATCAGAATAACCCATGAGCTTTTGCGTGATTGTTTGGAGTGAAGACCTCTGGATTTAGTGGCATTCACTCTGTGAATGATGAAGTCAAAGGTCTCGGGATTATCGGTCCAGGATTTAAGTTAAAGGATGGGAAGCTTGATATTAATCAGATGTCCGCATTCAATAGATTGCTTCACTTTATAGTCTGCCAAATCTTAGTACCTCGTAGTGCTACCTTTTCTTCATGCACTAGGGCAGATTCGGACATAATGTTCTGGGCAATCCAGAACAAAGAGATAAACCTGGCCGCAGTGATGATTGAGCGAATGATGTTTGCACATGCTCAGTTATGGGAAACAAAGAGCAAGTTGAATGTTTCCCTTCCGTATGCTCATCTACTGACCAAGATTTTCAAGCACTTTGGAGTAGATTTGTCAGGTGCAGTAGCTGAAAAGATGGGCCAGTCTATAAGGTCCAGAAATCTGAAGAAAAGTGGATTCTCAGTGGTAGATGGAGTGTGGTCAAAGACTTCTGTGGCTGAGGGAGAGGCAATCATTGCAGATCCAGCAGAGCAAGCAGCAGCAGATCCAGCAAGCAGCAGCAGCAAATCAAGCAGAGCAAGAACCAGTAGAGTCAGCTGTGGAATGCCAATCCGAAGCTCAATTGGAAGAGGGTGCAGCTGGTGTGGCAGATTCCTTGCCCACCACCTTAGTCGCCTCTATTTTAAGAGAGGTATTGGATTCCATTCCCTCCATCTCAGTCTCTTCTAAGGCAGGTGGACCTGATGAAGAAGTTATGGCAGCAGGCCATACTGAAGTTCAGTCTGAATCGGTTGCAGATGTTGAGGTACAAGCAGGTACTCAACAAGATGTGGTCATGGAAGAAGCTCCTGCTCAGGGGAGCAAGAAAGTATTGAAGTCCCTGCTCCCATTCAGGGGGAGCAAGCTGAGATTGAAAAGCCAGAGAATGAAGCTTTTCCTGAGAAAGCTGCACCTACTCAGGAAATTCCAGCTCCAGCCATGGTTGATGTTAGTGAAGGCCCAAGTACAACTATAAATCTTGAGGAGCCTGTCACTCATCAAGGTAAGCAGAAGAGAATTGTTCACAGAAGGTCAAGGAAGGGCCCTAGAAAAGTGAACTTGAAGCCTGTTATGGCTATGTTAAAGGCCCAAGGAGTGATCTTGGCATCAGTCCAGTCTAGCATACAAGGCATTGTTTCTAATCAAGCTTCAACTTCCTCAGACGTATCTTCAATAAGAAATGCAATGAGGTATTTCAATAAAGAGATGTCTGATATGAAAATTTGCTGGCTAATCTTTCAAGGTCTAGTGGTGTCCCTCCTGCACCCACTCAGAGCAGTCCAGCTGAAGTTCCTAGGCCACCAGGGCCTCCAGCAGAAGTCTCTCGGCCAACAGGGCCACCAGTTCAAGGGTCAGGGCCATCAGGGCCATCAGTCGTGAGGTCACCCGGACCAGTGGCAGCCTCAGGGTCTTCAGGACCCTCTCCAGCAGTCAGAGAGAGTCAGGCCAAAGGGAAGAGCCAGTGTCAGTCTCCAAGGCCCCTGATACTTCATCTCTTGCCACTCCAACCCTCTCCACACCTTCATCTCCTTCTACTGCACCTCCTGCTCCACCAACCATAAAACATCCCATGCCTCGCACCCAACCTTCCTCATCCTCTACTTCATCTCAACCCTCCTTCTCTCCTACTCCAGCTCACATCTCAGCTCCATCCTCATTAACTCCTAAACCTTCACCTATTAAAATTCAAACATCTCCTCTTCAACCAACCTCTTCCTTTAATCCTAAACATTTTTTCTATCCTCCTACTCCTCCTAATTCTGTTATCTTTCCTCCAGATAAACCTCTGCCTCTTGGTGTCTTTGACACCAATGTTCCAGACAATTTTGAAAGAACACCCTCCTCACCATTCTTTCCACAGCCTCTCACATTCACAGGACTGACCCTCCCAGTCCTGCCTTGAAAAGAGAAAAACCTCCTCATCTCTAAGCACTCCTTCTGTTCCTCTATACCCTCCTTTATGGTACTCTCTTACCCTTGATCCTAAGAGAAGACCTATCTACAAAGAATACCTCCAGAAATGCATTCTTTCTACCATTTATGGTATTCCTTTTCTCAACCTATCCGAACACCTGGACATTGTTCTTCCTTTTACTCAGATATCTCAAGCTTTCAAATCCAAAATCCTTGAGGGCACTGAGTTCAAGACTGAAGATCAGTGGGCAGCTATCAAAGGAAATAAGGCTCAGTATGCAAAATACCTGACTGCAAGGGCCGAATCCCTCTCTCACAGAGCTCACCCACTCACCTTCTCTGAGTGTTTATCATCCAGCACAAGAACTCTTGGGGATCCTTCATTTTGAAGGAAATTCGCATTGCCAGAGCCTTTCAGCTGTACAGTGACTTCTGTTACTTGAACAAAATTCCAGAAGTTCAGTTTTGCCAGTTCCATTCGCAGATTACTGTGCTGAAATCAGAAACCCCTCTCAACCTTCCTCTTAAAGTAGACTTTGTCTCTTTCAAGGTTGATTTTCCAGTTCTTCTGCCGAAGCTGCACTCTTTAGTGTTTGATTCAGATGCTGGGTCTCATGCTCTAGATATGTTTGCAAGACAGATGGGCAGGATGTCAGCCAAGCAGGGCAGATCTCCTTCCTTTTTGCGGTTCATCTTCAGAGAATATCACTCTGGGCCGCATGTCTTCTCAGACCTTAGCTCCACTCATTTCTGAGTGTGAAAGACTCACCTCATCAGAATGGACGCTTCTCTATCAGGCCTCTTATCAGCAATTGGAAGCCATCAATCAAGATCTTGTTAGTCAGAGGAAGCCTGCTCTTTCTGCAGAAGCTTTTATGGATCTAAACTCCATCGCACCCATACCAGAGATCTATGCTGTATGGGCATCTAGATATTCTGCTTTCTATGCCTTAAAGCAGGATTTGTTAAATCAACAAATTCACTATCCAATTTCCTTGGACAGATTTCTCCATAGGGCCAGTTTTGGTAAGAGTACTTACTTCAGATTCATTTTGGACAAAACTCAGTATGGAGAATTCTTAGAGCAGCAAAGGCAACTCTACATTCAGAGGAACATCCCTTCCATGGGACCCTCCTTCTCAGTTGCCTCTGGCGTTTTTCTGCAAATTTTTGAGGATCTTGAGATCAAGGCATGGGCTGTTGTCTCACAGCATGCCTCCTTGTTATCTCCTCTGTATTATCTTTCTCCATCCTAATATAAATCTTTCTCTCTTCTTTGTCTCACCGCTATCTTTTTGCTTAATGACAAAATGGGGGAGACAACTAACGTAAATCTGAAAAACATTTCATTTTTTGTATGATGTTTAGTATATTTTGTCATCATCAAAAAGGGGGAGATTGATGACCAAACTGTCCCCATAATAAATATTTCCATTTATTTATATATTAATTTTGATGATTAACAAAATAACACTAATGGATTACTTGAGCCTTAAGTACAGGAAATAAAAGAAAAATGAAAGTTCAAGACAATCTGGTAAGTCTCATCACTTCTATCCAAGTCTTTGTATCGACTTCTTTGATAAGCAGAACGATTTCCTCTTTGACCGGAAAACTCAAAACAAATCGATATCGTACGATTTCTTCTTTAGACCTCGTAACGATTTCTTTAGAACTCGCAACGACTCTCTAGCCGTAACGATTTCTTTAGACCTCGTAACGATTTCTTTAGAACTCGCAACGACTCTCTAGCCGTAACGATTTCTTTAGACCTCGTAACGATTTCTTTAGAACTCGCAACGACTCTCTAGCCGTAACGATTTCTTTAGACCTCGTAACGATTTCTTTAGAATTCGCAACGACCTCTTAGTCATAACGATTTCTTTAGACCTCGTAACGATTTCTTAGAATTCGCAACGACTCTATAGTCATAACGATTTCGTGTAACGATTTCTTTACAACTCGACAATCATACGATTTCGTATAACGATTTCTTTACACCTCACATCATAACGATTTCGTGTAACGATTTCTTTACAACGATTTCTTTACAACTTGACAGTCATAACGATTTCGTGTAACGATTTCCTTACAACTCGATAGTCATAACGATTTCTTGTAACGATTTCTTCAGAACTCACAACGACCTGCTTGTTGTAACGACTTCATAAGTTATCACATCGATTTCCTTACAGTTCATAACAACTTGCTATAATTCATAACGATTTCATAAGTCAGCAAGATTCTTTTTATCGAATTTCTTGATGCATCAGTATAATGCCTTTTAATAGCGTTGAAAAGTCAAAGTCATATCTTGTCCGTTGACTGCTATGCATTAAATGCTCTCTGATCGTATCTCCCATGCATGCAGACAATATCTTCCATTTCTATGCTACTCTGTCTACGTACTTTTTTAGACAGAAAGGAGCTTTGCTATATACTGCAATATCTGTTCCATCTCAACTAACAATAGACAGCAGTCTTAGCTGTCTTCTATTTATTGATGATATGCTTACAGATATCTGACAAGACTCATCTGGACAACATTGGACACAAGATACAAAGTTCTATGACATGTCTTTGGCGTGTACACAAGGATAAAAGACTGACGATCAGAAGCTTCCTCAGTGACCAGTCTAACGTACACAAGGATAAGAGACAACGGACACTTCAACGTTCGAATTTGAATCAGCAGTTTAAATAGAAGACTCAAGACGAAAAGACGGGGGGTGCAACAACAACGCTTGATTTAGAAGAAGAAAGAAATCCATCTCTTAGAGTCTTTAGAACTTTGAAGAAGAGCGAAGCCTCCACTCCAACCTTTTCTAAGCTCTTAGCTCTCTGTGCTCAAAAGGAACTTCTCATTTGTAAGAGCCTGTGTGGTCCTTGGAGAGAAAAACCTTGTTAAATCTCTTTCTCTCTCGGGGGCTTAGGAGCTTCAGTGTGTAGCTGGTCAAGCTAGAGTCTGAAGCCTGTTTTCACACCCTTTTTCTTATTAGTTTGGTTCCCTCTGGACGAAGGAAGACCTGGTGGTATCCAGGGTGGTTGTTGTTCCCTTCAGGCTGAAGGAAGACCAGTTGAGGCTGGGTGTAAGGATCCTTAAGGGGATTGTACCCTTGGTAGTAAAATCCTGAGGTATTGCTCAGGGACTGGACGTAGGTCTCCTGTGGAGAGGAGTTCCGAACCAGGATAAAATCCTTGTGTCTTGTGGATGTTTTTTGTGTGATTGTTGTCTTGTTTGCTCTAACTCTAACCTTGTTATTAAGTTGTGCAATCCTTTCAGTAAACAGGTTTTAATCAGAGATCGAAGTTTTAATAACCCATTCACCCCCCCCCTCTGGGCTAGCTAGCTGGGCAACATCTTTCATCACTATCATACCTGAACAAAGCTCAACCAACTCTCCCTTTATTGAAAAATAAAGGATTGAATGTGCAGGAATGGATCCTCAGGTCTGTGTTTGAAAGTGGGAGAACATATTCACAGGGCAGATCCTTCTATTCCTGCCCCCCAGAAGAGAACGTACTTCTACTATCTTCCTTCTTCACCCCCTCCCCCTAACCCAAATACCACCTTTGTTGTTTTCTCCACAGGGACAACAACATAACCCACTTTAAGGGATACCTTTCCAAGTTGTTTTTGCCACCATCATCAACCTTCCCTTTCAACACCTTACAGATCATTTACACCCATTCTAACCCTATACCTCTTTTCAAAAATCCGAAAAGTTTCCAAAATCTTCTCCTTGCTGCTCACATCCCAAAGCTAAGACAGTGGGCAAAGGTCACAGGATCTTCTCAAGATTCACTCTTGCCAAATCTGCCAGATTTCCTCCAAGGGACCACTCTTGACCCTATCTGAGTGGTTCAGGATGTATCACTAAGAACTCTGGGCACCCTACATTCAATCGAAATAAAAATGACATGCATTTCATGCTATTCAACAACTATAGATATATTCATAGACTTCCAGAAGTTCAGCTCTGTCAGTTCAGGAAGGCCTTTCAGCTTTGACTCCAGATATCTCTCAATCTTCAGATATTTAGGTAGATTTTGCTACCCTTCAAATACCTGAGGAGATAGCCCTTCCTCAAATTCACTTTCTAGTTATGGAATCCTCTGTAGGATCCATCATCTTTGAGCGTTTTGCCAGAGTCTTGGGCAGAATTAAAGTGCAGAAAGGCTACCTGGTTTCCTTTACTAGATTCCTATTTAGGGAATATCACCAGGGCATGTCAGTGCTGAAGTTCTCTCCCCCCTATTCTGTCTGAATGTGAAAGGCTCACATCTTCTGAATGGTCCAAGTTCTACCCCCTGTCACTCAGCAGCTGTTTGCACTCAATGAAGCTCAGGCCAGGGAAGGCAAACCAGCTATTTCTCCCAGCCACTTTCCTAGATATGAACTCCATTAATCTTGTTAATGACCCCTTCAAGGTCTGGGAGGAAACATACAAAGTGTATGTGGCTATGCACAAAGCTCTCAGAGATAACCACAACCACTACCCTGTCACCATGGACCATTCCTCACCTGTGCCAGCTTTGGCACTCGTCGTTTTCTCAAGATGACATGGACAAGAATGCATATACTGATCTTCTCTATCAGCACCTAGATCTTCATCTCAAACGGATGGCTTCCACCATGGGACCATCTTACTCTGTGTCTTTTGGAGTTTTTAAAAATCTTTTTTGAAGAGCAGGAAGTTTAGGCATGGGAACCATCTCCCATTTTGCCTCTATGTTGTCTCCTGCCTTCTATTTACCTGTACCTCCACAGTAAATGACATGACCTTCTGTGTATTCTCTATTTCTCTTCTCTCTTCTTTCTTTGTCGAAGTTTATCTTTTTGCTTACTGACAAAAAGGGGGAGAAAATACTTAGCATGTCTGAAATTTTAAATTTTGCTTAGAAACTTAGCATATCATCTCTTTACAACAAATTTCAGATACTTTTATCCATGCTTATTGTTCAGTTTTGTCATCACCAAAGGGGGAGATTGATGATCAGTCTGTCCCCATGCAATTTTAATTAATTACATATATACATATTTTGATGATTAACAAACCAAACAAGAGTTTATCAATTATCTAATGAATATTTCATAAGTCTTAAGTACAGAAAAAATACCAAGTCAAACAAGTCAATAAAGGTATGCATTACTTGTCTGAAGCTTTAATCTTTTCAACATGATATTTCTCTAAGTCCATATCGATTTCTGTTGAAGTTCATAACGATTTCCTTATAGACTGAAAAGTCATGTTGTTTCAAACAAATCGATGTCGTAACGATTCTATAAGTGATCGCAACGATTTCCTTATAAGACTGAAAAGTCATGTTGTTTCAAACAAGTCGATGTCACAACGACTCTATAAGTTACCGTAACGATTTCTTTAGAGCCCGTAACGACTTGCTCGTCACAACGACTCTATAAGTATTCATAACGATTTCTTTAGAGCCCGTAACGACTTGTCTGTCGCAACGACTCTATAAGTTACCGTAATGATTTCTTTAGAGCCCGTAACGACTTGCTCGTCACAACGACTCTATAAGTATTCATAACGATTTCTTTAGAGCCCGTAACAACTTGTCTGTCGCAACGACTCTATAAGTGACCATAACGATTTCCTTAGAACCCGTAACGACTTGCTCGCCGTAATGATTCTATAAGTATCACAACGATTTCTTTAGAAAGCGCAACGACTTACTTGTTGTAACGACTTCATAAGTTACCATAACGATTTCTTTAGAACTCGCAACGACTTGCTTGTTGTAACGACTTCATAAGTTACCATAACGATTTCTTTAGAACTCGCAACGACTTGCTTGTTGTAACGACTTCATAAGTTACCATAACGATTTCTTTAGAACTCGCAACGACTTGATTATTGTAACGACTTCATAAGTTACCATAACGATTTCTTTAGAGTTCATAACGACTTGATAAGTGTTCATAACGATTTGCTCTCTATAATGACTTGTTAGTATTCATAACGATTTCATAAGTCATATAACCATGGATTTCATATCTTGATATCTTATTCATCTTAAGAGCGTTAACTAGTCAAAGTCCACGTAGACATCTCTCTGACGCTTTTGCATTTATGAGATTTGAACGTATCTCTGCAGCATGCAGACTATATCATCCTTTATCGTGCCTACTCTGATTACGTCTTTTAGACTTAAGCTATTTGGCATTACTATTTTCATGTCTATGGCTACTGACGTTGACTGACATCAGAGACAGCTTAGCTGTCTGCTATTTGAGATTGACATTTGTGCAGACCTCTGAACTAACTTCATGGTACAACGTTAAACAAAAGAGAAGCCAACGGATATTTCTGAAGATCTCATCTCTTTGCGTGCTCAAGTGATCAAAAACTATGACTGGAAGCTTCCAAGACTCTAGATGTCATTCAGTCTAACGACTACTCAAAAGAGAGACAACGAACACTTCAACGTCTAAATTTCAAATTGAAGATATAAATTCAAGTCAGAAGAACAGAAGAAAGAGGACATCACGTATTCAAGCATTCAAATTCTTCTGAAGAAAGTCCAGAGCCAAGAACCGTCATTCCACTTAGCTTTGCTCTTTTGCTCTCCACTAGTTTGTGAAAATCTTGAGAGAGCCTGTATAGTTTTGAGAGTGTGACTTGTTTAAAATCTCTTTGCTCTCAGTTCTAGTTGCTTCAGATCCTTGCTTATCAAAAGCTTGATCTAGGGGCTTGAAAGTCATTCATTCTTCTCTGTGTTATCCCTTCGGGTTGAAGAAGACCTGGTGGTATCCAGGGTGTTGTTCCCTTCGGGTGTGAAGGAAGACCTGGTGGTATTCAGGGTGTTGTTCCCTTCGTGTGTGAAGGAAGACCAGCTGACCTGGGTGTTGTAGCGTCCTTAGGGGGGTTTTCCCTAGTTAGTGAAATCCTGAGTTATTGCTCAGGGACTGGACGTAGGACTCCTAAGGAAAGGAGGTCCGAACCAGGATAATCCTTGTGTTGTGTGACTGTCTTCTTCGTGTGATTGTTATTAAACTAACTGTCACTAATCTATTTCGAAGAATGTTTGTGTGATTGTTTTGAGTTACAGGTATCTTCTAGATTAATTTTTAAAGACCCATTCACCCACCCCTCTGGGCTCGTCAACTGGGCAACAGAGAACACTAATACACCCGATCTACTGAATGAAAATAGGCAAATAGTTCCATTAGGAGCTAGACTCAACCCTCTTTCCAGGGGTATTAGTCTTGCATTGTTTAGTTAAGGTTTGGCTTACCTTAGGTCGCCTCCAAGAAGAGCACTCTACACAGGTTGTGCAGACACAGTAGGGAAGAAAAGCTCCATCTTGGGGCGTTTCTCTCCACCTCTTGTGCTCAAGAACAGCTGAACACGACCCCAACACTAGGTAAACTCATCCCCTAGGGTTTCATAACAAGTATTTAAGCATCTAGGGTTTTTAGAAGTCCCATTGGGTGTAGGAAAGAAAGGTTGCAGTTTTGGTCTTTCACCTTCCTTGTTTGATGATTTCTCACCCCATTAGGGTGTGAGAGGCTTTAGGAAGCTCTCTAGTATGGTTAGGCACGAAATTGGTTGCTATGTGTGAGTATTTGCCTTAAGTTTTACCCTAGTTGCCTCTTTCAAATTTCAGCTCAATTAGGGTTACAAATTTCCATGTATTTTTCTTACTTTATTTTATTCTTGGGCCAAAGATGATTCATTGGCCCAATTCTGATAATGGGTCATCAATACATGATGTTGGAAATCTCTCCAACATGTTTATTTAATTTGTGATCATGTTATATTTCCGTGTTAATGGTTTTCTGACTTAGTTTCCTAATTTGGATAATTAGTCACATTGTGACGTACACTTGGCCAATCGGATTTTTCGTTACACGAATTTCTTCATGGAACACTTAGGAATAATGTTTGGGGTTGATTTATAATTTTTTACAGAATTTTCTGATGTGTTCTTGCACGTACGATAGTGGTACGTATGTTCTACCATTCCGATAATACGAAAATTATTTATCTCCATTTATTTATAATTTTTAAGTCATTGAATTTTTTCGGAGTGCTACACCAAGTATAACACAAGATATCGTACACTTGTGCCCTAGCTCGTTCTCCCACGACCCCAACAATGGTAACCTTCCCCAAGGGTCTCTTGACGATTATTTATTAGATCTAGGTTTATTCAAATCCTAATGTGCTTAGGAATTTGGGTGTATTATTTAGAGTTAGGGTTAAACTAGTCGATACGTTCGACGAGTAGTTCAAAACTCGACTCGATAAAAACTCGGTTCCACTCGTTTATTTTAATTAACGAGTCGAGCTTGAACAAAAAAAAAAGTTTGGTTCATAACGAGCCGAGTCTGAACACAAGTGAGCTTGGCTCGATTATACTCGTGAATAGCTCATTTAAGAGCTCGTTAAAAACTCAATTAAATACTTGTTAATAATTAATTTAAATATAATTAATTATTTAAAGAATTACTATTCAAGTATAATATTTACAAGGATCTAAAATAAAATGTTAAATATCAGAGATATTACACAAATTATGTAGATATATATATGATAAAATCGATTTGAATCAAAATATGAAAAAAAGTGTATACACAAAATCATATTTGGCAAGGTCCTAGGCACGCTAAATGTCATCTTCTTCCTCCTCCACGCATAGTGAAGCATCGCCGGCGCTGGCGCGGTGAAGTGGAACCTTCGACGGCCACCAGTGGACCACCGCGGACCACCTGTTGGTGCCAGAGGGAGCTTCCAGCGGCAACCGGTGGGGTGGCCATAGAGCGGCCTACTGATGTGCCCCCTAGCTGCTACCGCGGAGCAGTGCAGGGAGGCCGGCCAGTTGCAGCTGGACACACCTCCATGCAGTCCACCTCTCATCACCGCCAGGCATCCCGACCAGAGAGAGCTTCCTCCTGCGGCTGGGCAGCCACCCTGCCACCTCCCTCCTTGACCTATCACCCCCAGCACCCTTCCCTCACCGACCAAATATCTATCCCCTACTTCTTACAACCATAATCCCATATCAGAAACAGAAAGACCAAGGGTGGTCTTAGGCCATTATAAAATAAAAGCCCCATTTCGTTTTCCTTTCCTCAAGTTGGCCTTGAGCTCGAGGTTGAGTTCAAATTGGGCCTTCAAATTTTAATCCCTCCAAAAAAAATATTTTGACCATTGTTTAAGTATTTATTAAAAGTAAAATTTATTTAAGTATTTAATTTTAATTTAGATTTTAAACTTCAATTTTAATTGTTCAGTTGAGCTCGTTTAGTATAAACGAGTTTGGTTCATTTAGAGCTTGTTTATATAGTAAACGAGCTGTTCAACGAGCCGAGTTCGAGTTCAAAAAATATTTAACGAGCCGAGTTCGAATAGTGGTTAGGGAAGCTCGACTAGTTTCGAGCCGAGTTCGAACTCGTCAAAAATAATGATTTCGAGCTTGAGCAGAGTATAACTCGACTCGACTCGGATCGTTTACACCCTTATTTAGAGTTGAACTATGGTTTTTATGGAATTCTAATGGGTTTTTGTATGTACGCTAATGGCACGTACGTTTTTGCTATTCACTAATATTGTATTTATCATTTTAATTTATTTTTATTTTCCAATTACTGAATTTTCGGGTGTGTTACATCACCAAAGCAAGAAGGGGCTTTCCTATTGTGCTAGAGTGTATGCGCATGTCGCACGTGAGAATCACTCGAGTGCATGTGTGTGAATCCGATTATGGAAACTTTGTTTATGGAAACTCCAATATGGTAAGTATCATGAATGCCAAATCAGGAATTACTAATCATGCATGACCAATTTTTAGCAAGTAGCAATGTGATTTAGCAAGTTCGCTAACAAGGCAAGAAGTGAATAATCGACAGGTAGAGAGCAGATCATTAACTTAAGATAAATTAAACATCATGTGAACATGTTTTAATCTTTATATGGGTTGATATATACATGCTACCAGTAACTAACTTCGCATAGGAGAGATGGGGCATGAAAACGACACAAAACAGGCCAAACAGGGCGGAAATGCCCACTGTGGTCAAAAGGAGACAAGCATCATGTCGCCTTCATGAAGGTGACCAGAAGGTTGTTGCCTTCTGATCCATGAAGGTGAATCCTTCCTGTCACCTCGTCGTCTCGTCGTCTCGTCGTCTTCCTGTTTCAGTGTAGGGTGCTTTATGGGGTTGTTTTCCTATTCCGAATCAAACTAGGTTTGATACCTCTGGGTTCAAAAAATCATAACTATGATAGGGTGATCCAATCAGATGAAACCACCTATGTTAGTTTGAGTACTTCCTATACCATCTACAATAACATGTAATCGAGAAACAACAGTCATTTGATAGGGTAACAAGATGTGTTGTGACTGTCTACGTGAATCTGACACAATGCTCATGTACAGACTAATACTCCCGGTACAGTCATAAAATTGGGGAAACTAGTGCCAATGAAACTAGACTCATGGGGAAACAAGTTTCATGTTGGGTGCTTGGTCTCAAAATGTCTCCACTAAGAGATATAGAACTTGTAAGACAAGTCAGGGTTTAATCAAGGCAGCACAACGTATTGATCATACTAGATTTAATTCATGAAACTCACATGATAAAAATTGGGAAAAACAATAAGAACATGATCTAAACACATGTATGCCAGCATGAACAAGTTTAATTAGAGTTTTGGTATGGAGATGACCTACCTTTTGGGTAAATAAGATTTATACTCCAGAAAGCCCTAGTTCTGAATTGGGCAAAATAGTTCCATAAGAAAACTAGACTCAAATATCTTTCCAGGGATAATTGGTTTGTCTGGTTTGGTCGAGGTTTTACTTACCTTTGGTGATGATCTTGAAGGGGCTTGTCTGCTGGTCGAAAGGGGAGGTGAGCACGAAGTTGCTTCTTGCTTCAGCTTCCACCTCAGTATCTTCTGCCACCACACAGCCTCCAAGCATGACCTCAGCAACCCTAGGGGTCGTCCCATGGGAGAGAGGGCTTATTTAAAGGGGGATGGGTCTTTAGTTACCTAATTAGATTAGGAAACTCATAGGTACGAATTTGGATGTATCCTCCCTCAATGGGATTTTCTCTCCCCAATTTGTGAAGGGAAGATTATGGAAACTCCCTAGGTGGTAACCACGATTTGGGCTGGGTTTGAAGTCAATGGAGGTCCATTGGTGAGAATTTACCCATCTTGGTCCATTAGTGATATATCCAAATTTCAGGTTATTTTTTAGCATGAATTATTTTGTGACCTAAAAGACTCCCTTGGTCCAATTCTTTCATTGGGTTGTCAATACCCATTGTTTGAAGTCCATCCATGATTTTATTTTATTTTTGAACTCACTTAAGTACCTGTGATTGTAAATATCCAACTTATTCCCACATTACGATGAAATGTCCCAAAATGCCTTAAACTCAGCCATCAGATTTTTCTTCACACGAATGCCTTCGTAGGTCATTAGGGTGCATTGTTTAGAGTTGAACTATAATTTTTACAAAATTTGTCATGTGTTTTCGCATTCGTTATAATGGTACGTGGTGTTTTCTAATTTGGAAATATTAAATTATATTTTCAATTTATTCTAATTTTTCAATTAATAAAATTTTCGGGGTGCTACACCTCCCCCACTTAAGAGAATTTGGTCCCCATATTTATAGATAGAATATAAGGAACTAGGAAGATTGCTTACTTGGGAATAATTATAGAAATCTTTTACGCATGGCTTCTTCTGTCTCCCATGTATCGTCCTCATCCATGCGTTGATTCCATCTGACTTTCACCAAAGGAATGACCTTGTTCCTTAACTGCCACAATTCACGGTCTATGATTTTAACCGGTTTCTCCTCATAATCCCCATCTTTATGGAACACTAGGTATTCATATCCAATGATGTGGCGGGGATCACGTACATACTTTTCAGCATGGATATGTGGAATACATTGTGTATTCCATCTAGTTGTGGAGGTAATGCTAAACGATATGCAACTTCCCCTACTCTTTCAAGGATTTCGAAAGGGCCGATGAATCTTGGTGATAGCTTGCCTTGGTTCCGAACCTTCTGATCCCATGGTTTGGTGATACTTTTAGGAACACATGATCACCAACCTAAAATTCCAGATCCCTCCTTCTTGTGTCTGCATAAGCCTTCTGCCTCTGTTGTGCCACTGCCATTCTTTCTTTGATGATCTATACATTTTCTGAGGTTTCTTGCACTATCTCTTGACCTAATAGTTGCTTCTCACTGACCTCATACTAGTAGATCGAAGATCAACAACTCCTGCCATAAAGTGCCTCGAATGGTGCCATTTGAATGCTACCTTGGTAGCTATTTTGTAGGCAAATTCAACAAGAGGTAAATGTTCATGCCAACTACCTCCAAAATCCAGAACACAGGCTCGGAGCATGTCTTCTATCACTTGGTTCATCCTTTCAGTCTGACCATCAGTCTGTGGATGGAAGGCTGTGCTGAAGTTTAATTTAGATCCCAAGGCATTGTGCAGTCCTTTCCAAAAATGGGATGTGAATCGTGGGTCTCTGTCCGACACAATGAGCACAGGTACTCCATGTAGTATGACAAATCTTTTACGTACAATGCAGCTAGAGTGTCCACTGTCCACTTGTTCTTAACTCGTAAGAAGTGAGGGGATTTGGTTAATCGGTCGACAATCACCCATATTCCGTTGAATTCATTTCTAGAGTTGGGCAGTCCAAAGATGAAATCCATCCCTACACCTTCCCATTTCCATGCTGGAATCTCTAGGGGTTTAAGTGTACTTGCTAGTTGCAAGTGTTCTGCATGGACTTGTTGACAGGTTAAGCATTTGGCAACATATTCTGCCACCTCCCTCTTCATGTTAGGCCACCAAAACTTCTTTCTAAGTCTTGGTACATTTTAGTAGTTCCAAGGTGGACGGTGTACTGGTCTTGTGAGCTTCATCCATGATGGCTTTCTTTGTTTCCACCTGGTCGGGTACATAAATTCATCCTCAGAACTAGTCTCCCATCCTCTGCTAAGGAAAAATCCGGCCTCTGGTCCAGATTAACCTTTACTTCCACAAGTATGGGTCATTGTCTTGGAGTGCTAGAATGTCCTCAAGTAAGGTGGGTTGTGCTCTAATATTAGCAATCAGACATCCTTTCTTCTGTGTATCAGCATCTATGTTCAGCTTGGCGAATTCCTCGAGTAGACTCCATTCTCCTACCATGAGGCTTGATAAGGTAGCCATGAGCTTCCTACTAAGAGAATCTGCCACAACATTAGCTTTATCCGGTGATATTGGATAGTGAATTCGAAGTCTTTCAAGTACTCCAACCACCTCCGCTGTCTCATATTCAATTCCTGCTGAGAAATAGATATTCCAAACTTTCATGGTCAGAAAATACAATGAACTTCTCACCATATAAGTAATGATGCCATATCTTCAGGGCGAAGACTACAGCTACTAGCTCCAGGTCATGTATAGGATATTATCTTCATGCTTCTAATTGTATGGAAGCATAGCATATCACTTTCCCGTTTTGCATCAATACGCAACCAAGGCCGATCCTGATGCGTCTGTGTATACCTCGAAGCTTCCTCCAGCTACCGATAATGTTAGTACAGGTGTTGAAGTCAAGTGCTCTTTTAGTGACATGAACTGTCTTCACATTTGGTAGTCCATGTAAATGGATTCTCCTTCCTGGTAAGTATGGTCAATGGTACAGCTATCTTAGAAAAGTCTTTAATGAAGCGGCAATAATACCCAGCCAGACCCAGAAAGCTTCTAATTTCCAACATAGTTGTTGGCCTCTCCCTGCTTCTCACTGCTTCTACTTTAGAAGGATCTACAGAGATTCCTTCCTTAGATATGATGTGGCCAAGGAAAGATACCTCCTCTATCCAGAATTCACACTTGCTAAGTTTTGCATATAGTTGATTGTCTTTAAGCACTTGCAGAGCAATCTTCAAATGTTTTTCATGCTCTTCCTTTGACTTGGAGTAGATGAGAATGTCATCAATGAATACCACTACGAACTGGTCCAAATATGGCCTATAGATATTGTTCATAAGTTTCATAAAGGCCGCTGGAGCATTAGTTAAGTTGAAGGCATAACCACAAACTCGTAGTGGTCGTATCTACTTCGGAATGCGGACTTGTGTATATCTTCTTCCTTGATCCTTATTGATGGTAGCCCGATCTTAGATCGATCTTGGAGAAGTATTGTGCACTAGATATCTAATCAAATAGCTCGTCGATGCGGGGCAGTCGATACTTATTCTCTATTGTCAACTAATTTAGCTGACGATAATCGATGTACAGTCTCATAGTTCCATCCTTCTTTCTGACAACAATACCAGCGCACACCATGGGGATGTGCTGGGCCTAATAAAACCTGATCTAGCAACTCCTGGATCTACCTTTTCAGCTCCTGCAATTCAGTACGAGACATGCGATACGTTGCTTTGGAAACAGGGGCTGCCCCAGGGAGTAATTCAATGGTGAAATTTACCTCCCGTTCGGGTGGTATTCTAGGTAAGTCTTATGGGAAAACATCGGGGTATTCACTGGCTACGGGAATTTCTTCTAGAGTGGGCTTCTTCTTCTCAGTCGTAGTGACTGAAACTAGGAATGTGTCACAACCCTGGTTAATCAGCTTGGAAGCTTTAAGGGATGAGATAATGATAGGGTGTGAGTGTAACGGATGCCAAGAAAAGATAGTTTTGGGATATTTGGTCTTGCAAAGGTAACCCTCCTATGGCGACAATTGACATCGGCGTTGTACTCTATAAACCGGTGGACACCCAATATAGCGTCATACTCCTTCATATCTAAACAAATGAGATTGGCAGGAGATTCTACCCTCCAATCATGGTTTCACATCTAGGTAGGTAATGTGTAAGTTAGAATCGGAGCCAAGGGGAGATGCTACGGTGATTTTGGATTTCATGGGGACTGCTTTAACAGGTAGAGTTGCAGCAAATGTAGTGGAAACAAAGAATATGCAGCTTCAGTATCAATGTGAACGAAAGCAGGTTGAGAATGAATGAAATGGTACCTTCCACCATTCCCCCTTCCTCGAGTAGGTCAGCTTCTATCATAGCATTAAAGCATCCCTGACGCTGTGGTACAATTTGTGCTTTTCCCGACTGGTCTTTCAACATTGGACAGTCGGGTATGTGGTGATCATGTCCACCACACCTTAGACAGACGCCGAGCTTCTTCCAACATTCCTCAGCTCAGTGTCCCAGCTTGTCGCAGAAAATGACAGTTATCAGCTAACTTTCTTCCTTCTATCTTGACCTTCTTCTCTATATTGTAGTCCTTCCTAGTGTTTGACCTCTTGTTGTTGTTGTTGTTGTTGTTACGGAAGGTTCCTATGTTGTTAGCTGCTCCTTTCTTTACAAAGACCAGCTTTATTATTTCCTTTCCCTCAGGCCTTCAACTTGATCATAGTATCCTGTACTAGTTGCGCTCGCTGAACCATCTCAGCATATGTACGGATGTTGAGTGGTCCCAGCGTTTTAACGAACATGGGCCGTAGCCCATCCATGAACCTATTCACCTTTAATTTCTCGGTTCCCACCAGGTGTGGGGCATACACGGCCAGTTGAGCAAACTGAGCTTCATACTCAGCCACGGACATTCCCTTCTGGTTCAATGCGGCAAACTCTATAGCTTTCTTTTCCTTAACCCTCTCAGAAAAGTATTTCTCCTGGAATATCTCCAGTAAGCCTGCCCACTCCAGTTCTGCACATTGGGCAGGTGAGCCGATGTGGCCTTCCACCACGCCCTAGCATCCTTGCTAAATTGGAAGGTAGCTAGTAATACCTTCTCCCGTTGGTGCACTGCATAACTTGGAAAATCCTTTACATCTCCTCTTGCCAATTTTCTACTCGTCGGGATCAAGGGACCCAAGAAATGAGGGGGATTCAGACTCCTAAAGCTGCGATGCAGATCGCCAGCTATGTTTCGGGCTCCAGCTTGAGCCCAACCTTGTACCACATTCTGTAGGGCTTGAGTGAGTCTTGCAATCATTTCCTGCATCACTTTCCATCGATTGCGTGCCATTGCTAAGGAATTAATGTAGTTCATGAGAAAGGATGGGAACTAATAAGTGTTCTTAGTTATATCGTAAGGTTGGATATATGGATGCTTAGTTCATAAAACTAGTTTATTCCCCGTCTCTACCCATTCTCACCAGGTACTATATGTATTTCCATGACCTAGGTTTCATAGGTATCTCTTAATCCTGAGACATATATCCTATTTTCTTTTCCTAGGCTTCGATACCACTAAACTGTCACGTCCCAAAGTATGGCAGCGGAATAGTTATTTGATCGTTGAGACGTGAACAGTCGGCAAATAAGCCTCTAGCGAGCAATCACATATAACACAACTAGTTTGCACTAATCATAATCTCAAACTCTTTATTTCATTTCAATGATGAGAACTAGTACTAGCTCTAATTCAAATTGAACTACAGGACTAAGACTCAATAAAAGAGAAAATTACATACTATCCGCACTCCTACTACATCATTCTAGTTCTCTCACACTCAAACTATAATACTATGTCACTACGACTATGGCTTGTAGGATGCTCTCACGCTTGGTCATCCCCAATGTAGTCCTAGTTCTCTTCCTCCTCAAACTCCTATTCCCTAAAATGTTGGAAGTAGGTAATGAGTGCACTCTCTCAGTAGGATTTACACTTTCCAACAATGATATAAGTATTTAATAGTTTAAAAAGCTAGAAGGTATGAACATGATATTACTATGGAATTAAAACAACAGTAATAACACGTGAATAGTGTCATGCAAGAACAAGAGTAAGATAGCATGAACAAGAGTAAGAAAGCATGTAACAAGATGGCCATTTCACAAGCAAGCAAGCAAGCACGCACGAACAAGAACTTTTAACATGTAACAATAATTAGGCACGAAGACACTAATGTGCACTAAGGATCTATGCCACCTTGGAATGCACACTAGGACACGTGTATGTGATTTATGTATCTAGCATTCAACACTCAAGTACTCCCAGCGTAGATGCAACACCAGTAATCATTATACCCCATGGTTAATAGTATATTTATGACTCGCCGTCATTGGGGCTAGACTAGAGCCCTTGGACACACGCCGTGCCCTGTCAGCATCTCACTATTTTCAAATGTAGATACCCACAATCATTCATGGCCAATAATAAGAGTTCAATAATGTCAAGATAGTTGAGGTGACAGTTCAGGAGTTCAATCCGGCAACATAACGACGTATTTTCAATTTAGTCTAATCACTTATTACTAACTTGGTCTTATGTTCAATAGACGTGTACTCCATAATCAAGATGAGAAGAAAAAGATATCGTCAAGAATGCCAAGAGAAGAGAGATACGTTCATACTAACTTCTGGTACTTCATTGGTTCAACCTGTTCGTCGGCCATGTGGGAATCCATGGTCAGAGGAGACTTACGAGGCCTTGGTCAAGGGGTCACTAGTCCAAAAAATGAATATCTGACAGAGAGTTCACAACAAGTCAAGAAGGGGCTTTCCTATCGTGCTAGAGTGTATGTGCATGCCGCGCGTGAGAATCACTCGAGTGCATGTGTATGAATCCGATTATGGAAACTCCAGTTATAGAAACTTCATTTATGGAAAATCCAATTATGGCAGGTATCATGAATGCCAAATCAGGAATTACTAATCATGCATGACTAATTTTAGCAAGTAGCAATGTATTTTTAGCAAGTTCGCTAACAAGACAAGAAGTGAATAATCGACAAATAAATAGCATGATCATTAACTTAAGATCAATTAAACATCATGTGAACATGTTTTAATCTTTATATGGGTTGATATATGCATGCTACCTGTAACTAACTTCGCATAGGAGAAGACGGGGCACGAAAACAACGCAAAACGGGCCAAACAGGGCTGAAATGCCCACTGTGGTCAGAAGGCGACAAGCATCATGTCGCCTTCATGAAGGTGACCAGAAGGCTAACGCCTTCTGATCCATGAAGGTGACAGCCTTCCTATCTGTTGAGAAAACGTCCCTTAAATAATATTAATCATATTAAGCATTATGTTTTTGCTATGACAAAACCTTTTAAAACTTTCCATATGACAAATCCTTTTAAAGATCTTTTATAATTAAGTTGATTAGAATATACCACAAAGAATTTTGTTACACTGCATAAATACTTGTCAAAAATCAAATGTATTATCTCTGACGAAAAATTCTCTAAGTCCACAGCGTATACTATATATCATACTGACTCCGACTCCAAACTCTGACTTCGGATTGCAACTTCTGACTCCGACTCCAGAAAGTCAAATAGCACTTCAATAGATGAACAACTGGTAGAACTTTGACTCCATAAAAGTCGAAGTCTGGCATGACTCCGACTCCTCAAAAGTCAAAGTCTTTATATCAATTGCTTATCTATTGAGCCTTACTCCGACTCCTTGAAAGTTGAAGTCAGACTTACTCTGACTTTAGACAAGTCAAGTCTATCTTCTTGTTTGCACTCTGACTCCCCAAAAGTCGAAGTATGGCATCGGTTGTTGGTCAAAGGTATCACTCTGACTTCTATATAGTCGAAGTTCTTATTGCATATCTTTGACTCCGACTTCAGAAAAGTCGAAGTTTAGTAATCAACTTCTGTGTATCTCATTTTATGATTTAGAATATATTGCCGGCGCTAGTTTTCTCTCTCTAGGATCCTAGAGTGAGAAGCTCTAGGGGTTTCTCTGCTTCTTGTTGGCCCTGGTTCTGCCCGCCGGCCCTGGGGGCTGGCGACGTGCGGTTTTACTGGCCCATGGCCTCGACAGTGGTGGTTAATGGGGGTGAGGCCGGTTCAGGCAGCGTCCCTGGGAGGCTCTCCTTTGCTCAGATCATAGCAGCAACCAAAACTCCTCCGACTGTCAGTATTGGAGTCAAGCCTCCATGTTTCACAGATGCAGAGAACCAGCGTTGTTCTTCTCCCAGGAGGAGGTAGGCAAGTCTATAGATACTCTTAAACTCGCTTTGATTGTTAGGTGCGCTTATGGCCGATGCTCCATCCCGAAATTCAAGTCTGCTCTATCTCAAAGGCTCCAACTCAAAAAGGATTTCATCATTAGTGTGTTAAACAGTAGGCATCTGCTCCTGCGGTTTGATGATGAAGAGGACTACTTGATAGTGATTATGAGAAGATGCTTGTACATCAAAGGTCTGCTATACAGATTTTTCAAGTGGGACTCCAACTTTGATTTCAATGCTGATCCAACGATTCTACCTATATGGATTGGTTTTCCTATGCTTCCAGTTAATTATTACTATGAGGACTTCTTGAAATCTATTGCTGGTAATGTGGGTCATGTGCTGCGGATCTATGAGCCAACTTTGGCTCTTACGCAAACCAGTGAAGCTTTTGTTTGTGTGGAGTTGGACATTAGCAAAGCTAGACCGGAAAGAATTTGGATTGGCTGTGGTCCAGATGGTTTCTCATAAAAGATCAAATACTACAGAGTTCCTACAGTGTGTTGCTACTGCCACAAGATTGGTCATGCTGATACAGATTGTCCTATGAAAAACAAGAAGGTGGAGACACAAGTTTCTACTCCAAGGATCTGGGTAACAAGATCTTGAGTTGCTCAGAAACGCTCTTGGCATCAAAAGGTTGCTCATGTTGTTTCTGTTGATCCAGTTCTAGGAAACAGGTTCTCCCCGATCCAGGATGTGGAGTCCCAGGAGGTGGAGGCTGTAGAAGGGACTACTGTTAAGGATGATAATATTAATCTCGGGTCTATACATCAAGCCTTAGCTGAAGGTGAGGTTCTGCAGTTCCTACTACTCAGTTGTCATAAATTCCCCTGGGAGTCGAGGATGAAGGAGGACTGCAGGTAGTTAATGGTCAGGATGTTTTGAACCATTCCATCAAATTACCCTGGAGATTCTTGACAAATAAAGTGGTCAGAGTTCTGTCCTTTCTGCAATTGTTACGTTGCATGGGTTGCATGGGACTAGTAGGACGTCCCCTGAACTGTCGTTAATCTCTGCTCCATCAGCTGTGGCCTTTGCCGGAGAGCATAGGAGGCTTCAATCATGGATCCTGTCGGAGAAGAAGGTATGCAACATGATCCACTTTCCATATCTATGCTATCCAAAACCAAGCCTTCAAAATCGTATTTTAGGAGTACATCGGAACTTGCTATGAAAGAATATGTACATGCCAAACGTTGTTGTGACTGCTAGGGGTTTGGCCCAAAAGAAAGGAGGCATTATACGCGATCTAAAGCTAAGGCAATGGGGGGTTCGACTGGCTATGTTTCCTCATGATTAGCCCAATATTATTCTGGAATATCCGAGGCATCTCAAATACTGCCTCTAGACGTTCTCTGCGTAGGATGATTAAGCAACACAACACAGATATCATTGCCATTACTGAGCCCATGGTCCCTTTGCACCGGGCAGTTGCCATGTGTAGGTACCTTAAGATGGAGAATTTCAGTGAGAATAATGGGGAGAATTCCAAACTTTGGATCTTTTGGTGCAACAAAGATGTTCAGATTGTTAGCCAAACTGAACAACCACTCTCTATTTCTATTTTTAAAGAGAATAATATCCAATATATGGTAACTGCGGTGTATGGTTCTTGCAATTTCACCAACAGATGCTATCTTTCTGATGAGATTATTGGGATTTCCAGTAGCATATCAGTGCCTTGGCTTGTAGGTGGGGACTTCAACTGCGTCACTTGTCCTGCTAGGAAGATGGGTGGCCATCCCCCCAGACTGCAGGCCATGTTGGATTTTAATGCCTGTATCTTGGCCTCTTCTCTTTCAGATGTTGGTTATATTGGAACCCATTTTACTTAGAATAAATACAGAGCTGGTGTGGCTGCTGTTAAAGCTAGACTTGACCGTGCTCTCATTATAATTCCTGGGAGAACTGCTTCCCAGGTTTTCAGATAAGGCACCTCCTGAGAGGGCCTTTCGATCATGCCCCCCTCTTGGCTTCATGTGTAATCACTTCCAGAGGCCCTGCCAGGTTTAACTTCAAGTCGATGTGGATTCCCATGCTTTGTTCATGAATACTGTTCATTCTGCCTGGAAGGAGGAGAATGGTGGTCATCTGAATCATTTTGTAACACTTCAACTTAAGTTAAAAGCTGTTAGGGGTGCCCTTCATGCCTGGAATAAATTGGAATTCGGGGATATTAATGAGAATGTGCGTAGATTGGAATATGAGGTTAAGGTCAGGCAAGATGAATTTGATAACAACCCTACTGTGGATAACTGTTCTTCTCTTGAGGATGCTAACGCCAACCTTTAGCGGGCTATTCATTGTGTGGAGGTTTTCTGGGCCCAGAAAGCCCGGTTAAACTGGCTGGAGGATGGTGATAAAAATACCGCTTTTTACCATGCAGTGGTCCAAGGTAATAGACGAAGAAACAAAATCCACAGGCTTCAGTTGATGGGCTCGGGTGCGAGGACCAAGGGATTTTATCTAACGAGGCTGTTAATTTTTTTGAATCCTTGCTTCAATCTACTGATCATGTATTGATGTATCCCTTCTTAATGTTATTCCTGAGTTAATTTCTACATATCAAAATAATGCATTGTGTGATATTCCGGATAAAGACGAAGTTAAAAGAGCAGTGTGGAGTCTGAATGGGAATAGTGCCCCTGGACCTGATGGTTTTACTGGTTCCTTCTTTACTTCCTGTTGGGACATAGTGGGAGATGATGTGTTTGCTGCTGTCAAAGGCTTCTTCAATGGCTTTTATTTTCCTAGAAGTGTTACCTCTACTCATATCGCCTTATCCTCAAGAAGGATTACCCGGCTTCATTTAATGATTATAGACCTGTAAGTCTTTGCAACTTTTCTTATAAGATTGTGTCAAGGATTCTATGTGACAGACTGACTACTATATTGCCCATGATTCTCTGAAGAGCAAGGTGCATTTGTCAAGGGTAGATACATTTTGGACAACGTCTCCATGGCTAGACAATTGTTTAAAGACATTGGTCGTAAAATCAGAGGCAGCAATGTGATTTTTAAATAGATATCAAAAAGGCGTATGACAGTGTTGAATGGGACTTTCTTTTTGCTGTTCTCAAGAAATTTGGCTTCTCTTCCAGATTTGTCTCGTACATTGGTATGATATTTTCTAATTACTGGTTTTGATCTTGTTCAATGGCTCTCTAGCTGGCTATTTTAAATCCTCCAGGGATTTACGCCAAGGTGACCCGATCGCCCCAGCCTTGTTTATTATTATGGAAGAAGCCCTGAGTAGGGGCATCAAGAATATGGTTGCCACTGGTTTCTAACTCCTTACTCTGGCCCGAGGGGGTGCCCTCCCCACTCTCACCTATTGTATGCGGATGACACATTAGTTTTCTCTAATGGCAATATCAGGAACGTCAGACGCTTGATGAAGTTCTTAAACTTATATGCCAACTCGTCTGGGTAGCACATCAACCCCATAAAAGTTGTTTCATGCATGCTGAGAAGATGGCTGCTCACACCGCTAATAATATCAAACCAGTCACTAGTTATTCAAGGAAATTTGGTACTCTTTCTTATCTTGGTGTTCCTCTAAAGCCGGGTAGAATGTCTACGGTGGATTTTATCCTTTAATTGATAAGGTGAATGGTAAGCTTCATGTCTGGAAGTCTAAACTTCTATCTCAAGCTGGTAGAACTACTCTGATTAACTCTGTCATCTCCTCTATTCCTATTTATCTTACTGTTGCTTCCTATATTCCGAAATCTATTAGTTCTTATATTGACAGAGTTTCTGCTGCCTTTTTTTGGGATGGTACTGCTTGGGCTCATCATCGGCACTGGGTGGCTTGGAATTCAATTCAAAAGCCTATTAGTGAAGGAGGTCTGGGGATAAGGAGCCTGTGGTATGTGCAGATATCTAAGTGGTCTTTATGGAAGCCATGAAAATTCTGAATACCAATACCAGATGGGTCCATGGCAATAGCAGAAGTATTCATATTCTTCAAGATACCTGGATCAGTGAAACACCTCTTAGCAACATTATCCAGGCTATAATGAGGATGTGGATGCCTTATTGAGTGAGGTGGTTTCTAATGCTAATCATCCCCTCAGATCCTGTATTTTAAATTCGATTATTGAAGGGTTGGTGTTATCTGAGGATGAGGACAAGTGCTTATGGGCGACATCCAATAATGGCTTTTCTCCACTAAATCTGCCTAGATATTATCAGACCGAAAGGGGTGCACAGACCGGCTCTTGCTAAACTGTGGCATACTTCCTTTTATCGAAGGGCTTCTTTATTTTCCTGGAAAATTTTAAACGGGGTTGTTCCTGTTGATGGCCATATATCTGAAGTTGGTATTCCTTTGGTGTCTCGCTACTCCTGTTGCAAGGTTCCTCAGACTGAAGACCTTAATCCTTATTTATTCATAGTGATATTGCCTCTACTCTTTGGCGATGGATCCATCCTCTCATACCTCCCAGGGTCACCTTACATAACCCATTACTGTTTGCTTATGGAATTGTGTCCAGCACTCAAATCCCAGATCGCCTTATGGATTCGTTTTTCTATATGCCATATTCTGATGTTGTAGGAAGTGTGGAAGAGCCGATGCTTAAACAGGTTTGAAGGTATTTACACTGCTGCTGGGGATATTATCAATAATATCAAAGCAGCTACCATGCACTCGCTATCCAGCATGCACTTCAAGATCGCTCCTACTTCATACGAGATGCAATTCTTCATGCCTTGGTTATGTACCTCAGTGCCCAGCTAAGATGATAAAACTCATAAGATGGATTCCTCCCATACGCGACTTCAGTCTTAATGTTGATGAGGCATGCAAAGGTAATCCAGGGGAATGTGGAGGTGGTGGGTGTATTCGTGACCCTCAAGGTAATGTTCATGTGGCTTTCACTCATTTTTATAGCATCGACACTAGTATGATCGCTGAAATGAGAGCGCTCTGTGATAGTCTTCGGTTAGCTTCTTCCTTAGGCTACAGACTTTCTGTTGTCTATTCTGACTCTCAAGTTCTTGTTAATTCCATCCGAATGATAAGCTGCTTCTGGAGAGCATTGAGATGGTGGATATCATGCCCCGACGCGGAATATCGGAACGCGAGGCAGTTGCAAATAAGCAGGTACAGAGCGAGTACTAGACATCGTACCATTGAACAACGAAATAAATACTAAAGCAAATTCTTCTCATTAATAACTTTCCAAATGTCTAGTTACAACCACTAATATCAGAGCCATTCTATAGGCCCAATTACGTTGAAATAAAGCAAAAGACTAACTGACACTCTAACATAGTACTAAGACGCTAAGTACTCATGACTTCACTCTTGATCATTACCGTCCTCTTAGTGTATGTATCATCCTCGGTCTCACCTGAGAACACAACGACAATAACGTAGGGTGAGCGATAACACCTAGTAGGACTTAAATCTCAATAGTCAAGCAGGCTTTAAATGATTAATGTATTAATGGTAGAGCAACTAATGATAGAGCGACTAGTTAAGTAATGTGAAAGATAACATGATAGCACGTGATTGAAATAGCACAATGTCGAGTATAGCATAATTAGCACAGGTATAGCACAACGAGCATAGTATAGCACTTTGTCGCCAATAGACAACGACGAGAGAACATAGCACTTTTGATTGTCATTTAGATAGTCGAGATAGATAGCACTCGAGTGTAATGCCAAACACTCTGATTATTTAACTCCCATGGGCAAATAGCACTTTCGGGCGCACATCCCAAGACAAGATCGGGCCTTTATATATTGCCAGGCATTGGTTATATTGTTCATCTTTAGACAATCAGTCAATGGCCAATAGAGAGTACCAAGAAATAGATGACAGCACTAGATGAATAGACGAGATAGTAGAGTGAACGTAAATAGACGAGCGAGTAGAGTAAAGATGAGAACTAAGGGACATTGCATGTAACACATCGAGTAAACAGGTGATAGTAAAAGTTGCACAACACGCGCGATTGGTGTTGGCAGCCATGTTATGCATAGGTCCAGAGGTCCAGCGTGATCCAAGGTGAGAGCGAAATTCTAATAGCCGTTTGGATCATATTGATCCCTAAAGGGTATCATAGGTGTTAGGGTACAACCAGCTCATCGACCATGTGTGAATCCATGGACAGAGAGACTTACGGAGGCCTTGAACAAAGACTCACTAGTCCGGCAGAAGGAGTATCCGACGGAGAGTTCGTCCAAGTCAAGAGCAAAGTGTGTAGAGAAAACAAATGCCCGATGTTCTAGAGGAATTCTAGAACAATGGAGCGTCGATAACGGTATTCCCAAAACATCGTGAGAAACGAAGACGAGTCCATTTAAAATAGGGCATTTAAATATATAATTGGAATAAATTACCAGATATTTTATGAGATATTTTCATGCCAAGTTAAGCCATAATAGATGGTTCAAGGTGTGTGCATGTGTAAGAGAAATCATAGATAAAAGAAGTCATGTGCATGTTTTTTAAATCACACAATATATATTCAATATAACAGGTGTATATTACTGCGTGCATGACTGTTAAGGAAAGGTACAAACACTGTAGGAAGTCATAGCATCAAATTTTATGGGTTTTCATACAAAATTCTGAGATCGCGACATACCCCAGTAAGGGTCGCGACAGGGGTTTACACAGAACGCGACGGGTCGGGCAGTGCAGGTTGTCAGAACGCGACGCCAGTGCCTGTTGCGTTCAAAACATGTCAGGTAATCTGTCACGATCTGTCTGAGAACACGACCTATCGGGCCATCACATTCTCAGGTCCTGTGCCTGAGTCCAGGCGGGAAAAGGATAGGTCTTGGATTGCGGTCCAAACCTTCCTTGTTTTGACACAGGTTGATTAAAAAATTAAGAACAAATAGTTCAAACGATGAAAATTCATGAAACCATTTTAAACAACTCTAGACAGGCAGAGTACTTACAGTAAATAGGAATTTAAAAACAAACATGGTTCGACAAGGTTCAATCAAGTGTATTCACGAAGAACATAGAACAGTGTACAGTTGAGATGAAAGATTTAATTCGAGCACATAGTGGATGATAATTAGGGCTTTTAGGGGAAAACAAAACCTAACTATCATCAGTATCTCCAGTTAAAATTTGAGAGCATGGGGTCGAGTATACGTGGAAAACAAGAATTAAGAAGAGGGTTCGGGGTCATGGAGTTTACAGTAATTTAAAAATTAAGAAGAAAAGATTGGGTGAACGAAAAAAATTATGGAATGAATGGGTTTGTTCCTGATGCATGGAACAATCTACAGATGAAATTAATTTAGTTTTTCTCGTGAAAATGCCTACCTTTGCTCGTTTAATCTTTTAGGGCTTAGAACTTGAAGAACTCAGGTTGAGGGCTTGAGAGATCCTTCTCCCCATGAATTCTCCACCTCCTTGGCCTCCTCTCCTCGTCCAGCAACCCTTGGCAACGAGCTAGGGCCAGCCATGGGGGATTTAGGAGAGTATTTAAGCTTCCTCCCTTTCTATTTCCTATTAGGACTCTAACTATTATTAATTTCAAGATTTTCTAATTCCTCTCACCCTTCTAAGCTTTCCACTCCAATTTGGGTTTGTATGGGAGCTAAATCCATGGCTAACCCATTAGGGTAGGTTTAGGAATCCAACTTCAACTCAAATTGATTATTTTAATACTTTATTACCACTTTTCTAGTTAGGTATTATTTATTACGAATTTTGGGTATTTTCCCATTATTCCCCTTTTAAAAATCCCATTTTGGCCTAGTAAATTTTTAGAGGGTCCATTAACAAACAAAGCCCATTACTCCTTTTCTTTTAATGGGTTTATTTAAATCTCTTTGTTTTGATTTCCTAATTAATTTAATAAATTTTCTTTTTGTATTATTGAATTTTTTTTTTCTGAAAAAAATCAAGTTGCTACATCCTCCCCCTCTTAAAATTTGGTCCCCCAATTCATATGATCATAATGGAGATAATATCTTACCAAAAAGATCGGGGTAGTTACGTCTGATGATTCCTTCTGGTTCCCATGTGGCTTCTTCCACTCCACGATTATTCCATAAGACTTAACCACATGGATGGGATTTCCTGAGTTGTTGCACCTTCCCTTCTAGTATCTTGACTGGCTTTTCTTCATATGTCATGTCTTTGTTTAGCACCAGCTTCTCATGGCGAATGATATGCGTAGGATCATATACATATTTCCTAGCATGGAGACATGGAACACATTGTGTACGCATGCCAAGTTTGGCGGTAACGCCAGTTGGTATGCAACCTAACCGACCCTTTCGAGCACTTCAAAATGACCGATGAATCTAGGACTGAGCTTCCCTTTTACACCAAATCTTTGGATACCACGGTAGGTGATATCTTTAAAGTACATGGTCACCTACTTGAAATTCCAGATCTCTCCTTCGCTTGTCAACATAGCTCTTTTGTCTGGACTGGACAATCTTGAGCCGATCTCGAATCACCTGAATATCCCTTGTTATGTTTTGTACCATGTCTGGGCCTAGCCATTGTTGTTCTCCCACTTCATTCCAGCATGCAGGAGATCTACAGTTTCTACCATAGAGTGCCTCGAACGGTGCCATCTTAATACTCACCAAGTAGCTGTTGTTATAGGCGAACTCAAATAGGGGTAGGTGCTCATTCCAGTAACCTTGGAAGTCTATAGTGTAGACACTCAACATGTCTTCAACAATTTGGTTGGTTCTTTCAGTCTGCCCATCGTTTGTGGGTGGAATGTGGTACTAAAGTTAAGCTTAGTACAAGTGCACCTTGTAGTCCCTTCCAAAAGTGAGACGTGAATCTCGGATCTCGATCCGAGACAATAGATGATGAAACTCCGTGTAGTCTCACTATTTCCTATTCTGAATCAAACTAGGTTTGATACCTATGGGTTCGAAAAAATCATAACTAATGCTAGGGCGATCCAAATCAGATGAAACCACCTCTGTTAGTTAGAGTACTTTCTATACCATGTACAGTAACTGTAATCGAGAAACAACAGTCGTTTGATAGGGTAACAAGATGTGTTGTGACTGTCTACATGAATCTAACATAGTGCTCATGTACATACTAATACTCTTGGTACAGTCAACAAAAATTGGGGAAACTAGTGCCAAATGAAACTAGACTCAAGGGGAAGCACGTTTCATGTTGGTGCTCGGTCTAAAAATGACTCCACGAAGAGATATAGAACTCATAAGAGAAGTCAGGGTTTAATCAAGGCAGCACAACATACTGATCATACTAGATTTATTCGTGAAACCCACATGATAAAATTGGGGAAAATAGTGAGAACATGATCTAAACACATGTATTTAAGCATGTACAAGTTTAATTAGAGTTTGACATAGAGATAACCTACCTTTTGGGTTGAATAAGATCCGTACTCCAGAAAGCCATAGTTCTAACCACTTGGAGGAGAATGCCTAATACTCATGATCTACTGGATAGAAATTTGGCAAAATAGTTCCATAAGAAACTAGACTCGAAGATCTTTCCAGGGATATATGGTTTGTGTGGTTTGGTCGAGGTTTTGCTAACCTTTGGTGATGATCTTGAAGGGGCTTGTCTGTAGGTCGCAAGGGGAGATGAGCACGAAGTTGCTTCTTGCTTCAGCTTCCACCTCAAGATCGCCATCCACCACAGTCTCCAAGCACAACCTTAGCAACCCTAGGGGTTGTCCCATGGAGAGAGGGGGCTTATTTAAAGTGGGGAGGGTCTTTAGTTGCCTAATTAGATTAGGAAACTCAGAGGTACAAATTTGGGTGTATCCTTCCCTCAATGGAGGATTTCTCTCCCCAATTTGTGATGGGAAGATTATGGAAACCTCCCATAGGTGGTAACCACGAATTTGGGCTTGGTTTGAAGTCCAATGGAGGTCCATTGGGTGAGAATTTATCCTAACATGGTTCATTAGTGAATATTTTTGAATTTCAGGTTATTTTCTTAGCATGAATTATTTTGTAGCTCAAAAGACTCCCTTTGGTCCAATTCTTACATTGGGTTGTCAATACCCATTGTTGAAGTTCATCCATGATTTTTATTTTATTTTTGGACTCACTTAAGTACATGTTATTAATTATCCGACTTATTCCCAAATTACGATAAGACATCGCAAAATGCCTTAAACTCAGCCAATCCGTTTTTCTTCACGTGAATTCCTTCGTAGGTCATTAGGGAGTATTATTTAGAGTTGAAATATGATTTTTATGGAATTTTCCAATGTGTTTTCACATCCATTATAATGGTACGTATGCATTTTCTAATTTGGGAATATTAAATTATTATTTTTAATTTATTCTAATTTTTCAATTAATAAAATTTTCGTGGTGCTACAAGACCGCTAGAAGATTTCTGAGAGATGTGCTTGTGCTAATCAAGGCAAGAGTCTCACTTTAGTTCGAACAGAGTAGGAACCTCATCACCGTAATCGGTCTGCCGATTTCATAAGGTCGGACGTCCGATTCTAGACTTAGTGTTGGAGTTGACCCTTCTTCTTCTTGTGTCAACATGCTGCACAAAGCCGATCGTCCTATTTTGTGAAGTCAGTCGGCCGATTCTTAGATTGTCCCAGCCCCAAACAGCACTGGCTAGGTCGGTCGTCAGATTCCTTCATATCGGTCGTCTGATCTTTTGTTCACCAATCAAAACCTTGGTCATCAATCGTTGGCCTTCTCACCATCAATCGATTGGACTAAACATCAATCGATTGGACCATAATTGGTCAACTGAAATCCCCAAATTGGTTGTCTGATTTCCTACTTGATCATCAATCGATTGAGCCTTGCTGTTCTTCAATCGATTGGGCTTCACATAGTCGATTGACCGATTCTTGAAAATCGATCGTCTGATTTCCTAACTGCTGCAATGCCAAATGGTACTGGCTAGGTCGGTCGACCGATTTCTTCAGGTCTGTCGACTGACTTCCTGCAAAAGTGCAGAAGTCAAGTTAGTCTTCTATTCCAGTTTTTCCAAACCTTGACCTTTGAGAAGTTCACTTCATGTGCGGCTTTTGACATACCCTGTTGCACACTTAACACACAAATTAGACCCTCAAATCAAATATGAATGAATCAAATGCTTAGATCATTAAGATAAATACCAATTCATGCTTGTGATCTTTTCATCATAATTGAGAAGTAGTGTTTTTATTATCATCAAAATCTATAAAGTACAACAATCTCCCTATTTTTGATGATGACAAAACACTTGTAGATTTTTCACACAAAACACAACATAGATGCAAATATTTTTTCTGTAGCACCCCAGAAAATTTATTATAAAATTTGAATAAATGGAAATAAATGATTTCGATAATAACAGAGTATTTAAAACATACGTGCCACTATCGTACGTGCGAGAACACATCGGAAAATTCCGTAAAAATTATAATCACCCCAAATGTACGTCACATCGGAAGAAATTCATGCAACGAAAAATCCGATTGACCAGTGTACGTCACACGGTGACCAATTATCCAAATTAGGAAACAAGTCGGAAAAATTGTTAACACGGAAATACGACACGACCATAAATTAAATAACATGTTAAAGACTTCCAACATTACATATTGATGACCCATTATCGATATTGGGCCAATGGATCACTTTTGGTCCAAAAATCAAATGGAGCATGAAAAATACCCATAAATTCGCAACCCTAAATAAGCTGAAAATGGAAGAAGGCAATTAGGGTAAAAATTGGATGCAATAATGCTCTCTTGGCAACCCAAATTCGTGCCTAGCCATCCTTGGAGGATGCTTGATGGCCAAGACACTCCAATGGGGGAAGAGATCTTCAAAACATGAAAGGGGGCATGCTAAAACCGCAACTCTTCTTTCCTTGTTGCAATATGACTTCCAAAAGCCATAGATGCATAAATACTCTCCAAAAAACCCTTGGGGATGAGTTTTACATCTTGCTGGGGTCATGTGGAGGAGTTCTTGGCGGCTGGGGAGCAGGAGATCGGCCACACCAAGCTCATCTTCTTCCCCGATGCGTCTGCTTCGACCTGTGCAAACTGTCCACTTGGAGTCGACCAAAGGTAGGTCAAACCTAAATCCCATCGTGCAAGTCTTATACCCCTAGAAAGAGGGTCAAGTCTACTTCCTAACCCAACTGGAATGCACAATTTTCATGTAGTATACTGGGTGTATTAGGCGTCTCCAACCAGTGGTCTAAACAAGGGTTTTCTGAAGAACGAAACTTCCTCAACCCAGAAGGTAGGTTTTCTCGGGCCAAACCTTAACAAATCATATACCAATGTGTAGAGCATCAAGTCTAGTTTCATTTCCAATTGGTTTCATCCAATTCCAATAAGTACATCTTGAGTTATACGCATTTTTCCAAAGTCGCGCATGTTAGGGACTTTTCACGTTCATGTCAATTTATGGCGCATCCCGAGGCCATTTTAATTATTTAAAAATCATAGTTCCCTTCTCCTCCATTTTCCAACAACTTGCATGTTGATACGTTTGTCCCAGGAGCCCTGGTTTAGAAGATATAAGCGTTGCATGGATCGAGCACTTATTTCCTGCATTTCTTGCGTTTTCGGGTTGTTTTTAAGAACCGCGTCCGGTTCAGGAGACGCGATTACCGCGCCTGGTATCACATCGCCGCGCGACTTAGTGAAAGGCATCCGCGACACCCGATGCGATTCTTGCACTGACCGGTCAATGGCCCGCGTGAGACTTCACGCCGCGTGGGAGTCTGTGCCTGTCTGAACCGCGGTGGGATCCCCCGACGCGATTCAGGCGATTTTCCCACCCATTGCCATATTTAACATTTTTCATGAACGCTTCGGTTCCCCTGACGTGATTCACATCAAATCGCGGCCACATAGGTGGACGCGATTTACCTTCTTCCCAGTTTCGCCTGTTTTGACTATGCACTGTGTTATGACGTGCGTCCACTATGTAGGACGCATATTTCAAGGCTTAATCGAGGTCTGTTTAACATGGTATTGAGTTCATCATTTGCATGTCTTTATTCTGGTCATTTCATGAGGTGTGTTTAATGGCTTAAAATTTATTAACCCATTAAAAACTATAATCACCCGAATGTTATTCTAAATGCTCTTTAATGATGTGACCATTCATGCAACTAGTGATTCACTCTTCTTACTGTTCTAGCTTGTTAAAATGATCATTGTTATCTTAAAATATTGCAATCAATGTTTAGTGAAAGTGCATAGTTTCATCTCATGTTATCATGTTAAATGCTTTCCGCAAGTTTGAAACCGATGGATTGTGGATTGAGACACGTGTTCACTACACACTTGCACATCTAGGCAGCCCTTTCTTGGGGATTTGGAAGCTCTCTATCAGTCATTCCATATCGGTAGACTGGCGACCTTTTCCCTAAGATCTCCGTAAATCTCCGTACTCCATGGATTCCCTCATGGAGACCGAGTTGGTTGTACCATTGAAGTTCCCTGGAGATAGTGTGCACTTCCTCTCTTCTCTTGTTCTTGTGAGTGTGATTTGTAATCTGGACTTAAGCCATTAATGTAAAAGAGTGAACCAAAGTATAAATTGCACCGTTATGCTACCGAAATTATCTCTTGACTATTGTATCATGAAATCATGTTCACATTTACTTATTACTTGTTCTCATCATCATCATGAACATGACATTACACATGCTTACATATTGAAACTCTTATTGGCCATTATTAATGACTGTGGGTATCTACATTTAAAATTGAACTGAGATGCTGATCGGGCACGACGTGTCCAAGTGCTCCTGTCTAGCCCCAATGACAGAGAGTCATAATATACTGCTAACCATAGGGTATAGTGATTACTGGCGTTGCATCTGCGTTGGGAGTCGTGTGTGTCGTGTTGAATGCTAGATACAATATCCCATACACGTGTTCTAGTGTGCATTTCAAGGTGGATCTTTCCTTGGTGTACATTAGTGTCTTCGTGCCTGATTAGTGTTACATGATCGTGCACGTGCGTGCTTGCTTGCTTGCATGATATAGCCATCCTGCATTTATTGCAAATATTTAAAGTGATATCTTGCATGCTTGTTACATGCATCTCTATTGATAATATCTTGCTCGTTATATCGTTCTAGATCTTGCTCTATCATGATCACTCTGTCTAGCTTGTTCATGTATCATGTTTTAATGAGTTTTATTCGTACATGCATATCATGACATTCATCGTGCTTACCTAGTTCTAAATTATTAATCACTTATATCATTGCCCGCACATTGAGATATAAATCCTACTGGGCTAGTTTGCTCATTCCCTACCCTTAACCATTCAAGTGATTATGAAATTCAATAAGGGGAGCAAGTCGATGATGGGAATGCGTCCGAGTGATGAGCATTCCTACTATGAGTCTATCTTTAGTTACTTTGCTTTGAGTGTTAGATTCATGTAATAGGTAGTAAGGAATAAATGTACTTTTCCTTTTATTGAGTCTAGTCCTATTATCCAATAGTTAAAGAGTTGTATTAGTTCCACTTTGATACAATGAGATGCGATTCGAATACATTTTCAATTGAGTTTAATATTTGGGCCCTATTCTGATGTTGTTGATACACATTTAGTGCGTGCTAGCTAGAGGCTTATTTGCCGACTGTTCACGTCTCAGGATATCGACTCGAATATCCAAATTAATATCCACTGTGTAATTCTCAGGACGTGACAGTTTAGTGGTATCAGAGCCTAGGAAAACCAAAGGATATATGTCTCAGGAATAAGAGATGCCTATGGAACCTAGGTTATAGAAATTAAATATAGTACCTAGTGAGAATGTGTAGAGACTGGGAAAATGTTAGAATGAACAAAACACTCCTACCCATTGACTCTTATAATGTATGTAGAGACATTAATTGGTTTCTATCCTTTTCTCAGGAACCCTCATAACTCTTACACTCAACTGCAATGGCTCACAACCAATGGCAAGCTATGCAAGAAACATGGCAGGACTCACACAGGCCCTGCAAATTGTGGTTCAGGCTAGAAATCAGGCTGCTGCTGCTAGGAATGGAGCCGGTGATCTGCACCACAACTTTAGGAGTTTGATCCCTCCTCGTTTTTGGGGTCCCCTGATTCGGATGAAGCGTAGAACTGGCAGGAAGAAATAGAAATGATCTTCCAAGTAATGCAATGCACTAATAGGGAAAAAGTGGTACTGGCAACTTTTCAATTTACCAAGGATGCTCGAGCATGGTGGAAGGCCATCGGCCCATCTACCCAATGCAGCTAAACTAGAGTGGGCTGGATTCCTGGAGATCTTCTGAGGAAAGTACTTCTCGGAGAGGGTCAAGGAGAAGAAGGCGGCGGAATTTGTCGCACTAAAACAGAAGGGAGTGTCCGTGGCTGAGTATGAGACTCAGTTCGCATGTTTAGCTGCGTATGGCCCCATCTGGTGGGAACGGAAAGATTGAAGGCTAACCGGTTCATGGATGGGCTCAGGCCATATTCATCGAGAAGCTCGGACCTCACAACATTCAAACGTACACTGATATGGTCCCAAGAGCTCAGCTGGTAGAAGACCTATGCTAAGGTAGAAGGCTTGAGAGGAAAGGAAGTAACAAAGTCAACTTATATAGGAATGAAGTATCCCACACCACTGGGACTGTACACCCAGGGACCAACGGTAACAAGAGAAGAAATGGAGGCAGTGAGATTGATATAAAAAGAAGATCAAGGTGGAAGAACAACCAGTTAAGGAGAATTGCAAATTTTTTGACAAGCCTGGGCACGGAACAGACGAGTGTTGGAAGAAGGCAGGAGCTTGCCTGCGTGCGGGAGTCGTGACCACCGCATTCCCAACTGTCCCATGCTGAAGGACTAGGCTGGGAGGAATCAAGTTGCCTAAGCGGCAAGGGCGTTTCAATGTCGTGATCCGAGCGGAACTCCCGGATGGACGTATGATCATTAACCTTTAGATTGATCTTATGATGCTTATCTTACTAGTACATCTCTAGTGGGGAGATCATTAAAGAGAAATTGGAAAGGAATAATCTAGTAGTTATACCATAGTTCATCTAGTGGATTTAGATGGATTATAACAACCATGGAAGAAAATAGGAGCAAAAAGAATCAAAAGATAGTATTGGTGGCCATAAGGTGTAGATGTTGGACTAGCATCCACGAGCTAGAATGTTGAAACAAGTTAGAGGAATTAAATCTGAAACGACCTCAATGATCATACTTATCAAGAGCCAATTAATGATCTATGAATTGGGAACCAAATACTCTTAAGTGGGGGAGGGTGTAGCACCCCGGAAAATTTATTACATAAAAATTTGAATAATGGAAATAAATGATTTTCATAATAACAGAGTATTTAAAACATACGTACCACTATCGTACGTGCGGAACACATCAGAAAAGTTCGTAAAATTATAAATCAACCCAACATTATTCCTAAGTGTTCCACAAAGAAATTTGTGCAACGAAAATCTGATTGACCAAGTGTACGTCACATGGTGACCAATTATCCAAATTAGGAAACAAGTCCGAAAACCGTTAACACGGAAATACGACACGACCATAAATTAAATAAACACGTTGGAAAGACTTCCAACATTACATATTGATGACCCATTATCGATATTGGGACAATGGATCACTTTTGGTCCAAAAAATCAAATGGAGCATGAAAAATACCCATAAATTCGCAACCCTAAATAAGCTGAAATTGGAAGGAGGCAATGTAAGACCCAGCCCCCTTGGTCCTTTCGCCGCATCCTCAGGGACGACAGGCGCTCTGGTCACGACATGGTCCCGCCAGAGTGGCCTGCCATGACGGGCTTGGTGATGCGCCGCACCCGGCCGTCGTGTTCTTGGTCGCGACGGGGGTGGCTGTCGCATCCTTGTCGCAACGTCTAACGCGTCTCGACTACTTTTCTGACAAACGTGACCGCTTCATGTCTGTCAAAATGGTCGTGTCGGGTGGTAGAGCATACATCGTTGACGCGACCTGGCCAGCCATCGCATTTGTTTTTCCCGATCTTCAAGTTTGACCACTTTTGGGGTCGCGCCGGGGTGCAGCTGGGACATGGTCGCGACGTCTATGGGCGTCGCGACTTGGTTGTTGTCGCGCCGGTTCGCCCCATCACGTCTTGGAGGCCGTCGGTTTTTAAAACTGAGCTGTGCCCTATTCTTTCCCTCTCGCCCTCTCTCTTCTCCGTCTTCCCTCTTCTCCCCCTCTCGAGCTCCCTTGCATTTTCTCGATGGTTCCTCATGCTCGGGGTGCTCGTGCTAAGGTGCTGTCATCCCATTCGTGCAGGGGACGTGTTTGTGTTGCTTGGAGCGAGGAGGAGGTGGTCATTCCTACATAAAGGCCCCAATGGGTCGGCTCTTGTTGTGGAGGTAGGGACCCTTGATCCTCTCACCCTAAGCATGCTCCCCTCCCTCTAGAGACGGTGTTTCCTCGTGGTTTGGGGTTTGTGGAGTGTAAGGATCATGCTCGTGCTTGAGTAAGGTTTCCATCGAGCGTAGATTCTCATGAATCCATATTTGTGGGGTTTTAAGGGTGCTTGAGTGATTTATAGCTTTCATACATGTTGAACATGCTCTCCTCCCCCTTGTGGAATGTGTGTATCGTACTTTTGGGGTGGTTCCCAGGAGGACTGCTCCGGAACCCCCCTCGACTGAAGATGCGACCACTATAGAGGTCGCGATCTTGTCGCGATGGCCTGGTCGATCATGACATGATCGCGGAACTCTTGGTTGTCGCGACACTGTCGCGTCGGCTTGGGCCGCCGCAATAGTGTCGCGACAAGGTAGGGCATCGCGACAAGGTCGCGACGACCGATGCGCGCGCGACTACAGCTGAGAGATAGGTTATAGTCTTGCGAAGTACTGTGCTTTGTTAAGTCTTCACCATTTCTGCTTCTTTTACTGTACCCGTGGCATCTGTGCTAGTTCCCTAGTACAGTCCTACACTAGTCATCGCCTGGTGCTCAGCACTTGAGGGCTTGTCCCGTGAGAGAGGTTGTTACCGTTGCCTGGAACCCCCGTCCTCGAGAGCCTGTTGAGGGAGTACTCTGGGCTACGAGCATGCTTGAGTTGGGAGCCAAGTAGGCGGACTCAGGAGCAGAGGGGAAAACGGTGGTTAGGACAGCGGCGTTGAGTCATTGCAGAACTCTCGTGGTGGTCTGGGACGTCGAGGATGGTTTAGGAGTTCTACCCGGCGCAGGCCAGCCAGTCTTGTTTCTCACTACTCGCTCCTTGTGGCCCCGGAACCACTTGGGGAGGTCAGGCGTGGGACCATAGTCTGGACAAACTGCGATGATTACTGTAGTGTACTTGTGTCCTACCTCGCTCTGACGAGATGTGGGGGTCAGGACCTGGGTCGAGGATAAGATGTCAGTGGATGCACCTGACCGGTTGACTAGTGGTAGTGCTTTCTATAGCTAGTGCTTGTCCAGGCAGTGTTCCCTCTGCCTGTGTTTACTAGTCACGTGGTGGTCACGACGAGCAGTCGTACGGAGTTCCCGACCGCGTAGTACTTACGTACCATTGCTAGTTAGTAGCTTTGCTTTCGCACGTTCTTTCGTAGGTAGAAGATATAAATATTGTTATTTAATTGATGATATATTCTTCTGCATGTTAGAGCCAGTAGGAGATTGGTAGTCTGTACTGAGCTTCTGTTGTGAAGCTCATCCTCCTTTTTCCAGATGAGACTTCTCAGTAGCGGCAAGGCGCGTGTCAGGCGGAGGAGGTGGGAGGTAGTCGTGGTCTCCGTAGCTAGCAGTGGTCTCCCCCCTCTCAGTGTACATCATGTAAGGAATCGATCAGAACGCAGCGGAAACACGAATCCCTCAGGTAGATATCGTTGCCGGCGGTCGGATCGAACACAAAAATGGAGAAAACCGCGCGCAGGCAGATCTCATCTTTACCTTGCGGGGTTGCGTAACTCCCGAATCCGGGGAGGAGGTGGCGCAGGAGGCGCCGGTGCTTCAAGCCGTTCAAGTGTCCGGCCTCTAGACGTATCCACGTGAGCTCCGGACGCAGACGGGATCTCCTCGTTCTCCACGCGTCTCCCGGATCTCAGCTCCACCATGTGCGGGAGAGAGGAGAGAGAGGGTGGGGGGCGCCCTGGGAGAGAGAGAGGACGGGGGCAGCCAGGGTTAAGCCTGGAGCTTGGCCCAGGGTTTAACTCTCAGCGTATATTTATAGACACCGCGGTTTTTCACAAAAACCCAGTCATTGTCTATAAAGAACACCTTGCCCAGTCTGCTCGGAACTCTTATGCGTGTGACCCTCTAGGCCCAACTGCTAGTCCAGTTTTCAGCCCATTAAGCTCAATAACTCTTTATTGACTTATGGTAATTAATTAACATCTCATATTAATTAATTAAACAATCAATTATCGTCTCACGATAATTGACCTGGCTTCCAATCAAGTGGGTGCCAAGCAACACACTTGATCCTGGAAAGCATTGGGGTTCAGCAACCCATTCAAGGAACCTTTTGTATCATCAGTTACCATGTAACTTTAATCCTTCGCTCGTACAATGCTCCCGAGTGCACTTAGGGTATGGTCAACTGTCAAACCCTAATGTGTGTACTCACTTGGTTTAGATGCCGCATAACAATATCAGAAAACTCCTTTTCTGATAAGTAGTCTTGCCCTAGCCAGGGACTATCAGGCTCCTTCCGTAGAGCATTCACTCTCCTATTACCAAGAGCGAGCGATCCCATATTGACCACACAATCACCTTCGAAGGTATTCTGCTAGATCCGATCACTTAACTGATTAAGACCTCATGGCTAGAGATCTATAGTCAAGGTCAAAACCCAGAAGTCCACCAACAAGGTGTCCATGGTGTCTCAAGTCTAAGGACCAATCACGCCACTGTGACATGAATCTAGCTGGTTGACAGTAAGGTAATATTACCATCCAGCGATTCATAACGGATCAGTTCAGTGAACTCATTCTCCAATGAGCACCTACAGATTCACCTTAGTGTCTCCACACAAGTGACTATGAGACCAGTCACCCTCATCATATGAGCAGGTGCAACCTGTACTAGTCTAACCGGATATCCGATGTCCTTCTCGAATATCCTCCGACTAGGAACAATTAAGAATATATGTTTAAAGGATATCAATCTCATTGTTATGATCTCATCATAATTAATATCCATTGCGCATATTCATGACTTCATAATGAAACGATAAACGAATTATACTAATGAAATGAAAGCCTTATTATTATTATCAAAGAACAAGATTGTACAAGTTATGATTGGCTTGAGGACACCCATAACTAACACGTCACCCTCGGGGTATGCCCCTAAGGGGTTTGTTATCCCCTGCTTTTACTTGTACTAGTTGTGTTGTGTTGGGACTATACTTAGAGTGGCACGCAGTGGTCTCGCTCTTCTATCTGTTTCCGCGTGTGCGCTTCTAGCTTAGAAGTTGACGTTTACTTCCGCTACATATCCTGTTAGATTTATATTATAGCCCTTATGGGTCTCCGGATCCATGAGCGGCGACTACGAAAATCGGTCCTCGGCATGGCCGAGGGGGTTCTCGGGGTCGTTATAGTTGGTACCAGAGCGAGAGTCTGACAGGACTTGTAGAGGATCTAAATTGCAACGGGAAGTCCCAACAGTAGTACAAGTACACTGCTAGCCGCCCGAGTTAGTATTGTTAACCTTGTTGGTTGTGTACTGTGTAGATATGGCTCCGTGCAGGCATAGGCAGGCCAGAGAGCTGATTGAGCAGCAGGATGAGTCGATATGCCCGCGCAGGGGCAAGTCTAGGAGGAGTGTCAGTAGAGGAGTCAGTGGCACAGCCTCAGGGAGCAGCGGCAGCAGCAGCAGTAGGTGGCAGCAGTAGTAGAAGTACCAGCCTCAGCCGCAGTAGTACGTAGACTAGTTTCCCTTGGCAGAGCAGTTCTTCAGAACTTGTACCAGGGAGCGTGGCAGCCCGGCAGGCAGCAGCAGGTGATCAGCCGCTAGTACCTCTGTAATCACAGAGAATGTGCACCACAAAACACGCGAGATAGGATATAAAACTAATGGTATGGAAATATGGATGTGATCGCCACCTAACTAGTTGCCATATAAGAGAATGATGCGGGCTAACTAAGCTAGGAAAAGGATGAAGAAACGGGGCAATGACCTGAGATCGCGACGGGGAACCCCGTCATGACGAGCTGATGTTGCGACGCCCTAACGGGGCGCGTCACGCTTGTCACGTCGCCCTCCTCTACCGCGTCCTCTGCAGTGCGGGAGAAATGTGAGAGAACCTTCTTCCTGCCCTCTGGCCGGCCAGAGAACAAGAGCTACTTGTGGATCTTCGCTTGGGTGCCTGCCAAAACAATAAAAAACAAGAAAGAAAACCCTGTTAGAATAAGCTTAAGCATAGAATCTATTCAAAAAATGAAAGAGAAGACGAAGCATGGAGGGAACGAACCTGGGGGGTGGTTTTTAAACCCCTAGGGTGTATGGAAAACATGGGATGAATATGGAAATGCAGCCTATCTAAAATAATAACAAAATGCATGAAAGTGAGATGAAGGAGGGAGGGAAGAAAAGAGCCCCATGGGGCGACTCCCTGGCGTTGTGTGCGACTTTGGCTCGTGCAAAAGCTCCCAATGGAAGTGGGAGTTGTCCTCCTCACGCACCAAGCTTCATGGATGAGCCAATGAACAAAGGCTGATGTGAAGGATGTGAGAAAATGAGAGGTGAAGAGAGGGTTGTGGCTAAGTCCAGCTCAAAGGAAAATCGGTAGCCTTCGGGATAAAAATCGGAGCTCTCCTCTTTCTGAGGAGAGGCCTTGCTTTTATAGACCGAAGAGAGAGAATAATCCCTTTTTATGATAAATTACCCAAATAAAGGATAAATGCCATTAAATCTCATGGGTGAGAGTCCAAAGGATGTCCAAGGAGTCCCACAATCCCTAGCCTGAGGAGGGGGATCTTGGAGCGATTGGGCGTCGTGCCCCATGCTCGACGCTGGGTGCCGTGTCACGACACGCACCCACTAGGAGACCAGCTGGCGTCCCTCCAGGATGCCATCGACCTCTACCCCCAGATAGATGTAATGTTCTAACCCCTCTCATGAATTCAACTTGATTTTCATTAATTACTCAGCTACTAACAAGATGTGCAGGTGGTGTGGCAACCCTATCTAGGGGAGGCGGACGAGGGACAGCCTTGGTTGGAGCTGGCTCGCCCCTACTTCGGTAGGACGGTGTGGGTCCATGCTCTCAACCTCATGCTACCTCTCCACCACTACCTGACCCAGAGGTCGCTCGGCCTTTGACAGAGCGCAGTGGAGTTTCCGAGCCACGACCGGACTCCCAGTCCTAGTCGGAGGTTCTGGGGACTTCACGACACCACCGACTGGCGCGAGCGAGCCAAGGAGCATATCCAAAACTGGAGCGCCGAGGCAAGCAAGTCAGGTCCACCGCTATGTTCGACGGGGCAAGGGTATACAGGGCGCACGACGACAGGTAAATCTCCTAAACTAAGACTCCATGAATTGTTCCTTTATTAAACAGAGCGAACAATTTTTGAATGAATTGCAGATGGACGTGGCTGGCGAGATTGCCTCACTTCGGGCCCTACTCCATTTGGCGGTGCAGGATAGGGAGGTAGCTCAGAGGGAGGCAGAGCAGCTGGTAAGCACTTAATCAGACTTCAATACTTTACCAATTTGTAGCTGATTTAGAATCTGACGTGTGTTGCATGTGCAGTGTGCGGAGCTAGAGAGAGTGAGGAGGGCACAGTCCGGTGCATCCTCCTCCAGAGCAGCAGAGAGCTTCCAGTCAGATCTAGAGGACCGACTGGCAGATGCGGTCAGGAGGGCCGAGGAGGCGCAGGTGGAGTTAGTTGAGCGGGTAAGTAAAACAGTGATTAGATTGGAAATCATTCAAATTTGGCACTGACTTGGCTTTTCTTGCAGGAGACGGAGCTAAGGACTGCCACCGACCGAGCGGCCCAGCTGCAGGGGCAGGTCGATACTGTGATAAGAGAGAGGGATCAGCTGCGCATCCGGGCGAAGGCAGCTGAGTCACGTGTGGCAGAGGCGACGAGGGAGCTGGCGACGCTGCGAGTGTAGGGGTCATCGGTGGACCAGGAGGAGTTGGCCCGGCTGCGCGCTGATCTGCACGCACAGTAGACCCCAGCGCGGGGACTTCAGGAGGTGATGACGGTGATAGTCGGTCTCGGAGCCGAAGCAGGAGCGGCGCGAGTGGGCGACTGGTGCGAGCGGCACCGTAGTCCCCCAGTACTTAGCAGGTTCCTCCAGTCGACGGAGGGACGAGGATGAGGATAGGCACTTGGCAGGAGCGACGAGCACTCGGAGTGGTCGGGGTAGTGGTGAAATGCCACCCCCACCAACAGACAGGAGGGATCTGGGGAGAGTGGTGGTGGGCAGTGAGGAGTTTGTGAGCCACCTCCCCCTTATCTTTGTACATGATGTTCTTATGTTAGTGGATCTTTTATGTTTTATGCCAAATGATTTGTGACTCTTTTTTTTTTGGAGTGAATTGAAATTGACACGAGTGTGATATGAGATTCTGAAAGAGAGAGAGAAAGGAAGTTGAGTACATTGTTGCGCTGCTCATCATTTTTTTTTTTGTTTTTTGTTTTAATAATACCTAAGCCAATTCTACACATGAAATGGAAAGTACTTACACTTGCTACTACAGCACTAAGCAAGATCAAACTACTGACAAGGGGTCCCCATTCATTCCCCTTTCCTTAAAGACCACCAAAGATTGGATGTGCATTAGGAAGGTGGCGTCCTATAGTTGGTTGCCCCTAACTCGCGGTGCCGCTATAAAGGCCATATCTGGGAGATGCTCGAGCCTTATAGGAAGAAAGGGAAGAAAGTCTGAGGATAAGTCTAGTGCAAGTTTTAAAAGACAAATTGGGCTTAGCTTCCTTCCACGGTACACCTTTTAGAGATTCAATCTATTGAGGAGGGACTTTTGGTCACTTTATTGTGCCTGTTTCTTGTTTGGGGCATGCGTACGATCGGGCTCAAGGGTGTCCTGCGGGGAACTGTACTGCCACTCTTTGCCATGCCCCTATTCCTCAATTTTCTTTCATTTGTTCTTCTTCTCTCTTTTTTTTTTATTTTGCTTTTCTTTTGCAGGCCTGATTAACCGTCCTTATTTGAGATGTCCTCTCAACAAGGTGTGCTTAGGTTGTTCGCCTCGCCCAAATATCCTTTTTTTTTGCCTTTACACTTTGATCGAGTAAAGAAGAGAACAACTTTTGCACCACCTAGGTATGGCCCAAGTAGCAGCGATGTTTGCTAGGGGAGCCCACTAAGATTGCCATGTGAGTGTGTGATGATCCTCGCTTAAGGTGACTTTTAATGACAGGGGAAGGAATATAGGACTTTTAGTGCGGAGTAATCCCTAGCCTGAGTGCTGCAGAAGCAAATAAACCTAAGACTGACTCGACCACTCTAGTTGTGAACTGAGATGACTCTTCTTTGATGTTCTTTGAAATAAATATTTACATGTACAACGCGACCCCTATATTGAAAGTACGACCAACATTAGTCTTTGAACTTTGACTTTGGTTGATTTTAGTTAGCTCATTTGCAGGCAAGGTAGGGATGGCAAGAATTGGAGTCACTCAATCATAAACTGTAACACCCCGGAAATTCGGTAATTGGAAAATTAGAAATAAATCGAAAATGATAATTCAATAATTGTGAAATAGCAAAAATGCACGTGTCATTATCGTACACACAAAAACCCATTAGAAAATTTCATAAAAATCATAGTTCAACTCTAAATAATTCTCCCTAATGACCCATGAAGAAATTTGTGCAAAGGGAAATCGGAGGGTCCAAGTTTAAGGCGTTTTGCGACTGAGTATCGTAATCAGGGAATAGTCAGGAAATCATTAACACACATACTTAGATGAGTCAGAAAATTAAATAAAAATCATAGATGACTTCAAATAATATCCTCTAATGATCCATAAAGAAATTTGGGTCAATAAAAGTCATTTGAGGTATGTTCAAGAGTTATTGTGACTTATTATCATAATTAAGAAATAAGTTGGAAAATCCATTATCATGTGTATAAATATGATCATGAACCAAATTAAAATAATGGGTGGACTCCAAACAATATGTGAGGATAGTCCATAAAATAATTAGACCAATGGACAACTTATAACCCATGAACAAATTCAAGTATGAAATTAGTAAATAAATAACTTCGTATTATCGGAATGATAGAACTTACGTACCACTATCGTACGTGAGAAACACATCATAAAATTCCGTAAAAATTATAAATCAACCCCAAATATTGTCCCTAAGTGTTCCACAAGGAATTCGTGCAACGAAAAATCCGATTGGCTGAGTGTACGTCACACGTGACCAAGTTACCCGAATTAGGAAACTAAGTCGGAAAATTGTTAACACGGAAAAATAACCCAACCATAAATTAAATAAACATGTTAGAGAGACTCAAAATTATGTATTAATAACCCATTAACAAGATTGGGCCAATGGAATACTTTTGGCCCAAGGATAAAAATCTGGGACAAAAAATACCCAAAAATTCGTGTATGTAATTATCCAATAATTAGAGAGGGCAATATAGGGTTAAAATATGGGTGATTAGTCATGTAAGGTAAGCCAAAACGAATCCAACTCTAAGAGGTGGTTTCCTAAACCTTGCTACCTCCTTTGGGTGAGAGAATCCCAGATTTCTTGGAAAGCAGGGAGCAGAATTCGCAGCCCCTTTCCTAGTCCCGTTAGACTTGTTGGTACACCCTAAATCTATATGAACTCCTCACAAAACGTTTAGGGAAGGGTTAGCAACCACGTTTGGGTCGTGAGCAGCAAGTTTAGAGCGCTGGGGAAAAGGAGGACGGCTGGGGAAAACGTGTCTTCCTCAACCTCGCTCTGCATCAACCCAGAAATCTGCAGAGAGTTCTTAACTTTCAAAGGTAGGTGTTCTCGGGCCAAGATTAAATAAAACCAACACCATCATGTAGTTCTTTGAGTCTAGGTTCATTGCACTTGGTTTGACTAGTTTTCTTGGAGTATACGTTGTGTATTCGTAGTTTTCCCGAAGTCTCGCACAGTTAGGGCTTTTCCTGTTCTTCTTATTATGCACGCGATTTGACACCGAATAGACTACACTTCCTTCATGAACGTTCTTCTACTTGTAGTCACGATCATCGTTTATGTTGGACATTTTATCCAAAAGCCTTTTGTTAGGGAGTTATAGTCATGGTAAGAGAGTCTCTGCATGATACTGTGATTTCGGGCTGCACTTAGCTTGGTGTTCTTCACATGTTTTCTCGGGATTTGAGACCGAATTTGATCAAAATCGAAACATCAAAGTTCTTCTACTAGTTGTCCTCGTCATCTTTTGTGTTGAACGTTTTGTCTAAATGTCATTCTTTAGAGAGTTATAAGAGGGGAAAGTGAATCACTGCATGAGACGTGTTTTCTGGTTACACTTGACTTATAGGTTTTTATCTGGGAGGGCCACTAGTGTCGACACTACTTGATCTAGTGTCGACACACTGTCCCAAAACAGCCCAGAAAGTGTTCTGGGAAGGTCTCTAGTGTCGACACTAGCTAATCTAGTGTCGACACACTGTCCCAGTTTGACCCAGAAAGTTTCTGGGAGCTGATCTAGTGTCGACACTACCTGATCTAATTCAACACACTGTCCCATATTGGCCAGAAGGTTTTCTGGAAGCTGTCTCTAGTGTCGACACTATTTGATCTAGTGTCAACACTACTGACCTTTTTGCCTTGTATTTGAAGCACTGTGTCGACACTACCTGATCTAGTGTCGACACTACTTGACCAGTTTTGCATGATTTTATCTTGTGTTTGAAGCATTGTGTCGACACCACTTGATCTAGTGTCGACACTACCCTTACAAGAAATTTGCATATTTTAGGTCTAATCATCTCATGATGTCTACTAGCATGTGCATGATGTTATATAGTATGCATGGACCTAAAATAAATCAACCCATTGAAAATAGTAATGATATGAATACTATTCTAATGTGTAATTGTGATTGATCTTATGTCCATTGGATTATCTTGTGATCTTGCTTATTGTCAATGATAAGATAAGAATATGATATGAATGTGGGGATGAATACATGTTAGTATGGACATGTTAGTGGTGTTAATGTTATGATTTGCATATGAGTTTCATGGTTACATGTTTTCCGGTGTTAATTAATTACTTGTCATATGCATGCATGTTAGGAAAGCACATGTTCTACATACGATCTGTCCTTAGAAACATCCTCATGTCAAGACATTAATGATCTATGAAACATAAGATACGTCGTTATCCTGCCTTGTTCTTTTGAGCTGTTTGTCATTCCTTGACTTTATGAATGATCATGATCCTTTTACTACGAGCTTGTTATTGAACTCTGTGGCCATAATATGAATCTGTTGATCGGCACAATGTAGGACTCCGGTCCAAATTTGATCTAATGCCTGTGCAATAGGGGCCCTGTCCGGTCCTGGGGAGGAGCGGCCCAACGTACTTATTAACCGGGGAGTATGGACTCTGGTGCTTGGCATAGCACAAACAACAAGAAAGATTGTGAAATGTGCCTCCTGTTTGACATGATAAGTTGACTTGACATGATATGATACGTCTCTTCGTGTGAACACATGAGATCTGTTTGAATATGGCCAATCTCTTCTGATATGATTCTATTCTTGAAATATCTGTTCATGGTATATGAAACTTGACATTTTTATCTGATATGATATCCGTTCTATTCTGCTATTCGATCTGTTAGTATTGAATACATTGTCATCATATTCATGTGCATATCTACCTATGTAAAATGTTAATCATGTATACTAGTGCCCGCACAATATTGAGATGTAAATCCTACTGAGCTAGTTCGCTCACCCCTATCATCCTGCCCTTTTTCAGGTAGTGATGAACAACCAGTGGAGTCAGATGGGACAGGGCAAGAGTGACGAGCACCTATCATATGAATAGTTGTCAGTTTAGGAATAGAAATTTAAGTAGTTGATGTATTAGAGAAACGTTGTTATTTGAATAATGAACTCTTTTCAGTGAGTTCTTTTTATGTAAGGTTGCAACTAGTTGAATGGAATGGAATAAAGTATACTTTTGGTGACCATATTATAGTCTCGAATGTGTTATTATATTCAAGTGTGACTCTGCGCTATTCAACTGTGATACGTCTGTTTGTATCGTTCACGTCCCCCGGTATTTATTCCGCTGCTAAATATCGGGGCGTAACATAAACAAGAGGGAGACAAGATTCTATAAGAATATGAGGTATAAGAACCCTCTAACAAAAGGATTTACAAAGAAGGGGAAGAAATGCTAGTGAGGACTGAACCCCCGAGAACAGTGAGAGAAGGGGTCAGGACCCCGAGCAGGGAGTGAAGGAGGAATCGGGTCAGGCCCGAGATCGGGAGGGGTTGGAGGAAGGAACTATATAATGGAGGTTGAAGGATCTGGAGGATTAGAAGTAGAAGTGGAAGGAAGGGAATCAGGACCAAGATCATACGTCCCTGAAGAAGGTGAACCTGACCTACAATCAGGAGGCTCGGGTGGAAGAAGAAAAGAGGAATCCTGAGTACCAGGAAGAAAGTCAGGTAGACGAAGCCTGAGAATCCATAGGGTGATCAGGTGGCTTAGGAGGAAGCGAAGAAAAGATATCCTGAGTACCCAGAGGATGATCGGGGGCTCAGGAGAAGAGGAAGAGGGGAACCCTGAGTACCCAGGAGGTGATTGGGAGGCTCAAGAGGAGGGGAAGAAAAGATACACTGAGTACCCAGAAAGTGATTGGGAAGCTCAGGTGGAGGGGAAGCAAAGATACTCTGAGTACCCAGAGGATGATCGGGCGGCTCAAGAGGAGGGAAGCAAAGATACTCTGAGTACCCAGAGGATGATCGGGCGGCTCAGGTGGAGGAGATAAGCAAGGGTCCAAAGACCCTGGGAGAGTAGGAGGGGAAGGATGTGGAAACAACCCAGGACTGTGAGATCGGGTGCCTCCTCTAGGAACAAGATCAGCTAGAATGCATAGAGGGAATTGCTCAGGATCAGATGGTGTCAAGGTATTGGAACAAATATTCTGGAGCTTTGATCTCAAGTTCAGCCTCCTCTGCTTCTTGGCGAACGTCTTCTTGTAGCCTGTTGGTTAACTACCATCGACTCCCTTAGGGAATCGCTGCCACTATGCTGTTATGGGGTAGCATAGTGACATCGGGGCTGGCAACCCAACCCGCCACAGGGGTAAAACCCTGTGCGAAGCCCCTCATGCCGACCACAGTGTTGACGTGGTGCTTTGCGCTTCCGCCTTAAAGATTTGGCTACCGCCTTCACTACCAGCTCGAGCTTTTGGTGCAACGGTAAGGGGCTCGGTCCAACAAGTGGTATCAAAGCGAGGTTGCGGGTTCGATTCCCCCGGGTGCCGCTGGGGGGGGGAGTTGTTGGTTAACTACCATCGACTCCCTTAGGGAATCGCTGCCACTATGCTGTTATGGGGCAGCATAGTGACATCGGGGCTGGCAACCCAACCCACCGCAGGGGTAAAACCCTGTGCGAAGCCCCTCATGCCGACCACAGCGTTGACGTGGTGCTTTGCGCTTCCACCTTAAAGATTTGGCTACCGCCTTCACTACCAGCTCGAGTTTTTGGTGCAACGGTAAGGGGCTCGGTCCAACAGTGCCGTTGCTTCTTTGCTCTTGTAGACAGATATGATCGCTTCATCTTGACATGCCTTCTCAATAATGAGACCAAGTGGCAGATGGTCTTGCTCTCCTTTGCAGCCACAAGGCTCTCTCATCAATTGTCCTGACCGCCATGTGTGCACTTATTTTGGGCATCTTGGCCTCTTGCCCCTTGAGTGAAGACTCTAATAAAGATGTGGAGTTTGTACTATTCAGAGCTTCAACTAGAGGTCGCCGTGCCCGACCTTTAACCATTGATTTCATGACGGCCCTAGCAGCATTGTGAGATAGCATAACATTTGTAGAGAACCTTTTCTTTTGACCAGCCATATGCAACATAACTGAGCGAGGAGTGATGAGGGCATCAATCTTATCATCTCCAATAAGCAATGTAATGGCTACCATCCTTTCTTTGGAAGTGACTGGTACTAGTGCTTGAGAAATCTTCTTGATAGCCATTTTCTGAAGAGATGGAGGCTTATCCTTCCCAAATGAGCCTGAGATAAGGACATAGACCGGCATGCGACTGATGTAGCTGTGAGGGTCAAAACACATGACCGGGACTGTGCTATCTTTGCTTGGATTATCTTGCCCTAGGGAAGTAGATACAAGGCATGCCCCAGGCAGTTCACACCCGCTCCATTGGGTAGTTATGGTGATGGGGTGTATAGTGGCTATGGTGGGTTCATTGGATGAGAAAGGTTTAGTGTGAGGTGATTGGAGGGTGGCAAGGACAAGCTCGTGTGAAGAGAGCTCTTCTTCCAACTCAGAGGCTGAATCCGCCTTAAGCTTAGGAGTGGGGGACTCTTGCTCCGGCTCAGAGGTGAGTGGAGCTTGCTCGAGCCTTGGTGTGGTGGTAATGGCTTGCTCAGGTGAAAGTGGTGGTGGGGTGGAGATGATGGTGAGGGGTAAGGATGGAGGGTTCGTGGGAGGTGAGGGATCAATGGTTTGTGGTGCTAGGGAAGATGACCAACGGCGCGCCGACACAATACGTCGAGCGGGCAGCTTGTCATCAGGGCACGATGCAGTGTCAAGGGTAGGTGTGGTGGTGATAGCCTGAGCAAGGGTTAGTGGAGGGGGTTGTCGAGGTTGTGATGAAGCGGGTGATGCACTTGGGGGGTAAGTAAAGAAATGCCTCTAGCCTTGAGCCTTGGAGATGATGACTGCCTTGATGCTTGGGCTTCTTGTCTTGACTGTGCTGCCAGTTGCTTGGGTGGCTGTTCCGCTGCATGTGATGGAGTGGACTACTGCCCCTGGCATTGTGCTCTGCTCTTGTCTTGACAATGCAAGATGAGTCTGTGCATTTCAGCCCAATTTATCTTGTGCTCTAGATCATAGATCACATCCTGGAATTCACAGCAGTTCACGACTGTATGACCCAGATGGCGATGATATGGGCAATATTCTGATTGATCCACTGTCATGTCCCAGCTTGGCTTTTCTGGAGGGAGTTGCAATGCATTGATGGACATCAGGGCCGTGAAGACATCAGAGAGGGACTTTGGCAACGGATGAAAATGGGCTCGCTTTGGGCCAAGTGGATGTTGTGATGGGTGAGTAGGGAATGGCAGGGTGCTGCGATGACATGGGCGAGGGGTTGTTCTTGTGGAAGTGGTGCGAGTTGGCTTGGTGGAAGTGGTGAGGATAAATAATGGTCAGCGGAATGGGTAGAAGTGGCACGGTGGATAACATCAATTTGGGCCTGGTTTGGACTCCCTCATAAGTGGGCCTTGAAATGTGTAGCTGGGTTGTTGGCCTCAAACAAGGATGGCACGGAGAGTCACTGAGCTGGGTTTTAACAAAGCCAGCACAGCTGTATAATTGTTGCATGGATGTGATGTCGTTCATAGCCAGGATGTGGCGGTACATGGGTGTTGCATTGGCAATAATGAGCTTGATCTTCTCCTCTTCTGGGATGTGCATTTGAACATGTGTGGATATTTGATGCCATCGGTCAGCATTGGTTGCAAATTCCTCATCAGGCTTCATCTGCTCAGCTACCAAATCAGCCATTGAATACTTGGGCCCTACCCAGTCTTGATATTGTTGTAGGAATCTAACCTTGACAACCTCAAAATTCTCAACTTCATTGGGAGGTAGGGAATAAAACCATTCTAGAGCGGGCCCATCCAACGATCGCCTAAAAAGGTAATCCAATAAGCGACGATCATGTTGGTAGGACACCGAGTCATAGAGGAACTCCTTTAGATGGATGTAAGGGTCTCCAGCTCCACTATATTTGCGATAGACAGGAAGCTGAGAAAGTGGAGGGATCCGAAGACCATGGAAATCAGGGAGAGTATTATTGAAGGAGGGTTTGAGAGTTAATTGCCTCCGCAAATCACTAAGCTCTCGCTTCATGGACTCGAACTCGAATTGGAAGTCCTGAGTCGAGGTGGATTGGGGATAGTGAAGGCCAGCTTGGGCATGAGAGCGGAGTTGAGAGCCAAGGTCCAGACCAGATTGAATATAATGGGCTGGTTGTGATGATGTGGGCTGAATAAAAGGATGGCCAGATCCAGGAGTGATAACATGAGTGGATGTAGAACACACAAGATAATGTGAGCTGTTGGGCCCATCCTTGAAAAAGATTGTGGAGCAAAGGTGGACAACAATTTGCGGGCCTGGTCAGGGCCCATTTCCAGTAGGAGGCGCTCCAAGTCAGCGGCCTCATTGGAGGAGGAAGGTAACGAGTCGGCATGAGAGAAGGTAGCCTGATGGGCCCTGGGCTAGGCTGAATTTGAAAGAAACTCATGAGACGAGGGGTCTACATGAGGTGGAGAGGTTGGAGGATAGGTGAAATAGAAAGGAGCCATGAAAGGATGAAGGATGACTTAAAAGGATACACTAAAATACAAATAGGGGTACAACAACAGGTACAAACACACAAGAAGGGGATGAGAAAAGAGTTCTCAAGAAAACACCTAAGTTAACATGATACGCGTCAAGGTTTTAGGGTTATCACTTAGCCTTTTAATGGATTTATTTAATTGAAATACACTCGGCTAAAGAAGGGCCCTAATGGGTGTGTACTCAAGTACTCCGGTGTAACTAGGGGAGACACACAGCTCACACGTGGGGAATGGCTCAAACTATGGGTACAACGGGTATAACCAGCCTAGTGAACCGCAACGTGCGTACAGTCACGAGGACTTATGGAGGCCCTCGGTAGGCGCCCTGATTAGCCCACGAGTGCTCGCAGGTGAGAAGGCACGCTCAACCAAGGAGGAAAACCTAATTAACATGGATGAAAAGTGTATGCACGGGCCTAAGTACCCAAAAATGTATGGAATATCTAACGAATAGCAAAATAGGGTGACTAACAGGCCTCGGACGAAGTCGCGGTGGCCAGATACTCCGCGACCGTATCGCGATCGGGAACCCAGCCACGATATCAGTAGGATGCCGAAGATAGCAATCACACACAAACTAACCTAAAGCGCAGTGCAAGCATAGAGTAACCAAACTAACATAGCAAGGATCATGAATCACACAGAAATCGAAACATGGATCAAAGCACTAACAAGCAATATGTACCTGAAGACGCGCCCTCCAAGCACAGCGTGACAAGATCGCGGTCCCTCGACCTGCTGCGACAGGATCCGAAAAATAAACAGTAAAAGAAAAGGAAAATTCGAACCCTAGCAGGATTCTAACAGAGGGAAACACGAACATACATGGCAGAATAGCATGGAAGAGACATGGATGGATCCTCAGAAAAGAAATAGGGTGGACAGAAGAGGAGAAGCACGTACCTCATGTCGCGTCGCCCAATGTGGACGCGACCAGGTCGCGGCGACGCGATACGCCGCATCCTTGACAGAAGATAGGAACATCAAAACAACACAAAAAACATACCTAACAGGGTTCTAGGAAAGCATTTAAACAACATAACATGGCAGACAAACAGGCTGAACTCACAAGGCTAGCATTGAAGGTCCCATCGTGATCGCCAAAAGGTGTAATCACGGGGAATGTGCACCCCAAAACACGCGATAGGATATTAAAACTAATGGTATGAAATATGGATGTGATCGCCACCTAACTAGTTGCCATATAAGAGAATGATGCGGGCTAAGCAAGCTAGGAAAAGGAATGAGAGAACGGGGCATTGACCTGAGATCGCGATAGGGAACCCCGTCGCGACAGGCTGATGTCGCGACACCCTAACAGGGCGCGTCACGCTTGTCGCGTCTCCCTCCTCTGTCACGTCCTCTACAGTGCAGGAGAAATGTGAGAGAACCTTCTTCCTGCCCTCTGGCCAGCCAGAGAACAAGAGCTGCTCGTGGATCTTCGCTTAGGTGCCTGCCAAAACAACAAAAAACAAGAAAGAAAACCCTATTAGAATAAGCTTAAGTGTAGAATCTATTCAAAAAATGAAAGAGAAGATGAAGCATGGAGGGAACGAACTTGGGGGTGGTTTTAAAACCATAGGGTATATGGAAAACATGGGAGGAATATGGAAATGCAGCCTATCTAAAATAAATAACAAAATGCATGAAAGTGAGATGAAGGAGGGAGGGAAGAAAAGAGCCCCAATGGGGCGACTCCCTGGCGTTGTGTGCGACTTGGCTCATGCAAAAGCTCCCAATGGAAGTGGGAGTCACCCTCCTCACACACCATGCTTCATGGATGAGCCAATGAACAAAGGCTTGATGTGGAGGATGTGAGAAAATGAGAGGTGAAGAGAGGGCTGCGGGCTAAGTCCAGCTCAAAGGAAATTTCGGCAGCCCTTCGGGATAAAAATCAGAGCTTTCCTCTTCCTGAAGGAGAGGCCTTGCTTTTATAGACCAAAGAGAGAGAATAATCCCATTTTTATGATAAATTACCCAAATAAATGATAAATGCCATTAAATCTCGTGGGTGAGAGTTCAAAGGATATCCAAGGAGTCCCACAATCCCAAGATGCGCTCAGGATGTTGGGGGGTTGCTTGGGAATAAATGCAAAGGCCTTAAGAGGATAAATAGGAGGTGGTTGCAGAGGCCAGCGCATGTGGCTATTGTCGCGATGGGTCGTAGGGGCGCGACAGGGACTAACGCGACGGCCAGAAAGGGCGCGACAGAAAGACCACGTGCATGGATATGCATGGGCTGTCACGACGGCCATAGGGGGTGCAACAAGGATTAACGCGGCTCCACGACCCGTTGCGTTAAGGAAAATCGATTATTCTTGAATTAGTGGCCAATCAAATGGAGAATAATGGACATTTAAGCTCAAGGACTCTTTTTAAGAGATAATGGATGGGATATCATGAAAATTGGGCTGTTAATGGGCTCAAAGCAAGGCTAATGGTGGGCTCAAGGTGAGTGACCAACTTGGGGCTCACTAAGATAACAAGAAATGTGGTTCAACTTGTTGGCCAGAATCGGGTGTCTACAACCTCCCCCAGTGGTACCGGAGCAGCAAGCAGATCCAGAGGTGGAGCAGCCAGTGGTTCAGCAGGCATCAGGTACCGGGAGCACTCGGGCCGGTCGGAGGAGGATGGCTATCATTGAGGACAGGACCGCCCTCTTGGAGAGGTTTTTGCATCTCTAGCCATCGATGTTCTTCGGTGAGTATGATCCAGGCAAGGCAGAGAGTTGGACGCACGAGATGGAGTGCACGTTCGAGACCATGGACTGCACGAGGAGGACTAGGCCAGATTGGCGGTGTATCAGCTCAAGGGAGCGGCCCACGAGTGGTTGAGAGTTCAGTGGCAGACTCACATCCAGGGGCAGTGTTTGGATCAGATCACTTGGCAGCAGTTTTTGGAGGTCTTTCACAATGAGTACTTCCCCGACTACGCTCGACGTGACAGACAAGACCAGTTCCACGAGTTGGTGCAGGGCGATCTCTCAGTTACTCAGTACCACCAGAGGTTCATCCGGTTGTTGAGGCATGTTCCTCATGTAGCAGGCAGTGAGCAGGCTTGTGCAGAGAGGTTCATCGCAGGACTGAGGCCAGACTTAAGGTGGGGTGTGACAGCTCACATGTGTACCACCTTAGGAGAGGTCGTGGCTAAGGCCACCGCCTTGGAGAGAGAGACCTGGCAGCCCCAGCAGCAGCAGCAGCAGCAGCAGCAGCAGCAGGGAGGAGCCTCTTCTAGGTCCTCGCCATACCAGCATCCCGCAGGTAGTCGCGGCAGTACGACTTCTTCTTCTTCGAGCTCGAGCAGTTCCAGCAGTTCTAAGATTCGCTCGAAGTTCAGGCAGTTGTCCACTCGCGGGGGTGGACGAAGTCGGCAGCAGAGGTGACAGTCGAGGTTTGCGGAGCAGTCAGTCTAGAAGGGAGCTGAGCAGGGCAAACATGAGGCAGTTTGCTACACTTGTGGTTTGCCAGGCCACTTCAAGAGGGATTGCCCGATGGGGCAAGTCCAGCAGCCGCAGCAGCCAGTGCAGTACGCGCAGCAGCTATCGCAGTACTAGTTCCCTCCCCAGCAGCAGGTGCCCCGTCAACAGCAGCAGAGGCAGTACCAGTAGTAGCCACAACAATTTTTACAGTTTTAGCAACCTCAATAGTACCAGCCGTACCAGCAGCCGCCACAGCAGCAGCAGCCCCAGCAAGCGCCACAGAGTGGCTGTGGTCGTGGCCGTGTGATGGCACTCGGCAGGGAGCAGGCTGAGGCGTCGAACCTAGTTATAGGTACCCTTCCTATCCTTGGTAGAGCTGATCGTGTTTTGGTTGACCCCGGTGCTTCTCTCTATTTTGCTTCCGAGGAGTTTTATGAGTCTCTAGTTCGTCACACACCCGAGAGGCAGTGTGACGTGATGGTCGATCTCCCATCCAGTGATTACATGCGTTCTTTCGATTACCTAGAGGGCGTCACAATTGAGGTCGAGGGACACCAGTTGCCGGCCAGGTTGTACGCATTGCAGCTTCGTGACTTTGACGTCATCTTGGGCATGAACTGGTTGGAGGCTCACTCAGCAGTGGTTGATTATCAACAGAAGACCGTTCGGTTTGAGATACATGGAGTGCCCGTTCTTTGCTTCCGAGGTATCCAGTCTACCTGTCAACCCTTTATTTCCTTTTGTAGAGCTCGTCGTTTGATCCGTGATGGCTGCGTGGCATACCTTGCTTCTGTCTATTCCTTGGAGCCTAGCGGATCGTCAGTTTTTGACATGCCTGTTGTTTGTGAGTTCTCTGATGTCTTCCTGGAGGATCTACCTGGTTGCCGCCTGAGCAAGAGGTAGAGTTCTCCATTGAGCTTTTGCCCGGTACGATGCCTTTGTCCAAGGTACCTTACCGGATGGCTCCGGCGGAGTTGCGCGAGTTGAAGTGCCAGTTGCAGAAGTTGCTTGAGTTGGGCTTCATTCATCTAAGTCGTTCATTGTGGGGAGCGCCTGTTCTGTTTGTGAGGAAGAAGGAGGTAGTCTGCGTTTGTGTATCGATTATCGGTAGCTGAACCAGGTTATAGTAAAGAACAAGTATTCGTTGCCGAGGATCGACGATTTGTTCAACCAGTTGTAGTCAGTCAAGTGTTTTTGAAGATTGACTTGAGATCCGGTTACTACCAGTTGAGGATCAGAGAGTCTGATATTGGCTTGACAGCTTTCCGTTCGAGGTACGGTCACTTTGAGTTCGTCGTGACGCCGTTTGGGCTGACGAACGCACCCGCAACATTCATGGATTTGATGCATAGGGTGTTTAGTGAGTACCTAGATCCGTTCGTGGTCATCTTTGTGGATGACATCTTGGTCTACTCGGCTTCTGAGGAGGAGCACAAGGAGCACCTGAGAATCATTCTAGAGACCCTGCGGAGTCAGCGACTGTATGCCAAATTCGACAAGTGTTCGCTCTGAAGTTGTGGAGGCACTATCTATACGGAGAGGCGTTCAAGATCTTCACCGACCATCAGAGTTTGCAGTACATTTTCACTCAGAGGGATTTGAACTCAAGGCAGCGCAGATGGATGGAGTATTTGAAGGACTATGACCTTACCCTCTCCTATCACCCAAGAAGGGCTAACGTCGTAGCCGATGCTTTGAGCAGGAGTGTTCGCTTGAGTTTGCTGATGGTTTGGGAGTGGAGGCTATTTGAGGATCTTTCCCAGGGAGTGTTCTACCTTCGAGACGTAGAGACCATGTAGTGATGACTAGCTTGTCAGTCCGTCCGTCAGTGTACAGGCAGGTGTTGCAGGCACAACAGGTAGACTCAGAGTTGGCAGATGTTTTGCATATGCCAGATGTTGAGTTGGACAATGGCAGCGAAGTCAGGTTCACAGGCCGCTTGTACGTTCCCGAGGAGGCGCGCCAGGCGCTATTGTCAGAGGCTCACAGGTCGAGGTATGCTGTTCATCTTGGTTCCACCAAGATGTACCATAGCTTGAGGAGGTTTTTCTGGTGTCCAGGGATGAAGAGGGGTGTGGCAGAGTTTGTCGCTCGGTGCCTTACCTGTCAGCAGGTGAAGGCTAAGCATCAGCATTCTGGTGGTGAGCTGCAGTAGTTGCCCATTCCCAAGTAGAAGTGGGATGATATCCCATGGACTTTGTAGTTGGGTTGCCCCATACTCCGTAGCGGCGTGATGGTATCTGGGTGATCGTGGATCGGTTGACCAAGACGGCACATTTTCTTCTAGTCAGGATGTCATGGCCAGTGGACAGGTTAGCTAGGCTGTACATGGACAGAGTTATTTCGATGCACGAAACCCCAGTTTCGATCGTCTCCGACAGAGATCCGAGGTTTACTTCTGGATTCGGGCGCAGTTTGTAGAGGGCTCTTGGCACAGAGTTGAGGTTGAGCATAGCATATCATCCACAGTCAGATGGGCAGTCAGAGCAGACGATTTAGACACTGGAGGATATGCTGAGAGCGTGTTGTTTGGACTGGAGTGGCACCTGGGAGTCGCACCTTCCGATGGTAGAATTCGCCTACAACAACAGTTATCACTCGAGTATCGGAATGGCACCATATGAGGCTTTGTATGGTCGCTCGTGCAAGACACCCCTTTTAGGACTAGAGATGGTGCAGCAATGTGTAGACACAGTCAAACTTGTCAGGCAAAGGCTTCAGACAATGCAGAGCAAACAGAAGAGCTACGCAGACGTCCACAGGAGGCCATTACAGTTCAGTCTGGGTGACCTTGTGTTCTTGCGGGTCTCGCCGACCAAGGGTGTTATGAGATTTGGCAGGAAGGGAAAGCTCAGTCCCAGGTACATTGGGCCTTTCCCTATTATAGAGAGGATCGGCGAGGTGACTTACAGGTTGTGTCTTCCGACAGAGCTGGCAGGTGTGCACAGTGTTTTCCACATTTCGCAGCTCAGGAGGTACGTCGTAGATCCGTCGCATGTATTGGACTACTGGCAGCTTGAGGTAGCGCCAGACTTGTCAGTGCCAGAGTACCGATCAGAGTTGTCGACCGCAGAGTGCAGTAGTTGCGCCGGAGGTAGATTGTTGGTTGAAGGTCGTTTGGGAGAACCGCGTCGGTGGCGAGGCCACCTGGGAGCACGAGGATGAGATGCGTGAGCAGTTTCCCTATTTGTTTGATTTATTGGTATGTCATCTTTCCCTGTACGGCTTTCGAGGTTGAGACCGAGTTGTTTTCATTTTGAGGGCGAAATGTCTTAAGGTGGGTGGGATGTAAGACTCGGCCCCCTTGGGCCCTTTGGCCCCGTCCTCAGGGTCGCGATAGGCACTCTAGTCACGACATGGTCGCGCCAGAGTGGCCTGCCGCGATGGGCTTGGTGACGCGCCGCACCTGACCGTCGCGTTCTTGTCGCGACGGGGGTGGCCGTTGCATCCTTGTCGCGGCGTCTGACGGTGTCGTGACTGCTTTTCTGACAGACGTGACTGCTGTTTTATCTGTCAAAATGGTCGTGTCGGGTGGCAGGAGCGTACAGCGTTGACGCGACCTGGCCAACCGTCGTATTTGCTTTTCCCAGTCTTCGAGGTTTGACCAGTTTTGGGGTCGCGCCGGGGTGGCAGCCGCGACATGGTCGCGACGCCTATGGGCGTCGCGACTTGGTTGTTGTCACGCGGTGTCGCCCTGTCGCGTCTTGGAGGTCGTCGGTTTAAATCCGAAGCTGCGCCCCATTCTTTCCCTCTCGCCCTCTCTCTTCTTCATCTTCCTCTTCTCCCCCTCTCGAGCTCCCTTGTGTTTTCTCGGTGGTTCCTCGTTCTCGGGGTGCTCATACTGAGGTGGTGTCGTCCCGTTCGTGCAGGGGACGTGTTCGTGTTGCTTAGAGCGAGGAGTGGTGGTCATTCCTACGTGAAGACCCCAACGGGTCAGCTGTTCTTGTGGAGGTAGGGACCCTTGATCCTCTCACCCTAAGCATGCTCCCCTCCCTCTAGAGACGGTGTTTCCTCGTGGTTTGAAGTTGTGAGAGTGTGAGGACCATGCTCGTGCTTGAGTGAGGTTTCCATCGAGCGTAGATTCTTGTGAATCCATGTTTATGGGTTTTAAGGGTGCTTGAGTGATTTATAGCTTTCATACATGTTGAACTTTCTCCCCTCCCCCTTGTGGAATGTGTGTATCATGTTTTTGGGGTGGTTCCTAGGAGGACTACTCTGGAACCCCCCTCGACAGAAGACGCGACCACTATAGAGGTCGTGATCTTGTCGCAACGGCCTGGTCGGTCGCGAAATGATCACGGTGCTCTTGGGCATCGCGACTGGTCACGTTGGCTGGGCCTCCGCGACAGTGTCGCAACAGGGTAGGGCGTCGCGACAAGGTCGCGACGACCCGATGCGTCACGACTACAACCGAGAGACAGTTATGGTCTTGCAAAGTACTATGCTTTGTTACGTCTTTGCCATTTTCGCTTCTTTTACTGTACCCGTGGCACCTGTGCTAGTTACCTAGTATGGTCCTACACTAGTCGTCGCCCGGTGCTCGGCACTTGAGGGCTTGTCCCGTGAGAGAGGTTGTTACCATTGCCTGGCACCCCCGTCCTCGGGAGCCTTGTGAGGAGTACTCCAGGCTACGAGCGTGCTCGAGTTGGTAGCCGAGTAGGCAGACTCCAGAGCAGAGGGGAAAACGGTGGTTAGGACAGCAGGTTGAGTCGTTTGCAGAGCTCTCATGGTTGGTCTGGGATGCCGAGGATGGTTTAGGAGTTCTAACCGGCGCAGGCTAGCCAGTCCTATTTCTCACTGCCTCGCTCCTTGTGGCCCCGGAACCACTTGGGGAGGTTAGGCATGGGACCGTAGTCTGGCTAGACTGCGGTGGTTACTGTGGTGTACTTTGTGTCCTACCTCACTCTGACGAGAGGATCCACCATTGGAAGAACTACAACAAAAGGAAATATCCCATAATGATCTTCCAAAGGAATGGAGATA
>CM024756.1:79555138-79624784 GCA_014218235.1 Colocasia esculenta | reverse complement strand
TTGGAGTCGTCACTTCTTGCCATTGGACATTGAACTTCTTCATCCCCAAAGGTTGCTTTAGCGTTATCATCTTCATCCTCATCACTCCAAGTAGCCATCATTGCTTTGGCTTTCTTGAAGGTGAACTTTTCTTTCTTCAGCTTCTTCTTGAGCTCAGGACACTCTCCTCTCATGTGCCCTTGTTTCTTGCACTCATAGCACACAATATCAGATTTCTTGTTAGACTCAAATTGTTTGAAGAATCTTTCTTTTGAAAGGGTTTAGAGTTACCTGACCCTCTCCTTTTGAATTTCAGGAATTTCTTGAATTGTCTAGTGAGCATGGCCATTTCATCATTTTCACTATCACTAGATGTTTCAAGATCATCACTATCCTGAAGAGCATCCTTTTTGGAACCTGAAGAGTTTTTCTTGGAAGCCTTTAAAGCAATCAACTTCCTAGGATTTTCTTCAGTTTCCTTTCTTTTCACATTTATTTCATAAGTCATTAGGGAGCCAATTAGTTCATCTAATTTCATCTTTGAGAGATCTTTTGAATCCTCAATGACAGTGGCCTTAGTGTTCCATGAGGATGGAAGAGACCGAAGTATCTTCCTCACTAAGTCACTTCTGAGTATTCCTTTTTAAGACCCTTAATCCATTTATGATTAGCATGACCTTACAAACATGTCAGATATGGTTTCTTCATTGCTCATCTTAAACATTTCATACTCAGAAATTAACATGCTTCCTTTGGATTCCCTTACCTCGGACGTACCTTCGTATATCAATTCAAGCTTGCCACATCCCTTTGTTGAGGTGCACGTGGAGACTCTTGAATATTCTTTGGGGTGCACTGCGCATTGCATCATGTTGAGGGTGCTCTAATTGAGAGTTCCTTCGCAATCTGGTCCTTCGTCCAGGTATCTTCATCCTCAGGAAGGGTGTACGCTCCTTTACTGACGATCTTCCACAGCTCGTAGTTTGTGCTCTCAGAAATACCTGCATGCGGTTTTTCAATGGGAATAATCAGTACCATCAAAGAAGGGTGGCCTGGTCACTGAGTGTCCTTCGGCCATGTACCCCTTATTAGATTCCATGAGATCAAGACTCTCCTGATCGTAAGATCAAATAACCACAACAGTAAATCGGAGAGACCTCGTCTGATACTAATTGAAAGTTGCGGAATTATCCAATATGGTAATCTAGAAGGGGGGTTGAATAGATTACTATCAATTAAAAATTTACTACGACCTTATTTTAATGAAAACACAGACTTTTGAAACTGTAACAAAATTTAAGCTAAACTTAGATGTGGTTAGTTGTAGGTAGATGGAGTAGCAACTTATTCAGCATGTGTAAAAACAACGTGCCTACCAAATATCTATCGTAAAGACGTGCAAACCACAAGACACGATGTTTTAGGTGGTTCGGAGTACACAATTGTGTATCCTACGTCCACCGTCCACACACACTTGCAGAACAACTGCTTATGAGCTGGTTCACGACTACAACTCACACACACGAGTTGTCTGATGTGAAACCACGATGAACAACATAAACCATGTGAATCAAGCACAAGAATGCTTGAAACACCACCACACACACAGAAGTATGAGAAAACAGAGACAGAGAAGAGTTTTGAGTTGAAAGAACAAATCCTGATGTGGAACTCTTCAAGATGCTCGTCTAGATGAACTTCAAACTTCGTCTTGGCAAGTGTAGATTGATGGAGAAGCTTGAATCACTGACGAACTGGCTTCAACTCCGCTTGGATGACAGATCTTACTTTCCTTGGGCGGTAGGTGAAGTAGAGCAGCAGATGGAGGCTTTTTGTCTTGGGATTTGATTAGGGTTTGATGGTATGGCATCTTGCTGCGAAAATAACCCCTATGTCCTATATATATGGGTGTCCAAATATGGAGAGACGTGCTTGACAGAATCACCCAAAACATGGATCATATCTTGGACATCGGAGCTTTCCAAAACTATGTCTGTCGACAGGCGATTGGCTGCTGTCGACAGCTACTGCCCAGTTCTGGCTTTCATGTTTCTGGAACACTGGATCTGTCGACAGATATGGTCTTGCTGTCGACAGGCACACTTCATCTGTCGACAGGAGCATGTCGACTGTCGACAGGAGCATGTCGATGTACAGGTACTACTTTCTGAGTGCTTCCAGAACCTTGTTTTGTTCTGTCATGTCTATCTGTCGACAGGTGATTTCTTGGCTATCGACAGATGATCTCTTGAAGTTACTTTCTTTTTCTCTTTCACTGAATCTTATTTCTTGGCTTATATGCATTCATACCTACATTAAAAGACATTTAAGTGAGATGTAATGAATACGTAGGTGATCATCTTGACACTTGATTATGTCATTCTTCTTAACAAATAGGTCATTATACCATCATCAATTGCAATGTTCATTAAAAAACACATCATCAAAAACATTAAGGCACAAGTAATCCCATAGAGATCCATCCTAATTTCACACATTTTAATGTGTCGTATGAGTTCTATTTGATTTTTAAATGACCCAATGTCACCCCTGTCCAAGTAGAAGTCGAACTGAGTGTATTTGGCAACCTAGAACACTCGTCCAGAACGCGAGGAGTCGGGCTATTGCATTCTGAATGTGATAGGAAAGTTGTCGCGACCAAGCCTCTGCGCAGTGTTCACTTAGCTGGCCATAACTTTTGCTATTGACCTCGGAATGATGAGACATTTTTTTGTCGTATTCTTTATTCAAAGACCTTCAAGATGATATACTCATGTATGAGATTTGCGTAGGAAACAAGTGAGTTATGACTTGAGGGATTAAAGGGATGGGACTGCTTCTGCCTTCTAGGTGCATACGACCTAGTTTTTGCTGTTCTTCGCCATTTCTTCACATGTATGAGTTTTGATCTATTCTAGGAAGGTTCTATAAGGTCTTATCATGTATTAATCAACCCATGAAAAATTTGTAAATATTTTGACATGATTCTAATGTAGGAAAACGTGGAGAGCATCAAATGCGCAGCGGAATGAAGTTTAAAAATTTAAACCATATTTCTAACCAAAAATTTATCAGATCGGAATGGTGTCCGGATGCATGACTCTCATGCAATCCATACAAGGGTGAGACTACCTCACCTAGGGGAGCTCGTAGATCCCTTGATATGCAGAACCTAGCCCACTGGAAGGAAGAAGCTCTCGTGAACTCCTCTCTACCAGTATCCACATGGCGACAACCGGCGACGATGCCTCCTCCACATCGGCACCTTCCCTTCGTGGTCCTCAACGGAATAGCAACAGCAAAGCCACAGGAGTAGTCACAGCAAGGAGGGGGAAGTGGGTCTTACCCTCTTAGTCTCCTCACACATTTTCTCTCTCTCAAAGAGAGGCCAAAGGGAGGAGAAGAGAAGAAGAAGGGGAGAAGGGAGGTGAGAGGGCTCCAAAAATCCCTATCCCATGGGTTTTTTTATATCCCTCACCCCTAAATAGAGCCCACCATCCCTCCCACGCATGGGAGGGACGTGCATGCCATGCTGAGTACAGTCAAGTCATACTTGGGCCATACTCAGGTTGACGTCAACATTTTATGTCGTGAAGACCATCTTGACGACAACATATGTTGTCGTTAACCCATGTTGATGGCAAGGATATCACTGTCAACAACATGTAGATGATAGTGATATTGTCGTCCAACTCATTTGATGACAATCAATCTTGCTGTTAACATGACTTCGACGGGCAGGTCTGTTCCAATTGAAGTCGAAGTGCTAGTGACAGTCAACGTCGTCATCAACTATTGATGATGGTATATCGTGTCATCTACCTCACTTTGACTTTCCTATAGGGATTCAAAGTTGTGGATGACAGTAGAAACTGTCATTAGGAACCATTTTGATGACAGTCTATACTGTCATTTATCACATAGACTGCATGACATTCAGGTGAGAGAAGCCATATTGAATAACTCTTATTCAATCCTTTATTATTATCGCAACATCCACCTTATGTGTGTAACCCTCTAGGCCTAATACCAAGTTGGTCGTGAGTTGCACCAGTCAGAACCCTTCTGACTCAGAACTCTTTCTGACTTAGTGAATTATTATCTCCATAATCACTCACTCAATTGATCAACTATGGACGTACTAGGCCACTATGCCATAGTCTCTAGATGGTACAGGGGAATCAAATCTATTGGATCTTTCTACCACAATTATCATGTAACTCTAGTCCCTCATCAAAAACTAATCTCATAGACCGTATATAAGGCATGGTACTGTCAGACCTATATGAAATCTATCCAGTTCTCACTCTTATCAGATTCTCCTGGAGAACTCCTCTCTAATCCGACTGACCCTAGACAGGTGTAACGCCCTAGAAATTTAAATGATTTAAAATATAGGAAAATAGCAGTAAATAAAAATGGTGAATAGAAATAAAATAAAAGTCATGGTTAAACTCCCAAAGAAAGGAATCAACCATTAAAATATATTGGGCCAAGACAACTCTACTTGGGCCAAAGAACAAAGCCCAAAGATATTAAACCCAAAAATTCGTAACCATAATTATGCAGAAATAGTAAAGGGCAAATTAGGGCTAAAACAAAAGTAATTAGCCATGTTGGGCAACCCAATTCGTACCCAGCCATGTTAGGAGCTTTCCTAATGGCATTCCTACTTCAATTGGGTGAAGATTAATCCCCAAAACAAGGAAGGGCCAAGCCAAAACTACAATCCTCTTTCCTAGTCTCTTTAGGACTTGAAATTAACCCTAATCATATAAATAATCATCATGAGACTAGTGGGAAGGTTTACCATTGAGTTGGGGTCGTGTGGAGGCGAGCTGGGAACCAGGAGGAGAGGAGATCGGCCAAGAATCGGAGCTTCTTCCCCAACTCCTCTCTGCTACGACCTGTGCTTTCACCCCTCTTAGAACTACACAAAGGTAGGTGATCTCGGGCTTAAAGTAGACATTGCACATACCAATGGAAAGAGCATCGAGTCTAGTTTCATTTGCATGCATTTTCCCCAATTTTCATGAACCATGTGAGTCGTATTAAGCGTTTTCCAAGAGTCGCGCAAAGATAAGGCTTTATGTGTTCTTACTATTTTTCACGTAAACCAAGGCCAAATTGGGTCAAACCAAAATCGTGGTTCTCTTCTACTTGTTGTCCTCGACACTTTCCATGCTCAGAGTTTTATCTAAAGATCGCTAGATTTCGAGTTATAAGTCTTTCATGAAGGGCATAGCAATTTTTTTCTGGATTTCGGGCAAGATCCAAGGACATGACGACACCAGACGTCGCATTTCTCTGTGCATGAATGCGACGTACATGTATGTCGCTATTCAGGTGAAGGCGATAGATCATTCTGTCATGTTTTCAGGTTGACCAGTCAACCTTGACACATGAAACTGTGCGCCGCATGGGTTTCAGCGCCTCTCTTGAACGTGACGGCATATGCCGTCGCGATTTGGACTTTTTCCCACCCAAGATTTTGGCCTATTTTTATATTTGGATTTTGAAATAAATTCTTCAATGTGACGGGTAGAACCGTCGTGATTCAAACTGTTGAACCACTCTTTATTACCTTCAGTTTGGTGCTAACAAAATTATGATGTAACTTAATTGAATATTTGTTTCATCTGGTCGCATCAATCTCATAGCAAAATGCTAAGTCTCCTATTGATGCAATATGGCGCACTAAAATGCTAAATCGATGTTCATTTAATATACATCGTTTTATTCAAAGTGCCACATCGATTTCACTAACAACAATTTCATAAGTTACACAACGTTTTGATCGTGTAACGATTTGTTAAGTGAAACATCGATTTTATCGTGCACGATTCATAAGTGAGAACAACGATTTGCTCTCATATCGATTTAGTCTCATAACGATTCGAAAGTGAGCGCAACGATTTGCTCTCACAATCGATTTGCCTTCTAAAACGATTCGCTAAGGCTTCACAACGATTTGATAAATTTCACATCGATTTGCTTGCCTAACAATTGATCATCATAACGATTTCATAAGTAAGAAACAACGATTTGCTCTCACATCGATTGCCTTCTATAACGATTCGCTAAGACTTCACAACGATTTGATAAGTTTCACATCGATTTGCTTGCCATAACGATTTGATCATCATAACGATTTCATAAGTAAGAAACAATGATTTACTTCTCACATCGATTTGATAAGTCAAACATCGATTTGCTTATGATTGAACATCGATTTGGCCATCGATTTGCCTATACTTATACATCGATTTGCTTTCATGTAAACATCGATTTTGTCCAAACATCGACTTCATGTAAACATTGATTTCCTTTATATTCAGATGTTTCAATATGTTTGGCGCCTAATAAAAAGAAGTCAAATATCTTCTGACAAAAAAAAGCTGCATGTGTATTTTAGAGTCTTGTCAGAAAAGATATGAACTGTTATTTTATCATGGTAGCAGAAACACAGTAGCATGAACTGTTATCTTGTAAACACTCTTTATGCTAACACTCTCTTCTATGCTTACAGACCTCGAAGACCACCAGAGTCTGATTAAGACAAATGAAGAGAAGATCAGCAACGACTAGAGAGCTCCACGGATCTCTTCAACGGATCTATCAAAAGCCTCTCATATAAAAGATGAAGCATGGCTGAAGAAAAGAACAAGAGCTTTCCTGAAAATCCTTGAAGGAGTGTACATCCAGTGAGGAACCTCAACGCCACATACACTCAAAGGAAAAGAGAGAAAGAGCCTGAGCCAAGAAGAAGCAAGCAAAAGTGTCTGAAGCATTCAAGCATCTTCAAGCTTTCTTTTCTCTCTTCTTTCTCTCTCTGAGCTGATTGTAATTCTGGGGAGAGAGTCTTTTGGTTGAGAGTTTCTGGGTCAAAGTCCATTCTTGTAGAACTCTCATCCGTGTTCTTTCTTTTCTAAAGAAAGACTTATGTCCAGCTGTAGGACTGTATACAGTGTGTCTCTTCCTGTGTGAAGAGTTGTCCACTGTAGGACTGTATACAGCTTAGAACCCAGCTAGGGGTTTGTCTAGCAAAACTGCACTGGGGTTTGTACCAGGAGGTTTGCTTCTGAGCTTGTAAAAGAAGTGGGCTGCCTTCTTGCCCGGAAAGAGAAGAAGACCAGCTAGGGTGCTGGTGTTATAAGGTCCTTGAGGGGGATTGTACCCTTAGTTAGTGAAATCCCAAGAGGTTGCTTGGGGACTGGACGTAGGACTTCCATGTGGGAAGGGCCAAACCAGGATAAGTTCCTTGTCTCATTTGTGTGATTGTTTATTTACTTCCGCACTGCTACTCTTCATCACACCAAACTAACCAAACTTTCAAGTGTTAATTTTCTGTGTTTTAAGTTTCTATTTCAGACTGTAGAAACCTTTCACCCCCCCCCCCTTCTAGGTCAACTTGCTGTCGTACCAAAAGGGACAACAAGTGGTATCAGAGCAGGTCTCTGAACATTCAAAGAAGATCCAACGATCTTAGAGCAAAGATCCATGGCAGCTCGAGGATATGCTGAAGGTCAATCAGTCACCAGACCTCCATTCTTCGATAGAGAGGACTACTAATATTGGAAGATGAGTATGGAATGCTTCATTCGGAGCACAGACTTTGATCTGTGGCAGGTATAGAGGCAGGTGATTATGTTGTTACTCCTGCTGTTGGCACTACTGCCATTACTATAGCTGATAAAAATAAATTATTATTAAATTTTAAAGCTAAGAACTATTTATGTTGCGCTTTATCCAAAAAGGAATTTAGTAGTAGTATCTGCATGTAAATCTGCTAAAGAAATGTGGGATAAACTGTAAATAACTTATGAAGTAACAGATAAAGTGAAACAAACTAGGATAGATAATCTTGTCTCTTAATATAAACAATTTAAAATGCTTCCAAACGAAAATATTACTCAAATGTATAATAGATTTTCAAGCATAGTACTTGGTTTAAGCTCTCTGGTAAAACTCTTTCTAATGAGGAAACGTTAGGAAGATACTTAGGTCTTTAACTATTTCATGGACACCTAAAGTAACAATATGAAGAAACCCATGATTTAACCAAATTGTCGATTGATAATTTAATAGGTTCTCTCATGGCACATGAAATAAATATGAGTGATTATCTGAAAGCTCATCTAAGAGAAATGTACTAATGCTCTTAAAGTGATAGCTGCTCCTTCCACTTCTTCTTCTTCTAGCTCAAAAATTGCAGGATCTGAAGACAGTGATGTTGATGAAGTACTGTCCAAACTTCAGAAGATTTTAAAGAAGAAGAAAAATGGATCAAGAAGGATCCAAAGGAAAGAGAAAAAGGAAAAAGAACCAGTCTGCTATGAATACAGAAAACCTGGACATCTGAGATCAGATTGTCCTAGACTGAAGAAGACTGGTCAACGAGAAAAATCCAAGAAGTAGCACAAGAAATTCAAAAGAAAAGCCATGGCGGCTGCTTGGGAAAATGAAGAGGCCACAAGCTCAGACTCATCAAGCTCAAGTTCAGAGAAAGATCAAGTAAATCTAGCCCTCATGGTAGGACTAGATGAGGTACATTCTGACTCATTTTTTAATTCTTGCACAAATTCAGGGTCAGAATCTGAAGACTGGAAGAAGTCTTAATGAACTTTATGATAAACACAAGATTGTTGTAAAAGAATGAAAAAATATCAGAACAACTTACTTGCTTGGAAAATACTAATTCTGATCTTAAATCAGAAATGGAACAATTGGAAAAAAAACACTAAAGGTCAGTAAAGATAATAATCATCTTTTAAATGAAGATTTGAAAAGTAAGAATAATGAGAAGTTAGAGTTAGAAGAAAAATTAAAAACTCTAATGAAGAAAATCTCTATTTAAAAGAATCAATTAGTAAATTAACTAGAGGGAAAACATCTTTAGCCCTATGCTTAAAAGGGTCAAAATCTGGAAATAATAAACAAGGGCTTGGATACATACCTCTGGAAAAAGGAAAACAAGCCATAATTCCAGAAAAACATCATTTACCAAAATTTGTAAAAGAAACCAAATTGCCTCAGAAAAAAGCCCCTGTAAAAGAAAATGTTTCCAAAAATTATATCCTAAACAGACATCATAAAAATAATAAGAAATGCAAAATAGATTATATTCATTGTTGTTCTCATTGTAATAAATTAGGACACACAGTAAACACCTGCATAACAAGGTACTTAGTTTGGATTCTGAAATGATACTTTTATACATCTAACCATCAAGGACCAAAAAGATTTGGGTACCTATTCTGAATAAGTTGATTGCAGGATAACCTTGGAGCATCAGGATCAAATGATGCTCAAGGCAAGAGTGACTGCCAACTCTTCATCCAAATCTCATCTGAAGAGGCAGTAGTCATAAATATTGAATTTTTATAATTACTACTAACAATGTTTGCAAGTTTTCTGTTAAGATATATGTAGATAAAAATCTTGAAGACTTGACAAAAACATGTCAAAGGTCAAGAGCAACAAGATCTGACTGTCTCAGATTAAGAGGGAGTCTCACTCAGGGGGAGCACAGATTAAGGGGGAGTTATTCAATAAATGACAATCATTGTTGAACCCCTAAATGGTAAGAAATTCTCTCAAAGGGGGAGAGAAATGGATGGTAAGATCCTTCCTTTTGGTTAGTGACAAAAAGGGGGAGAGATGTATGTCATGTGAATTTTTGTAGTTTCTATTGTATTTTTTAAGTCATAAAATTCTCATAAATTTTATCATCACCAAAAAGGGGGAGATTGTTGAACCACTCTTTATTACCTTCATATTTTGGTGATAACAAAATTTATGATGTAACTTAAATTGAATATTTTGTTTCATCTGTGTCGCATCAATCTCATAGCAAAATGCTAAGTCTCCCATTGATGCAATATGGCGCACTAAAATGCTAAATCGATGTTCATTTAATATACATCGATTTCTATTCAAAGTGCCACATCGATTTCACTAACAACGATTTCATAAGTTACACAACGATTTGATCGTGTAACGATTCGTTAAGTGAAACATCGTTTTATCGTGCAACGATTTCATAAGTGAGAACAACGATTTGCTCTCATATCGATTTAGTTCTCATAACGATTCGATAAGTGAGCGCAACGATTTGCTCTCATATCGATTTGCCTTCTATAACGATTCGCTAAGGCTTCACAACGATTTGATAAATTTCACATTGATTTGCTTGCCATAACGATTTGATCATCATAACGATTTCATAAGTAAGAAACAACGATTTGCTCTCACATCGATTTGCCTTCTATAACGATTCGCTAAGACTTCACAACGATTTGATAAGTTTCACATCAATTTGCTTGCCATAACGATTTGACCATCATAACGATTTCATAAGTAAGAACAATGATTTACTTCTCACATCGATTTGATAAGTCAAACATCTTTGCTTATGATTGAACATCGATTTGGCCATCGATTTCCCTATACTTATAACATCGATTTGCTTTCATGTAAACATCGATTTTGTCCAAACATCGACCTCATGTAAAAAACTCGATTTCCTTATATTCAGATGTTTCAATATGTTTGGCGCCTAATAAAAAGAAGTCAAATATCTTCTGACAGAAAAAAGCTGCATGTGTATTTCAGAGTCTTGTCAGAAAAGATATGAACTGCTATTTTTATCATGGTAGCAGAAACACAGTAGCATGCACTGTTATCTTGTAAACACTCTTTTATGCTAATACTCTCTTCTATGCTTACAGACCTCGAAGACCACCAGAGTCTGATTAAGACAAATGAAGAGAAGATCAGCAACGACTAGAAGAGCTCCAACGGATCTCTTCAACGGATCTATTCAAAAGCCTCTCATATAAAAGATGAAACATGGCTGAAGAAAAGAACAAGAGCTTTCCTGAAAATCCTTGAAGGAGTGTACATCCAGTGAGGAACCTCAACGCCACATACACTCAAAGGAAAAGAGAGAAAGATCCTGAGCCAAGAGAAGCAAGCAAAAGTGTCTGAAGCATTCAAGCATCTTCAAGCTTTCTTTTCTCTCTTCTTTCTCTCTCTGAGCTGATTGTAATTCTGGGAGAGAGTCTTTTGGTTGAGAGTTTCTAGGTCAAAGTCCATTCTTGTAGAACTCTCATCTGTGTTCTTTCTTTTCTAAAGAAAGACTTCTGTCCAGCTGTAGGACTATATACAGTGTGTCTCTTCATGTGTGAAGAGTGTGTCACTGTAGGACTGTATACAGCTTAGAACCCAGCTAGGGGTTTGTGTCTAGCAAAACCGCACTGGGGTTTGTACCAGGAGGTTTGCTTCTGAGCCTATAAAGAAGTGGGCTGCCTTCTTGCCTGGGAAAGAGAAGAAGACCAGCTGGGGTGCTGGGTGTGTAAGGTCCTTGAGGGTACTGTACCCTTAGTTAGTGAAATCCCAAGAGCTTGCTTGGGGACTGGACGTAGGACTTCCATGTGGGAAGGGCCGAACCAGGATAAATTCCTTGTCTCATTTGTGTGATTGTTTATTTGCTTCCGCACTGCTACTCTTCATCACACCAAACTAACCAAACTTTCAAGTGTTATTTTCTGTGTTTTAAGTTTCTATTTCAGACTGTAGAAAACCTATTCACCCCCCCCCCCTTCTAGGTCAACTTGCTTCCGTACCAAAAGGGACAACACAAACGTCATCGCGACATGTCGATCTGTCGCGTTATGAATGCGACAGATGGGACCGTCGCGTTCCTGATTAGATAATCGATTCCTGACCTGAAAGGTGATGATCTGACACGTCGCTATTTGAACGCGACGGGTAGGTCCGTCCGCGATTTAGAAACTTTGTACAGAGTCTTGTTTTGACCATGTACGGCTCTTTGAAGTGCGACGACTGAATCCGCCACAATTTAAAGGCCAACCCGAGACTGTTTTATTGAGTTGTACAGTCACCATATGCATGTCCTATTGTTATATCATGTCATGTAGCTATTCAACGGCCTAAAAATGATCAACCAACATGAAAGTCATAAGAATATGAACATATATTCTAAGTGTTCTAATTGATTGTTTGACTCCATCTACATGTGATTGATATGAGCTAAAATCGGCCTTGTTCATAATTGAAAAGTGATTATATGCTAAAAGTACAGCAACCATGTGATAGATTGAATTGCATACATGTCATGCTTGATTGTTATAAGCTTTCTATCTTGTTTTAAACCGATGGATTATGGATTGAGACACGTTCTACATGACCATTGCAAATATAGGAAGCCCTCTCTTAGGGATTTGGAAACTCTTGGCCGGTCATTGCGTATCGACAGACTAATGACCTTTTCTCCAAGACCTCCGTAAATCTCCGTACTCCATGGATTCCCTCATGGAGACCGAGTTGTTGTACCAATGAAGTACTTGGAAGATAGAATGCACTTCTCTTCTTATCATCTTCTCGTGAGAGTGATTTGACATTGAAACTAAGCCATTAAGTGTAAAGATTGAACTAATGTAATTAAGTCATTATGCTGCAAAATTTACTCAGGATCATGTCCATTTACTTGTTCTCTCTATATCATTGACACGATCTTTAGTACATACTGTTCATTCATTGGAATTCGTATTGGATATAAATGAATGAATGGAATTACCAGAATTATTGGAACTTCGGTTCACAACCATGCCCATTCAAATAGGGCCCAGTCTGGTCCTGGGAGAAGCACCCAAAATACTTATAAATCGCGAGAGTATATGATCCATTGAGGTGTCTGGAAATCACCTAATTGAATGCAAGATTGATCTGGGTAATTTCCAAATTGTTATTGAATGATTGATTGATTGAATGTCTGATTGGACTGTTATATGTGAATGGCCAAATCTACTGTACATGTCATCGTTATTGAATCTAATTGTCCATTGGAATTCTGTGGAATTCAACTTGAGATATCTATTGAACATGCTACATTGTTATTGAATCTCTTCCATTGATAAATGATCGTACTGTTATCCATCCCATTGTTAATTGTTCCGTTCTACATGAGCACTGTCATGGAATTTATCACTGAACCGTCCTCGTACATGTTATAACTTGGATTTGTCGCTATCGTTATTGTCATTGCATGATAGCATCTTGCATGTTAAATTGTTAATTTACGTAAAGCATGCCCGTACCATGAGATGTAAATCCTACTGGGCGCTAGTGCGCTCAAACCTATTCTCATTAATATTTTCAAGTAATGATTATGAAGAAGTGGAGAATGATGGGACTGGGAAAGAGTGATGAGCTTCTCAAATGTATCCGTCTACCTAGCGTGTCAGCCCAGAAGATTAGATTTAAAGAGTTTGTAATAGATAGGTTTATTTCTCTTGATGTCTTATGTACTTTGAAACACAATATTGGGCCCTATGTTTGGCTCTAATTATGTAATATTTTAAATTAGTTTGATGGAAATGAAATAAAGAGTATTTGGCTGGCAATATTATTGTCTCAAATCTTTTGTTATACTTAGTTGTTACTCTGAATTACTCGACTGTGATACTCATACTCGTATCGCTTACGCTCTCGACGTTTATTTCCGCTGCTAAATGTCGGGGCGTGACAAGAGGTATTTACTTGAGCAAGAACACATGGATATTTCTCTCATGATACTAAGAGTGGATGATCCTTTATTAACACATAATTGCCTTTGTAAGGTTTGCTACCATTCCCAATAACCAGTTGTACTAGATTTGTAGCTTCCAGACCTATAAGTCCGACATAAAAGAAAAGTAACTCGAACAAGGCATCCTTGGTCTCTTAAGTCCAAGGATCAGTCATACAACTGGGATCACGGAATCACTGTCTGACAATCATGCATGATTAACCATACAACATTCCGAGAGTAGATCATTCAGTGAACTCATTCTCCAATGAGCACCTGCACCATACCCCTATTGTCTCCACACAAGAAGCTATGAGACTAGCTACCTCCATTATATGGATGAGTATATATCACACTGGTCTATCTGGTTATGTTGATGTCCTTCTTGAGTAACCTATAACCAAGAATATTTAGGATGTGTGTTTAAAGATAATTAGTGTTATTATCATGATCTCATCATGATCCAATTCCCATTGCACAAACTCATAGTGTAACGACCCCGAGAACCGACCCTCGGCCCTCGCCGAGGACCTGATTTTTGCGGTCACTGCCCACGGATCCGGAGACCCAGAAGGGCTATAATATGAGTCCAACAGAATATGTAAAAGGAAGTAAACGTCAACTGCTAACTAGGAGCACACACTCGAAAGCAGAAAAGAGAGCGAGACTGCTACGTATCGCTCTAGGTATAGTCTCAACACACACACTAGTACAAGTAAAGACAAGGGGGATAACAAGTCCCTTTGGGGCATACCCTGAGGGTGACGCACACTTAGAGGGGGACCACTGTTAGCTACAGGGCCCACGACTACCGCCCCGTCTCCTTCGCTCGGCGTGCGCCCTGCTGCTGCTGTAATTTTTCACCTAGGAAGAAGAGGGATGATCTTCACAACATAAGCTCAGTAGGGACTACCAATCTCCTACTGGCTCTAACAGGCAGAATAATATATATAAAAAATTTAAATAACAGCATTTATATCTTCTACCCTATAATGAGAAGTGCGGAAGCAAAGTACTACTAGCAACAATACGGAAGTACAACACGGTCGGAAACTCCGTACGACTGCTCGTCGTGACCACCACACGGCTAGCAAACATAGACAGAAAGAACTCTGCCTGAACAAGAAACACTAGCTACGGAAAACACTACCACTAGTCAACCAGTCAGGTGCGTCCACTGACGTCTTATCCTTGACTTAGGTCCAAACCTCAACGTCTCGTCAGAGTGAGGCAGGACACAAAGTAACACAACAGTAACCGCCGTAGTTTGGCCGGACTACGGTTCCACACCTGACCTCTCTAGACGGTTCTGGGGCTGCAAAGAGCGAGGCAACGAGAAAAGGACTAGCTGGACTGCGCTGGGAAGAACTCCTCAAAAAGACCTCGGCGTCCCAGATCAACTACGAGAGCTCTGTAAACGACTCAATGTCGCTGTCCTAACCACCATTTTCCCCTCTGCTCTAAAGTCCGTGACTCGAGCACGCCCGCCACCCAGAGTACTCCCTCAACAGGCGCGCGGGGACGGATGTAGTACCCCAGAAAATTTATTAATTTAAAATTATAGATAAATTGAAATTTTGTCAATTAATAAATTCAAACTAGTTAAAAGGTACGCATCATTATTGCATGCGTATAAACTTGTATAAAAATTTTGTAAAAATAGTAGTTATACTTTAAATAATATTCTCTAATGACCATGAATAAATTTGGGCACAGAAAAAGCATCTGGACCATGTTTAATAATTATTATGACTTAATATCGTAATTAAGGAATAAGTCAAAACATATTATTATATGAGCCAAAGTGGATTAAAGATTAAAATAAATATGTGAGTAGACTTTAAACAACATGGGTTGATAGCCCATTATGATAATTGGACCAATGGACAATCTTGGCCCATGAATAAATTCTCTAATAAAAGGATAAGTAAAACCCATTAAGCAAATTAAGTATATGGGTTGTACAAATGAGCCATTGATAAGTTATTGGCCCAAAAGCTAAAGCCCATTGTTGGATGGGAAATATTTAAGCCTAAATTTGTACCTAAAATATTAATAAATGAAAAACGGTTAAGATAATGACCATTTTAACTCTTAATTATCTTAAAAAGAGTCCTAACCCTAATTTAATTCAATAGAGCTCTATCCTAATCTAAAAAAGGGATTTAGATAGGAGACAATTAGTTAAATATAGGATGCTCATATTTAAATACGTTTAAAATGATATAATAAAAGAAAATATTATAAAATTCGTAACTATAGTATTTTCTAATTCTAAAGGGTCAATTAAATCATTAAAATGACTTATATATATCTAGAAAAGAGACCTAGACTTACCCCAATCCCTTAGCCACGAAATTAGATCTCTCCCCAAGCCAATTAGGTGATAGATGCTAGAAAAGGGGTAGATAAATGTGGAAATTCGGAGTAAATTATTAAATAAATTAAAAAGGGTAAGATAATGATTAAAATAGCTTATAAATATCTCTACAAGAGTCCTAGACCTACCCAAACCCTTTACCCACGAAATTGGACTTCTTCCCTATCCTATTAGATGGATAAATGCTAGAAAAGGGGGAGATAAATGTGGAAATTAGAGTTTGAAGAGAAGAAGAGTTGGAAGAAAGATGGACTCTTAAACAACCTAATAGACCTCTAACTCATGTCTACCAAGCCCCATTTCATTTCTGAAGCATTGGAGGACGAGGAGAAGAGGCTCAAAACGTGGGGAGGAAGAAGAAGGAGGCTTGGAGCAAGGAGGACTTGGAAATTTCGTCACCCCAAACCCTAGGATCTTTACAGTGCAAAAAGGTAGGCAATCTCTCAAGCTTAACCTAATTAAACTCGACCCTAAGTAGACCTTGATCCCCTCTATCAAAGCCCCATGATTGCCCTATTTTTCGTTGCTCTATGAGAGAGTATTAAATGCTCTCAAACCTGTCATCACCATGTACTCAAACTTTCATGTTTATCTTTAATTCATGAATCTACTTGATCTCATGCCTCGAAATAATTATCATTGATACTGCATGATGTTAGGGTTCTAATGATTATATTTCCCCCAATTTTCATCATGCATCCTATGCGAATTAAATCATTTTCCATGACTATACATGTTTAGATCAACAAAATGTAACCTAATTAAGCAGTCCATTACTTATCCATTTTCCAATTAATCATGCATGTAGATACCCCTACATGTCTAGTTTTGTGTTGGTTTCATCATTTTTGGATGTTCCTACGATTTTATATCGATTTTTAACTGACCCTATATCATGCATTGAAGGGAAGGACCCAACCCAAAAAGGGCTGATTTCCCCTTTTTGGGCTCGGGGCGCCTTCTGAAATCACGATGGCCCGACCCGTCGCTATCTCAGAAGGGTCGCGACAGGCCAGACCATCGCGTCTTGAATGCGACGGCCAGACCCGTCGCGATTCCTGACGGCTTACCCAGATCGGCCTAGTTCAGCTGTCGCAATCGGCCACTGTGTCGCGATCTCAACACGACAGGTACCCCCGTCGTGATTTCAGTAATACAGCCAGAACCTGAAATTGCTCTTATGCCCCTATAAATTATGCCATTTAGCCCTTGTTTAGTCTTAATTGAACACTGATATAAACATTTCGACCTGATTAATTAATAACGGGTAATATTTACATAAATTACATTAATTAAAAGCCATGTGCATGATTATTCATGCTCTCATGATTTCTTAACACTTGCACACACTAAACATTAATATTTTCCATGAGACCTTATTAAATTACTCAATAATCTATCTGGTAATTAAGTGTAATTATTTCACTTAAATTCCCTATTATTTTAAACTTGTCTTCATTTTATTCGCTTGCTTTGTACACCGTTATCGCGTCCCTCTGCCTTAGAGCACTCGAGGTAAGACAGACACTTATTTTTACACCCTTCTTTCTTGACTTGGACCACCTCTCCGTTGGAAATACTCCTAACAGGATCAGAGACTCCTTGTCAAGGCCTCTGTAAGTCTCTTTGGCTTTGGCAGACGTCCATTGCCGACGAGCTGGTTGTACCCTTAAAACCCGTTACACCCTTAGGGATCGGCACGATCCAACGGCCTTAGTTTGTTCTCTCTTATCTTGGGATCACGCCGGACCATTTGGTCAGTGTTCATAGCACGGCTAGTAGGCGGTTGTGACTTCTACCAGACTGCCAGCACACGACTGTGCCACACAACTGTTCCTATCGTCTATTTATCATTGTTTTATGAATATGACCATGTTCTCATCTACTATCTCTATACTCTCATCTGTTCACATTCTCTCTACACTCTCGTCTATTCGTCAATTACTCTCATATTTTCTTGGTATTCTATTTGGCCATTTAATTAATTGTCTAAGATAACAAATATAACCAATGTCAGGCAATAGGGCCCGATCTGGTCCTAGGGAGAGCACCCGAAGAGTGCCATTTTCCCATGGGAGTCAATATGATCAGGGTGTGTGGCATACACTCAGCGCCATTTAATACTATCAAGATTTAATCTATGACAATCAATCAATCATTATACTATATTCTCTCGGTTGATAAAATGACCGACCAATCGTTACGTGCTATCGTTACTAGTGCACTGTTGTGCAACTTTACGTGCTATTTCGTTACATGGCCAATCCTTTATCATGCTATTTTTGCAATATTCTTTTTGGAAGTTTTATCGTTCTCTTGCTATCATGTGCTATTACTCTTGTATCTATACTTGATCATTCTCTCTAGTTATCCTGCTTTACAAGACGTTAATCACTTAAAGCATGCCTATCTTTACGAGATATTAAGTCCTACTGAGTGTTATCGCTCACCCTGCGCTATTTGTTATATGTGTTTTAGGTAAGTCGGATGATGACATTACACACACCAACGGGAATGGACTGGAGTGATGAGCGACCTGGAGTCTTAGCGATGGAATGACCTTAGTATTATAGAGTTTAGTTAGATAATTGCTTAAATATCCTTTCCAATGTAATGAAGTCTTTGTGCCCTATGTTTTTGCTCTTAATTAGTGGTTGTAATAGTTTAGGTGAATTATCAATAAAATAAAGAGTTTATTACAATTATTGTTCATTAGCTACTCTGATTTTTGCGATTGCATGCGCAATTTACGTTACCATACACTTTGCTCACGTCTCCCCAATTTATTTTGTTGCTAAATTGGCGGGGCGTGACAGTTGGTATCAGAGCCTAGGATGTTCTTATTAGGATATTTTAAGTCTAGGATGTTCTAGGTAAACTGCCCTGACTTGTGTCTAAGTCAACCACCATACCTATGTGAGGATTGGGTAGAACCATGGTTAAGATCTAAATACATTTATCTATATATATGTATCAACTTAATATTACTTTAGCAACCTAATGCCAACCTTATTCTTGAAGGAACTCTTAAATGGACGCCGAACGTACGCCACTGCAAGACGAAATGAGGTCAACTCAAAATCTAGTTCAGGCGTGTCAGAAAGCTACCCAACTATTAGAAGAAGCCTTGAGGACGACCAAAAAGATTAGAAAGATGACAAATAAGAATGAGAAAGGAAGACACCAACATGGCAAGAAGGCAAACACACAAAAGAAATGTAGCAAGAATTTTCACAAGATCATCTGCCTACATTGTAGTAAGCCGGAACATGTGGCCAAGGAATGTTGGCGAAGCATTGGTGCATGTCTACGTTGTGGCAGTTTGGAGTATCGGATACAAGACTGCCCTCTTCTAAAGGAACCATCCACTAACACCAAAGATCTCAACTCTATGACAATAGAGAACCAGCCAACAGTGTTAAAAGAAAAATAAAGAAGAGTAAGAAGAACGACATACAATTAGCCCTTATTCGCAAAGGACGATGCGAGCACTGCAATAAGATAGGCCACATATCGGAGGAATGCTGGAGGAAAGCAGGCGCTTGCCTACACTGCGAAAATCGCAATCATCGCATTTCTGAGTGCCCTATACTTAAGGAGCAGGAGAAAGAGAAACGCCCGACTGGGCAAAAGTAGCCTGACCGACTTCAAGTTGAGCAGTAAGTTGAGACCACCGAGGAGGGTGGAGTCGTGGAAGGTAACTCTAAACTTACAATGATTAATACATTTTAAGCATGAAATGATGATTTATATGTAACCGAAGTAGTCATGGAATTTGAGGACCAAATTCTTTTAAGAGGGGATGATGTAGTATCCCAGAAAATTTATTAATTTAAAATTATAGATAAATTGAAATTTTGTCAATTAATAAATTCAAACTAGTTAAAGGTACGCATCATTATTGCATGAGTATAAACACATATAAAAATTCGTAAAAATAGTAGTTATACTTTAAATAATATTCTCTAATGACCCATCAATAAATTTGGGCACAGAAAAATCATCTACACCAAGTTTAATAATTATTATGACTTAATATCGTAATTAAGGAATAAGTCAGAAAACCCATTATTATATAAGCCAAAGTAAATTAAAGATTAAAATAAACATGTGAGTAGACTTTAAACAATATGGGTTGATATCCCATTATGATAATTGGACCAATGGACAATCTTGGCCCATGAATAAATTCTCTAATAAAAGGATAAGTAAAACCCATTAAGTAAATTAAGTATATGGGTTGTACAAATGAGCCATACATAAATTATTGGACCCAAAAGTTAAAGCCCATTGTTGGATGGGAAATATTTAAGCCTAAATTCGCATCTAAAATATTAATAAATAAAAAAGGGTTAAGATAATGACTATTTTAACTCATAATTGTCTTAAAAAGAGTCTTAACCCTAATTTAATTCAATAGAGCTCTATCCTAATCTAAAACGGGAATTTAGATAAAAGACAATTGGGTTAAATATAGGATGCTCATTTTAATGAGTTTAAAATGATATATAAAGAAAATATATAAAATTCGTAACTATAGTATTTTCTAATTCTAAAGGGTCAATTAAATCATTAAAATGACTTATATATATCTAGAAAAGAGACCTAGACTTACCCCAATCCCTTAGTCACGAAATTAGATCTCTCCCCAAGCCAATTAGGTGATAGATGCTAGAAAAGGGGGAGATAAATATGAAAATTCGGAGTAAATTATTAAATAAATTAAAAAGGGTAAGATAATGACTAAAATAGCTTATAAATATCTCTACAAGAGTCCTAGACCTACCCAAACCCTTTATCCACGAAATTAGACTTCTCCCCTATCCTATAGATGGATAATGTTAGAAAAGGGGGAGATAAATATGGAAATTAGGAGTTTGAAGAGAAGGAAGAGTTGGGGGAAAGATGGACTCTTAAACAACCTAATAGACCTCTAACTCATGTCTACCAAGCCCCATTTCGTTGCTAGAGCATTGGAGGACGAGGAGAAGAGGCTGAGAACGTGGGGAGAAAGAAGGAGGAGGCTTGGAGCAAGGAGGACTTGGAAATTTCGTCACCCCAAACCCTAGGATCTTTACAGCGCAAAAAGGTAGGCAATCTCTTAAGCTTAACCTAATTAAACTCGACCCTAAGTAGACCTTGATCCCCTCTGTCAAATCCCCATGATTGCCCTATTTTTCGTTGCTCCATGAGAGAGTATTAAATGCTCTAAAACCTATCATCACCATGTACCCAAACTTACATGTTTGTCTTCAATCCATGAATCTACTTGATCTCATGCCTCGAAATAATTATCATAGATACTGCATGATGTTAGGGTTCTAATGAATCTATTTCCTCCAATTTTCATCATGCATCCTATGCGAATTAAATCATTTTCCATGACTGTGGATGTTTAGGTCACTAAAATATAACCTAATTAAAGCATGCCCATTACTTGTCTATTTTCCAATTAATCATGCATGTAGCTACCCCTACATGTCTAGTTTCGTTTAACATTGGTTTTATGATTTTTGGATGTTCTTACGATTTTACATGGATTTTTAACTGACCCTATATCATGCATGGAAGGGAAAGACCCAACCTAAAAAGGGCTGATTTCCCCTTTTTGGGCTCGGGGCACCTTCTGAAATCACGACGGCCCGACCCGTCGCGATCTTAGAAGGGTCATGATAGGCCAAACCGTCGCATCTTGAATGCGACGGCCAAACCCGTTGCGATTCCCGACGGCTTACCCAGACCGACCCGGTTCAGCTGTCACAACTGGCCACTGTGTCGCGATCTGAGACGCGACGGGTACCCCCGTCGTGATTTCAGTAATGCAGCCAGAACCTGAAATTGCTCTTATGCCCGTACAAATTATGCCATTTAGGGGTGTTCATTATTTGGTCCAAACCGAAAACCGAACCGCCGTTCGGTTCGGTTCGGTTCGGTTTCAAGAGCCTCACGGTTCGGTTCGGTTTGGAGCTGGGAACCGAAATAAACCGAATATAGATATATAGTATATAAATAATGAAAATAACAAAAAAAAGGGGTGGCGCAGTGGAGGGCGCGCGTCTGCGCCCTCCACTGCGCCGGGTGGTCGCGAGTTCGAAACTCGCGACCACCCAAAACCTGGCATTTTTGCCAATTTACCTAAAACAAGTCAAAAATATGTCAAAAAACTTAAAAAATATCAGAAAACCCCTTAAAATATTAGAACAATAGGGATTTCGGTTTGAACCGAACCGAACCGGTTCGTTTCGGTTTTCGATTCAATAATGGAATTCGTTCGGTTCGGTTTCCCCTCCAAAATGGAGGAAACCAACCGAACCGAACCGTGTACACCCCTAATGCCATTTAGCCCTTGTTTAGTCTTAATTGAACACTGTTATAAACATTTCGACCTGATTAATTAATAACGGGCAATATTTACATAAATTACATTAATTAAAAGCCATGTGCACTATTATTCATGCTCTCATAATTTCTTAACACTTGCACACACTAAACATTAATATTTGCCATGAGACCTTATTAAATTACTCAATAATCTATCTGGTAATTAAGTGTAATTATTTCACTTAAATTCTCTATTATTTTAATGATACTTGTCTTCGTTTTATTCGCGTGCTTTGTACACCGTTATTGCGTCCCTCTGCCTTCGAGCACTCGAGGCAAGATGGACACTTGTTTTTACACTGTAACGACCCTCCTCATACCGGTATGATTATACCAATCCCCGTCGTATAAAGAGCGTCATTACAGTGGGATAAAACCCAACACTAGCCGATAGGTTGAAAAATACGTAGATAGCATTGATTTCAGCGGAATAAATACAACAATTTAACTTAGTTCATCACCATCCCATATTCCACAATCTATATAGTGCAAAAAATAGAACGACAATGTCCACATTATTACATGATGAAAGAGCTACATTGTCCAAATAACATTTTTATTCAACTATGAAAGGAAAATACAACTACTAATTGCTCCTCAATAGCCTCTCCTCCAAGATAGCGTCTCTCCCTCTAGCACGGGATACCTGTCAACCTGTACGCCGAAGCAAAGGTGAGTCCAAAGACTCAGCAAGTAAAACAAAGACTTAATCTTAAACATATCACATTCACATTAACTATTAAACACTCATGAATACATACTATCATTTAACTCCCAAACACATGGAACATACTCTTAGCTATCAACACATTTTTAATCACCTAGACATGCTTCATTCTATCATATGTTTATTCTAAATCATGGATACTATTACTATACACTTGTACATATTCTCTACACTTAACACATAACATGATCCCTTCATTTCCACATTAATTCATTTCATGACATATTTCTACAACTAGAACATAGAATTTGACATAAAGGATGAACAAACTAATATGATGACTATTCACTTTTCACATGCACTTTTCATATTTAATTTCACATTTTGCTTGCTGTTTTCAATGTACATACATCTCCATACACATGGTTTCATATTTTATAACATAAATTGAGAAGTTAGAACATGGTCAAATTGGTTGGCAACAATAAGCACTAAAGTATGAAACTTTGTACTAAGCAAACATCACATCTAACATGGAATCTAATTAATATTACATACATTTATCACCTTCATAACTACACTTTACTTGCTGTTTTGACATGAATTACATTCAATTACATGGATTTACATTTTTCATATGTTGTCTTATTCAATTCACAATTTTACACGTTTATCTTTCATGTTGTATAATTGACGTGTTACTCATGTTTATTCACATACACTATTACATGAAGAACAATAAGCTACATGACATAATGATAAGCATGATATTGCAAATGAGGTAATTAATGCATGGAAACATGAACATTATGCATTACTACATCGGTTTTCACTTGCAAGCACACTCTCAATACATTAACTGTCTCTTACATATCTTTTCACATATTCTTCACATCATTTACTCTTAGGTTTTCATTTATCACATGTCATATCATTTGCACTCATCATGTGCCACATTCGCATATAATCTTACACTTTATGCATATTCCAATTACTTAAAATGCTATGACACATAGTCCTAACTACCTTTTAGAGGACACACCAAATATATCTCTTACTCATACTCATCACATCTCATAACACATAACTCATATAACATACCCACCACCTAGGCAATGAAGTGGTGAATCTTGGTAACTACGCAGACCGGGAGAAGCTCTCTCCCCCTATCTAGTGGTACTTGTCCACCTCCGGTTTTTCCCAATGCCTTTAGGACAAACTTTTACAATGTAGAGCCTTCCTAGGGACTTTTCTATGTAGAGCTCTCGAAGCCTCTAGGGTAGCATGTCATTCTTTGGCCCAATTATTACACATTCACTTATAACATTCTTACACTTTATTTACATTGTTCACATATATTAATTGATCACTTAAAGTATCTTATTTGTCAATTTCACATGTCTTGGTTAGCCTAATCATGAAACTACTATTTTCAGAAATAAAACATCTTACAATACAGTCCTACATGCTGTATATTTGCAGGATTATACCAGATCAAATTCAACACATCTAATATATGAAATTTCAACGGTTTTAACTAGAAATTATAATTACTGTCATCAATTGAGGTCTAAATTTTTATCACAGGTTATCATCAATAAGTATGTCACATATGAAATTTTCTGGATTTTTCGGACAGTAAACATAATTTTTACAATTAAATCTAGAATTCAGACATATTTATCGAAATATCATTAAGCATGAGACATATCAATATGTTTAGGCATTAACAGAATAGAAACCTAATACCAACATTCAATCTGTCATGGAAAATTTATGAAAACTAATTCATCACAAAATCCATTTATACTAGATTTAAACATGTTCATATCATGCTCATTACTCAGTCACTGAATTTTAATAATTAACATGGTTCATAGAAAATTTAGGCAACCTCATGATATGACTTACTGACAGTATACAATTACCCATAAAATTTTTAGAGTATACCCATGTCCAGAAATTATTTAAAACAAAAGAAGATCAAAAAGTAACACTTTCAGGTCCTGAAGAAGTAGACGTCAAGGGATGTTGCCGTCAACTTCTTCTGAAGAACTTGACTGCAACCTATGTTGCCTTCTACTTGCTCCCAGCAGCACATACATATGAATTTTCATACAACGGTGAATTCGGGGTTCCAGGACGCGAGGAAAAATCCGTAAAAATACCTAGGACTTAGGGGACATGTATAGGATCAAGATCTAGGTTTACTTGCCTCTTAAAAAAATCTACAAAGATCAGAATCGTCGGTGAAGCCCTTTTTGGCCCTGTCAAAAAGGTGCTCGGAAACGCCTTAGATCTTCTTCTCCTGTCGATGTAGATGGCTCCTCGGAGTTGGAATCTCTTCCTCTATGTATAGGCTACCTCCCAGTTGATGTAGCTCCTCGGGGAACACCTCCAGTGACGGATCCGGCCTTCTAAAGATCAGCTTTTCACCATCTCGGAGCTAGGGTTTCACCAAATGTTGAAAGCCTTTTCCTCATCCAAGAGTGGGTATTTTATAGGTTCAAGGGTTGGGGTACGCATTAGGGTAGGTTACCAAAGGTTTAGGAAGGGTTTCCTAATCTGAAACTAGCCAAAACACGGACATTAACAATTCTGGAACCGTTACGTAGCAGGATATTAACGTCAACATCGGTTGTAGTCAACCTGGCAGTTGACGTCAAGCTCTGGCCGCCCACTGGGGTTTGGCGTCCAGGTCTGGCCGCCCACTGTGTCTTGGCAGCCGAAACACCGATAAACCTTGAATTTAATGCATAAATGCACTAAAATAATTTAGTATATGCAAAAATAATTTCATATATCATTACCACATAAAATACTTGCATTATGTAATATTTATTAATTACAACTTACACTAATTATAATTAAGAACAATATGCATCAATATATACATATATGCACACATACGTACACATTGCATAATTACATACATTACGCGTGAACTTATGATTAAAATGTGTCCATTATTAGTTAAATATTGTATGCATATTATCATCCAAGTACTTTACATACCCTAATTAATTTAACACGCTTAAAGTAGATAAATATTATTTAAACAAGGATAACACATGTATGTATACATACGCACATCCATAACACTAACTACGTGCATTAAAATAATTAAATACAATGGGCACCTCAATAATTAAATAATTCACACACGTTTAAATATATATTTGCATGCTCAGAAATAAACTCATGATTATTTACAAAGTGTATGATAATAATTTCTTACTATGTGTACAACACGCACCATACACATGAGATTTACATACATTGATAACTAGATAATGCATGCACAATTATGTGTTTTATACTTGTATGAAAATAGCATACATTTACTTACATGGTCCATAGCAAATTATCTATTACATGGACAATATTATCTATGTATTATTCACATACTATAGATGAATTGATGTACATAGGATTAAATAGATAGATATCATATGTATAAGGTAACATACATATATGTATATTTTTACACACAACTCCATGGAATAGGCAGAATGGTATGCACTTCAAGATTAGATAATGCATACATAATATTATTAAGATACAGTTTGGAATAAGTTATCTATGAATAATTTATACAACAAAAGAAATCCTTGCATGCACATACTTGAATTATCATATGCATAAATATATAGGCATTTACAACATAATTATATACATTATGCATGAAATAGATAAAATAACATGCACATCGGTAATTAGATTAGCATGCATAATATTACTTAAGTATTACAAGCCTAGTATTTTAGTATACACAATACACATCAATTTAGCTAATTGCTTATTCTCACGAAAATATCATATATATACATGCATGAGTTCATAAGGAATATAGAAATTATAATACGCACAATTGAATACACACACTATACACACAACAAATAATTATACTGCACAATATAAATGAATAAAATTTGGGGTATCACTTACACCCTTCTTTCTTGACTTGGACCACCTCTCTGTTGGGAATACTCCTAACAGGATCAGGGACTTCTTGTCAAGGCCTCCGTAAGTCTCTTTGGCTTTGGCAGACGTCCATTGCCGACGAGCTGGTTGTACCCTTAAAACTTGTTACACCCTCAGGGATCAGCAAGATCCAACGGCCCTAGTTTGTTCTCTCTTATCTTGGGATCACGCTGGACCATCTTGTCAGTATTCATAGCACGGCTAGTGGGCGGTTGTGACTTCTACTAGACAGCCAGCACACAATTGTGTCGCGCAACTGTTCCTATCGTCTGTTTATCATTGTTTTATGAATATGACCATGTTCTCATCTACTATCTCTATACTCTCATCTGTTCACATTCTCTCTACACTCTCGTTTCTTCAATACCTTCATCTTTTCTTGGTATTCTATTTGGCCATTTAGTTAATTGTCTAAGATAACAAACATGACCAATGCTTGGCAATAAGGCTCGATCTGGTCCTGGGGAGAGCGTCTGAAGAGTGCCATTTTCCCATGGGAGTCAACATGATCAGGGTGTGTGGCATACACTCAGCGCCATTTAATACTATCAAGATTTAATCTATGACAATCAATCAATCACTATACTATATTCTCTCGGTTGATAAAATGATCGACCAATCGTTACATGCTATCGTTACTAGTGCACTATTGTGCAACTTACGTGCTATTTCGTTACATGGCCAATCCTTTATCATGCTATTTTTGCAATATTCTTTTCGGCAGTTTTATCATTCTCCTACTATCATGTGCTATTACTCTCGTATCTATACTTGATCGTTCTCTCTAGTTATCCTGCTTTACAAGACGTTAATCACTTAAAGCATGCCTGTCTTTACGAGATATTAAGTCCTACAGAGCGTTATCGCTCACCCTACACTATTTGTTATATGTATTTCATGTAGGTCGGATGATGACATTACACACACCAACGGGAATGGACTGGAGTGGTGAGCGACTTGGAGTCTTAGCGATGGAATGACCTTAGTATCATAGAGTTTAGTTAGATAATTGCTTAAATATCCTTTCCAATGGAATGAAGTCTTTGAGCCTTATGTTTTGGCTTTGAATTAGTGGTTGTAATAGTTTAGGTGCGTTATCAATAAAATAAAAAGTTATTTTCAATTATTGTTCATTAGCTGCTCTGATTTTTGCGACTGTATGCGCAATTTACGTTACCATACACTTTGCTCACGTCACCCCGATTTATTCCGCTGCTAAATTGGCGGGGCGTGACAACGGGGGTCCCAGGCAACGGTAACAACAACTCTCACGGGACAAGCCCTCAGGAGCCGAGCATTGGGCGAACGACTAGTGTAGGACCGCACTAGGGAACTAGCATAGGTGCCACGAGTACAGTAAAAGCGGAAATGGTGAAGACTCCACAAAAACACGGAACTTCGCAAGACCATAACCTGTCTCTCTGCTGTAGTCGCGACGCATCGAGCCGTCGTGACCTTGTTGCGACACCTAGACCGGTCGCAACGCTGTCGCGACGGCCCAAGCCGTCGCGACCAGGTCACGACGCTCAAGAGCATCATGGTGATGTCGCGTTATCGCGACCTCTATAGCAGTCGCATCTTCAGCCGAGGGGGTTCCGGCGCAGTCCTCCCGGAGACCACCCCAAAAACACGATACAAGCATTCCACAGGGGGAGGGGAGCATGCTCAACATATAGGAAAGCCATTAAACCATGCAAACTACCCTTAAAACCCCGCAAACATGGATTTACAAGAATCTACGCTCGATGGAAGCCTCACTCAACCACGAGCATGGTTCTCACACTCCCACACCCCAAACCACGAGGAAAACACCATCTCAAGGGGGAGGGGAGCATGCTAGGATGAGAGGAGAATGAGGGTCCCTACCTCCAAGAGTAGAGCCGACCCATTGGGGCCTTCACGTCGGAATGGCCACCTCCTCCTCGCTCCAAGCACCACGAACACGTCCCCTGCATGAATGGGATGACACCACCTCAGCACGAGCACCACGAGCACCAAGAACCGTCAAGTAATCGCAAGGGAGCTCGAGAGAGGAAGAAGAAGGAAGAAGAAGGCGAGAGGGGGAAATGGGGCACAACCTTAGTTTTAAACCGATGGCCCCCAAGATGCGACGGGTCGGCCCGACGCGACAACAACTATGTCGCGACGCCCATAGGCGTCGTGACCATGTCGCGACGGCCACCCCCGACGTGACCCCAAAAGCGGTCAAACCTCGAAGACTGGGAAACCAGAATGCGATGGCCTGATAGGTCACGTCAATGCTGTACGAACCTGGCACCCGACACGACCATTCTGACAGAGAGGACAACAGTCACATCTGTCGGAAAAGCAGTCGCGATGCCTCCAGAAGCAGCAACAAGAACGCGACGCCCACCCCCATCGTGACCATGTCGCGATGGCCAGGTGTCGCCACAGAAACCATGTCACGATAGGCTCCCCTGGTGCGACCATGTCGCGACCAGGGTGCCTATCGCGACCCTGAGGATAGGGCCAAGGGCCCAAGAGAGCCGGGTCTTACATCCCACCCTCAAGAAATTTCATCCTCAAAATTAAAATAAACTCAGTCTCAACCTGGAAAGTAGTACAGGGAGAAATAACATACTAATCAATCAAACAAATATGGTAACTGCTCTCTCATCTCATCCTCGTGCTCCCAGGTGGCCTCGCCACCAACGCGGTTCTCCCAAACGACCTTGACCAGTGGAATCTGCCTCCGACGCAACTGCTGCACTCTGCGGTCTACAATTCTGACCGGGTACTCTGGCACTGACAAGTCTGGTGCTACCTCAAGCTGTGAGTAGTCCAACACATGTGACGGATCTGCAATGTACCTCCTGAGCTGCGAAATGTGGAAAACACTGTACACGCCTGCCAACTCTGCCGGAAGACTCAACCTGTAAGCCACCTCGCCAACCCTCTCTGTGATAGGGAAAGGCCCAATGTACCTCGAACTGAGCTTTCCCTTTCTTCCAAATCTCATAACACCCTTGGTCGGTGAAACCCGCAAGAAAACAAGGTCACCCACGCTGAACTGCAACGGCCTCCTATGGATATTTACATAACTCTTCTATCTGCTCTGCACTGCCTGAAGCCTCTGCCTGACTAGCCTGACTGTGTTTGCACACTGCTACACCATCTCTGGTCCCAAAAGCTACCTCTCACTGACCTCGAACCTGTGAAGTGGTGTCCTACACAAGGGACCATACAAAGCCTCGTATGGTGCCATTCCAATGCTCGAGTGATAACATTATTATACGCGAACTCTACCATCGGAAGGTGCGACTCCCAGGTGCCACTCTAGTCCAAGCAACAAGCTCTCAACTTATCCTCCAAAGTCTGAATGGTCCTATCTGACTGCCCATCTGACTGCGGGTGATATGCCGAACTCAGTCTCAACTCTGCACTAAGAGCTCTCTGTAAACTGCGCCAAAACCTAGAATTGAACCTCGGATCTCAGTCGGAGACGATCGAAACTGGGGTTTCGTGCAACTGAACAACTCGGTCCACGTACAGCTTGGCTAACCTGTCCACTGGCCAAGACATCCTGACTGGAGGAAACTGCGCTGACTTGGTCAATCGATCCATGATCACCCAAATACCATCATGCCTCTGCGGAGTACGGGGCAAACCAACCACAAAGTCCATGGTGATGTCATCCCACTTCCACTCGGGAATGGGCAACGATTGCAGCTCACCACCAAGATGCTGATGCTCAGCCTTCACCTGCTGACAGGTAAGGCACCGAGCGACAAACTCCGCCACGCCCCTCTTCATCCCTGGCCACCAGAAGAACCTCCTAAGGTTATGGTACATCTTAGTGGAACTAGGATGAACAACATACCTCGACTAGTGTGCCTCTGACAATAGCACTTGGTGCGCACCACTGGGAACATAGAGTTTGCCTCTGAATCTGACCTCACTGTCCTCGTCCAGCTCAACATTTGGCATCTGCAAAATATCTGTCAACTCTGAGTCTGCCTACTGTGCCTGCAACACCTGACGGTACACTGACGACCGAACTGACAAACTGGTCATCACTGCACGGTCTCTGCGCCTCGAAGGGTAGAAAACTCCCTGGGACAGCTCCTCAAACGGCCTCCACTCTCTGACCATCACCGAACTCAAGCGAACACGCCTGCTCAAAGCATCTGCCACGACGTTAGCCCTTCCTGGGTGATAGGAGAGGGTAAGGCCGTAGTCCTTCAAGTACTCAATCCATCTGCGCTGCCTCAAGTTCAGATCCCTCTGAGTGAAAATGTATTGCAAACTCTGATGGTCGGTGAAGATCTCGAACGCCTCTCCATACAAATAGTGCCTCCACAACTTCAGAGCGAACACCACTGCTGCCAACTCTAAGTCATAGGTAGGGTAGTTCTCCTCATGCTTCTTCAGCTGCCGAGAAGAATAGGTGTAGCAACCTGGATTTTTCAAAAAATAAAAATTTAATAATAAAAAAATAAAAGCAATTAAATCAAATAAAAGAGAATTAAATAAAACCCATTAAATGAAAAGAAGTAATGGGCTTTGTTAAATGGACCCATTAGAAATTTGTGGGCCAAAATAGGAATTTTTAAAAGAAGAATAATAGGAAAATATCTTAAATTCGTAACTTAATTATTACTTAAATAGAAAAGAGGTATTTAATGCATTAAATAAGAAGTTTGAGTTAGATTTGGATTCCTAACCCTACCCAATTAGAGTGGCCACGAAATTACCTCTCTCCTAACCCAATTGGGAGGTTGCAAGCATGGAAGGGTGGAGTTAAATAGGGAATCTTGGAATTAAATAGGAGTTAGAGTCCTATTAGGAAATAGAAACCAAAGAGATAAATACTCTCTTAATCCCCCATGGCCGGCCCTAGCTCGTTGCCAAGGGTTTCAGGATGTAGAGAGGAGGCCAAGGAGGAGGAGAATTCATGGGAGGGAGGCTTCATCAAAACTTCAACCCGAGTTCATCAAGTTCTAGCCCTAGAAGAGGAAAACGATCAAAGGTAGGCATTCTTATGATCAAAACTAAATCAAGTTCATCTATAGGTAGATCTAAACCTCAGGATTCAAAGCCCTCTTGTCTCATATTTTTCCATCGAGCAAATCTTTTGTTCTTAATTTTTGAAGTTCTGTAAACACCATGACTCCAAACCCTCTTGTTAATTCTTGATCTCCATGTAAACTAAATCCCATGCTACGAAATTTTTATGGGAAATACTAATGATTGTTAGGCTTCTTTTGCCTCTGAAAGCCCTAATTTTCATCCATCCTATCTTGTGAATTAATTCGTTGATCTCATCTGTGTACTGTTCCATGTTCTTCATGAATGCATATGACCAAAGCATGTCAAAACCTTGTTTGTTTTCTAATCCCTATTTACTGTAAGTACCCATGCATGTCTAGATCAATTTGCAACTGGTTTCATGATTTTTTATCGCTTGTACAATTAGTTATGATTTTATGAATCACCCTGTGTCAAAATCGGGTAAGTCTGGTCCGTAATCCAATGCACTGTGCTCTCCCTGTCGGACTCGGGCGCAGACCCTGTGAACGTGACGGCCCGATAGGCTGCATTCTTAGGGCCATTGGAACAGCACCGTCCGTCACGATCTGATTGCGACAGGGCCTGTCATCGCGATCTACCTGCCCGATCTGACGAGTCCGTCGCGACCCTCAAGTGACCCCGTCGTGATCTTCCTGGCCGAATTGACAAGGCCATCGCGATCTGTACAAGGCCTTGTCGCAATCTCAGTGGACCCCATCGCGAACCTTACTAGGGTGCGTCGCGATCTCAGATTTTTGCATGGAAACCCCCAATTTTCGGTGCTCAGACTCTCTACAGTGCTTGTACCCTTTGTTAACAGTCATACACACAGAAAATTACACTTGTCATAAATTAAACATTTATGTGTGATTAAAATACATGCACATGATCTTTCTCTATCTATAATTTCATGACACATGCACACACTTGAACCATCCAATTTGGCTTAATTTGGCATGAAAATATTTTGTAATATATCTGGTAATTTATGTAATTAAATTGTCATATTTTAAATAGACTTGTCTACGTTTTCTCGCGATATTTTGGGAATACCGTTACCGATGCTCCACTGTTCTAGAATTCCTCTAGAATGTCGAGCACTTGTTTCTATATACACACTCTCTCTTGAGATGGACGAACTCTCCGTCGGATACTCCTTCTACCGGACTAGTGAGTCTTTATTCAAGGCCTCCGTAAGTCTCCTCTGTTCATGGATTCCCACATGGTCGACGAGCTGGTTGTACCCTAACACCTATGATACCTTTTAGGGATCAATACGATCCGAACGGCTATTAGAAGTTTGCTCTTATCTTTAATCATGTCAGACCTCTAGACCTGTGCATAACAAGGCCAGCGGAAGGGTTGTGTATTCCACCAGGCTTCCAACACCAAACGCGTGTGTTGTGCAACTGTTACTATGGCTTGTTTACTCAACGTGTTACGTGCAATGTCCGCTAGCTCCCATCTATACTCTACTCACTCATCTATTCACGTTCACTCTACTATCTCGTCCATTCATATAGTACTCTCATCTATTTCTTGGTACTCTATATTGGCCATTGACTGATTGTCTAAAGATAAACAATATAACCAATGCCTGGCAATATATAAAGGGCCCGATCTGGTCCTGGGATGTGCGCCCGAAAGTGCTAGTGCCCATGGGAGTTAAATGATCAGAGTGTTTGGCATTACACTCGAGTGCTATCTATCTCGACTATCTAAATGACAACCAAATTGCTATATTCTCTCGTTTTCCGTTGACAAAAAAGTGCTATACTATACTCATTGTGCTATTGATATACTTGTGGCCATCCTGCTATTTTGTGCTATACTCGACATTTGTGCTATATTTGGAAAGTTGTGCTATTTCGTTCACGTGCTATCATGTTATCTCTCACGTTACTTGACTCTCTCGCTCTATCCTTAGTTACTCTGCCTTTTAATACATTAATTATTTAAAGCCTACTTGACTATTGAGATTTAAGTCTTACTGGGCGTTATCGCTCACCCTGCGTTATTTGTCATTGTGTTCTCAGGTGAGAACGAGGATGAACCATACACTCAAAAGGGCGAGAATGACTAGGAGTGAAGTCATGAGTACCCTAGTGTCTTAGTACTATGTTAGAGTTATAGTAGTTATGTTAGAAGTTTGAGTTTTGTCTTTTGCTTATTTCAATGTAATTGGGCCCTATAGATTGGCTCTGATATTAGTGGTTGTAACTAGACATTGGAAAGTTATTAATGAGAAGAATTTTCTTTCGTATTATTCATTGTACAATGGTTTGATGTCTAGTACTTGCTCTGTACCCGTTTACTTGCAACTGCCTCACGTTCCAATATTCCATGTCGAGGCGTGACAGTTTTGTGGTATCAGAGCCTAGGTTGTTCTTAAATATAGGATGATCTAGGTTGACCAGTCTCGACTAGAGTTAATTATCCTACCTATGTGAGTTGTGGTTAGAGCCATTGGTAACTAGCTAAAAATGAACTCACACACGCACAAATTAAATTCCACATCAATATCATAACAATAAGTTATTTTTGTAGGAACTAAGCAATCAAGATGACTGTTGAACGTGCTCAAATGAGGGGCATGCAACAGACCATCCAAGAAATGAGGCGCGCAATTGTGCAAGCTACCCAAGGAGGTGGTAATCGTGGTGGTGCAGGCAACCTGCATCGTAACTTCAGAAGTCTGAACCCACCTAGGTTCAGTGGATCCACGGATCCGGATGAAGCCGAACACTGGCTGAAGGAAACGGAAAGAATCATCCATGTTATGGAATGTGCAGCGGGGGATAAGCTGCTACTGGCTACATTCCAACTGGAGAAGGACGCCCGCGCTTGGTGGGAGTCAGTGGAAGCAACCCGAGATAATGGTCAATTCACCTAGAACGAATTCAAGGAAGCTTTCAACTCCAAGTACTTCTCCGAGCGTGTCCAAGAAAGGAATGTTGCGGAATTCGATGCTCTTAAACAGAGGAGTTTGACTATGGCCGAATATGAAGCCCAGTTTTCAAGACTAGCGAGCTATGCTGCACACCTGGTGAATACTGAAAGAATGAAGGCTAAGCGCTTTCTCAACGGCCTTAAGCCACAATATATTACCCAATTGGCACCTCTCGACATCCAGACCTACGCCGAGATAGTGAAGAAAGCCCAACTGCTAGAAGATGCTGCAGACTTCACTGACCATATCAAAGGGAAGTTCATGAAGAAGGAAATGGCCTCAGGTCAATCATCTGCTAATGGCAAGAAGCGTCCCTTCAACATCACGGAGGGACCCAACCAAGAAAGGAAACCTAAAGCTATTGTCCCCAACACTCCAGCAAAAAGTAACTGCAAGCACTGTGACAAGCCAGGTCACACCGCTGATGAGTGCTGGAGGGAAGCCGGCACATGTCTGCACTATGGAAGCCGCGAGCACCGCATCCCCGAGTGCCCGCTACTGAAGGAAAACGAGAGGTGCCCTAATGTGCCTAAGAAACAGGGAAGACTGCAAGCTCTGCATGATGAGGAACCCGCTATGGAAGGTGGCGTGGTAGAAGGTACCCTACAAATTGTCTCCTTATCAGTTTTTGTTTTATTTGATACTGGAGCAACTCATTCATTTATATCTCAAAACTTTGCCGACACTCTTAATACCAACCCTATATCCATGGGTTGTGAGTTCTCTGTCACAACACCACTAGGAGAAAAGGAGAAATTGAACAAATACTTTCCATCTGTCGATGTAATGATAGGAGACCATAACCTAAAAGCCGACCTGGTGTGCATGCCCAAGGAAGGCTATGATGTCATTTTGGGAGCCGACTGGTTGTCCACTTATGGGGAAAGTGTCGATTGTAAGAAAGGGAAAGTTACCTTTAGTGATTTCCCTAAGTTGACCTTCACTGGGATTCGACATAAGAGACGGATGTCTCTACTCTCTGCCATAAAAGCCCACAACATGATAAGGAAAGGTTGCATTGCCTTCCTTGCAGCCGTAGTAGTGGAAAAGAAGGGTTCTAAGATAGACGACATCCACATAGTCCAGGATTACCCCGATGTGTTTTTTGAAGATCTACCAGGGATTCCCCCGGAACGTGATGTCAACTTCGCCATAGAGTTGATCCTTGGAGCTGCCCCGGTATCACGACAACCATACCAGATGTACCTGCCGAGCTCAAAGAATGGAAGGCACAATTGATGGAGCTATTAGAAAAGGGGTTCATCAGACCGAGTACTTCCCCATGGGGAGCACCTGTGCTATTCGTCAAGAAGAAGGATGGATCGATGAGGCTGTGCATCGACTATCGTCAACTCAATCAGCTCACCATCAAGAACAAGTACCCACTGCCCAGGGTCGATGAACTTTTCGACCAAATATCCGGAGCTCAATATTTCTCCAAGATGATCTTCGATCTGGCTATCATCAAATGAGGATCAAGGATGACGATATCTTCAAAACGGCTTTCAAGAGTAGGTATGGACACTATGAATTCGTTGTTATGCCTTTTGGTCTAACCAATGCTCCTGCAGCCTTCATGCAACTCATGAACAGCATATATCGGCCATACCTTGACAAGTTCGTGGTCGTCTTCATCGACGATATCCTCATAAATTCAAAGACCAAAGAAGAGCATGAAGAACACATAAAGATTACACTGAAAGTCTTGCGAGACAACAAACTGTACGCAAAGCTTTGCAAGTGTGAATTCTGGCTCGAAGAAGTGTGCTTCTTGGGCCATGTCATCTCAAAGGACGACATCTCCATTGATCCCTCCAAAGTCGAAGCTATACTAAATTAGGAGAGACCAACCAACGTCACCGAGATCAGAAGCTTCTTAGGACTGGCTGGCTACTACAGGCAGTTCATCAAGGACTTCTCAAAGTTCGCCGTTCCTCTCACGCGTCTGACACGAAAAGAGAATCCCTACTCCTGGAGTAAAGATTGTGAGAAAAGCTTCCAAACTCTTAAAGATTGTCTTACCTCAGCACCTGTTCTCGCTCTGCCAATAGAGGGAGAGGGTTTCTCTGTCTACACCGATGCCTCAGGGATTGGGCTAGGTCGTGTATTAATGCAAAAGGAGAAGGTTATTGCTTATTCTTCAAGACAACTGAAGACCCATGAAGTCAACTACCCTGTGCATGATCTAGAGTTGGCTGCCGTGGTCTTCACCTGAAGATCTGGAGACATTATTGATATGGTAAAAAGTTCACTGTCTACTCAGACCATAAAAGCCTGAAGTACTATTCTCCCCGAAGGAACTCAACATGAGACAGAGAAGATGGCTAGAATACCTAAAAGATTTCGACTTCAACATCCATACCATCCAGGCAGGGAAACGCCGTGGCTGATGCTCTAGTAGAAAACCGAAGGCATCTGTTTCAAGTCTAGTCCTTGGCGAGATGCAACTACTAGAATAATTCTCAAGGTTAGACTTAAATATTGAACATAGGGATGATCGAGTCTTGGTTGCCAATATCAAGATTTAGTCCGACTTGCTGGAAGAGATCAAAGCTCAACAAGATAGCGATCCATTCTTGGTTCGCATCAAGGAAACCTTAGTCGAGAGACCAGACTTTGCTATGACCGAAGATGGAAGGCTAGTATTTCAAGGAAAGACATGTGTCCTCGATAATGAAGAACTGAAGAGAAGATTAATGGATGAAGCTCACAAGACGAAGTACACTATTCATCCTAGAGGTACCAAAATGTATCAAGACATGAAAAGAACATTTTGGTGGCCGAACATGAAGAGAGAGGTAGCCGAGCATGTTGCACACTGCCTTACTTGCCAACAAGTAAAAGCGGAACACATGCGCCCTGCTGGTGTACTCAGACCGCTAGATATTCCAGAATGGAAATGGGAAAGCATTGGCATGGACTTCATCATGGGTTTACCGAAGACTCGTGGTGGACTCGATGCCATATGGGTCATTGTCGACCGACTAACCAAATCTGCCCACTTCCTAGCCATAAAGAGTAAGTGGTCGGTAGAAGTACTAGCTGCCTTGTATGTCAAAGAGATTGTAAGACTACATGGAGTTCCATCATCCATAGTCTCGGATCGAGATCTGAGAATCACATCTCATTTTTGGAAGGGACTGCAAGGTGCACTGGGTACTAAACTCAACTTTAGTACTGCATTCCATCAACAAACTGATGGGCAAACTGAAAGAACCAACCAAATAGTAGAAGACATGTTGAGAGCTTTCACTATAGTTGTAACATCTCAGACTTTCTGGCTTTCCGTTGTGTGGGGGATGATTGGCCTTGTTGCAATGGAGGTACCCGTCGCGACAGTCATCCCTGTTGCGACCGCCTTTGGCGTCGCGTTCTGGTCGCGCCCGGTCAACGGGTCGCGACTGCTTTCTGCTTTTTGGTCATCTGATGCATATCTGTGATGTTCCGGCCGTTCGGATCGTCTTCCTGTGTGTGTGGAGGCCAGTGTGTGGCCAATGACGTGTGTAGCAGGTGTTTTCCACAGGTGGTGAGGCTCTGTGGGTCAGAGGTTTGGACCCAAAGAGCTCACTGATTCACTGTCTGTGAACGTGACAGTGAAGGGCGTCGCGTTTGAACGCGACATCCTAGGGAGTCGCATTCATGAAACCGCTTGTTTAGTCTTCATCTGCATGCGCGCCACATGTTGTGCATAGGGCGAGCTTGCTGACGTCGACTTATTGAAGGCGACGGACTGGTGCGTCGCGTTAAGGTCGTGACACAGTGTGACGTTGCGTTCTTAATTGTGAAGAGGTTTTATAGAACCCCGGCAGAACAGAGCTCACATGAGCTTGCTCGGCCAGGGGGTTATGCTAGAGGATTTCTGGGAGATTCGACATGTTGGAGCTTGGTTTGACGTGTTCTCGCGCCCGAGGACGTTGTGTGGAGTGGGGAAACATCGTGTGGACTCTGTATTTCGCCTGCTTCGCGAAGGTAGGGAGATTTCCCGTGTTTGATCCATTAATTGCTCGTGTGTTGTGAATGATGTGTTTCTAGCTCTCTAAACAGTAGATACCATGTGTAGGAACACATTAAAGCATGTAAATGGAATGGAAAACCATAGATTATAGGGGTTTTGGGGGTGATCCGAATGATGGATTCTAGATTAGGGTTTGAGCCTATGAAGGCGACAAACCCGGGCGTCGCGACAGTGTCGCGACAGAACGATATGTCACGTTCTTGTTTTTAATGGCGACATATCGAGCTGTCGCGTTCTGAAGGCGACACTAAACCCCGTCGCGATCACAGTCGAGGCTTGTTTTATGCATGGGTTTGTTAGTGTGATATTATCGGATTATCGTGTATGTATTGTGTGGTAATGGTAAGAGGTGCATTGGCACTCTCAACGCTCAGGGAGCGTGTGGTGTGTGTGGTTAGCGTGGTGTTCACGTGGTTTATGTGGAGATTTCACGTGGCTGTGCGTTCTGCACGTGGTTTCTGTGTACGTGGCGTGTAGTTTGATGCCTACAGTGGATACCTCTTCAGTTGGGAGCCTCAGGTTTTGTGTGAGCTAGGCACGTGTGTGCTCGGGGCTTGTCCCGGTACTGAGTACCATCGAGGTTTTGTCGTCTTCCTGGACACCCTCACTCTTGTGCTGAGTAGTACGTCCGGCTGAGGGAAAGACGGCAGTGGGACAACGACTAGAGAGAGTTTGTTGTGTTGTTGCTTGTAGCGCACTCGTAGTTGGGGGAGATGGACACCAGTAGACATACTGGGCCCCAGCTAGTCCTATTTTCCAGTGCCTCACTTTAGGGAGCTTGGGCCAGAGTCCATAAAGGTGCCAGGCATGGGCCTGTGGGGTGTGTGACCTGCAGGTTGTGGTGGTTTAGTTGGACTCCATAGTTCTTTGTACTGGTTTAGTGGAGCGGCAGCTGGACCTTCCGTCCGTGGCTACGAGACTGAGAGGTAGTCCTGTGTTGTTTGTCTGGGTCAGTAGCTAGTGTCGCGACCCAGTCCACGTGGCCCGAGTGAGGCGTTTTCCTACTGTAGCTCGTACACTTATTTGGATTTGCCGTTTATTTATCATTATTGGTTTCTGTTAATCGGCAAATGGTAAGTGGTATTTACAACTTTATATCCTGCTACATAGTTCTATGAATTGTTAGTGTAATCTCCTACTTTAATACTTGTGTTGGTTTGCTCGGTTTCTAGGGAGTTTCCCTATTGAGCCAGTGACTCGAGAGGCTCACCCCCCTTACTCTTTCAGGTGAGGGAGAGCAGGAGACCTCACACCCGTCGTCTAGTTCTGAGCCGCACCGTAGCGGAGGGTCTGCACCATCGGCAGTGTAATTTACTTTTCTGTTGTACACCTCGGGGTATGCCCCAGGTTGTTGTTGTAGTTTGTTACAGTTCTGCTATGCTATGTACATTTCTAATAAATATTTGTGAGATTGGCAAATCTTATATATATTTGAGCTGGTTCCTTTACATTCCTATGGACCAGTAGTTTGATATCGCTTGCGAGGCTTCAGCCCGGTCGCGGGAGGTGGACTCGTATAGGCACGTTATTGGGTTAACGGGTCTGAATAATGAGGGCCGTCACAATGTCAGAGTGGCAGCCGTGGCAGACTCACCTGTAGGGTTGTCGAGGCGCCCAGGGAGGCGCATTCTGGTCACGGTCTGGGCGGCCGTCGTGATAAGGTTCGTATCGGGATGCCCTGCCCCGTCACATTCTGGGGGCCGGAGGCTAAAAGCCTTGGCCGACGCCGCTTCCTCTTTTCTTTTCCCTTTTCCTCCTTTCCTCTCCTCTCCGAGGTGGAGAGGCTTCTCCCCTCTCTTCTTCGACAGTTGGAGCTCGTGGCGGAGCGATGGCGGCTCGTGTGGAGCGGGAGCGGCACCGTGGGAGCGAGGAGGAGGTGGTGAGCTCATCGTGAAGGCCCCTTGGGGGTTCAGTTTCATCTTACCAGTAGGGATTCTTGTGCCCTTTCTTGTTGGTGTGGATTGGGAGTCCATTTTGTGGAATGCATATGTTTATTGCTTTCACCATGCTCCCCTCCCCATGGTTTTAGTGTTTGTAGCATGTGGGGGACCCCGAGATGTGGTATCTCGGTGGTCGGCCTTCCAACTGGTGTCGCGACCGTCGAGCGCGTCGCGACATCAGATTAGGCGTCTCCCCGGTCCGACGCGACCTTATCGCGGCACGGGTGGCCGTCGCGATAAGGGTCATGTCGCGACCCTGTTTCCCGTCGCGACAGGGTTGCTGTTGTGGCATGGTCGGCTGTCACGACAAGGGTGTTGCGACCTTGTTTACTATCGCGACAGCTCTGTTGTCGTGACCCGCTTCCCCGTCACATCAGGGCGCTTGTCGCGGTGGCCCCCTGACCGTCGTGATGTGATCGCGATGGGCTAGGAGGGCACGAAAAGACCTGTGTTGCCGTGGCCCGTTTGGCGTGTCGGCTTGTGCCCAAGGGTAGGGTTGCCCTTCGGACCTTCTGGAGGGAACGCGGCAGGTTGCCTCTCTTCGTTCACTGACCGAAGGTGACACCTTCGTGGCCGTGTCCTAGCAGCGGTGCTAGAGGCTCGCGTCTGTTTAATAATCGATGGTCTAGATCCGATCAATTATTAGAAGAGCGTTGGTTTCTGTGCTGTTTGGTGGTGTTCCGGTTTCTCAGGCCATGCCGTGTGTGCCGGCGTTGGCCGATGGCCCTTCTGGAGGTTGTTCCCGGAAGGGGTGCCGTGCGTGCCTGTGTCAGCTGGGCTTGTCTTAGTTACAAGCTAGCTGTGCTATTTCTGTGGTGGTTGCCACGTCAGTTCTCTTTCGCCCGGTGCTCGGCACTTGGGGGCTTGTCCGTGAGACAGGTTGTTACCGTTACCTGGGACCCCCAGCCCCGCGCGTCTGTTAGAGGGAGTTCTCCAGTCGGCGGGCGTGCTCAAGTCATAGACTTCGAGCAGAAGGGGAAAACGGTGGGGACAGTGGCGTAGAGTCGTTTGTAGAGCTCTCTTAGATGGTCTGGGCCTCCGAGGTGGTTCTGGTGCTCTTCCGGTGTGGACCAGTTAGTCCTTCTCACTGCCTCGCTCTGTGTTGGTTCCGGAGCCACGTAGCGAGGTCAGGCGTATGGCCGCAGTTCGGCTAGACTGCGGTGGTTGTGGTTGCTTAGTCCACGCATCTCACTCCGATGGGAGGGGAGACATGGACTAAGGCACTTGTGGCGGTGGCTTGGTTGTTCTTGCTGTGACGTTGCTTCACACACTGTCTCCGAGCTTGTGTTCTTGTTGCCCTGGTTTACACGGTTGTAGCCTAGCCGTGTCTCGCTTCCTTGGACTTTGTCAGTTGGACTTGTGGGCCGTATGTAGTGGTTTCCATTTTGTGGGTTCTCTCGAGGTGTCTTGTGTAGACACCCAACTGCTATTTTGGTAACCCGTTCCTTGGTGCCGTTCGTGGTGGCACCCGTAGGTGTAGTCCCTGACCTCGTGGAGTGTCTGAGGTGTAGGTTGGTTCTACTTGTGGACCCTCGACCTTGTGGAGGTCTGAGGTGGCCGTGCCTGTGGTGAGACGTTACTTCTCACATGGTTGTTCGGTGTCTCTCGTGGTGACACCTGGTTGTTCCTTCCCGACCTCGTGGAGGTCTGGGATGTTGAGTGCTTCTGTCGTGAGACTCTGGTCTCACGTGGTCGCTCCGGTGTTCCGTGAGCTTCTTTGTCTCGGCGGGTGTGTGTCGAGGGTTTGCTTCCACATTGTGTTGCTCTGGCCTGACCCTGGTTGCGGGTTGTGGCGTTGCTTTAGTTGCTTTCGCATGTGTTGACTCCGCTGGTTCTGCGGGAGTCGTGTTTGGCCTGACCCGGGTTGTGGTCGAGGCGTTTCTCTATTTCCGCTGCTTTGTAATACTCTGCGGTAGGCGTTTCCCACTTACTGCTTTGTAGAGTAGTTTTGCTTCTGCTTTGTTGGGGTTCCTGCTACTCTGGCTAGTAAGGGACTGGTTATCCCTACTGAGCCTTGTTCGCGAGGCTCACCCCCCTACTCTCTTCAGGTAGGGACTTGCTGTCGCAGGAGTTCGTTGCCGGACGGTCATGGTGGTGGTTTGCTGTGCCGTGCATTGCCAACAGTGTGAGTTGTGAGCGTGAGTGCCTTGTACCCCAGTTGAGAGTGGCCTTTTTGCAAGTCCTCGGGGTTTTCCCTTAAGGACTGCGCCTTCTTTCTGTACCTGTACTTTTATTTGGGACATGTTGTACTTAATTTCTTTATTAATGTACAGTCTTCTTGTTATAGTTATTTGAATTCATTGCTCATCTCACTGGACTAAATTCTAACCCTTCTGGGTCTTCGGATCCGTGGATGGCAACACGACCTTCGGGGGTCCCTGGCGGGGGTCCGGGAGGTCGGGTTGTTACAATGGTATCAGAGCTCAGGGGTCCAATGAGATTTGTAATGGGTTAATAACTATGGCGGTCCCAAAGAAAGGTACTCGTGCACTGCTGACCCATCCGTGTATAGTTGCTGTTAGGTGAGCTTTGGCTCTTTGTTGCAGGTGGCTAGCTTTCCAGCAGGGTCGAGTGTGTTGCTGTTGCTGTTGGTGGCGCGTGCTGCAAGCATGTTGTTGTTTCGCTCGTGCTACGGTGGGTTCGTCCTCGACTTGCGCGTCCATGTGGGTGTGTCGCGAAGTTGAGAGAGCCTACGTGTGGTGTTGCCTTCACTGGTGCAGGGTTGTGGTCTGCAGAACTGGTAGAAGGTGTCCTAGCCTTGTTGGCTGCCCCGTTCTTGTTGGGGTGTGTCCTTGTTGGATGTCCCCTTCTTGTTGGGGTGTGTCCTTGCTGGATGTTCCCTTGTTATTGGGGTGTGTGTTGTGTGTTGGGCCTTGTGTGCCTGTGCAACGCTGTGTGCTGTGCTCTGCTCAGTCGGCGTCTTTGCTCGAGCTAAGCAAATGCTTGTGTGCCGTGTTGCACCGCTGGTTGAGCACTACGACACCTGTCTGTGGTTGTTGCTGGCTTTGTGCTGGCTAGTTGTGAACTCTGGCGAGGTGTTCCCAGAGTTCTTCTTTGCTGGTTCTGGTGGAAGTGAGGTTTCCCTAGAACTATGTTGTTCTCGTTTCTGGTTGTTGCGGCGCTGCCTCTGGTTGAGGTGCATCACTTGGCCGTTGTGTTCTGGTGGTGTTTCCAGAACTGTTTGTTGTTGTCCTAGTGAGAGTTCCTCTCCCTCTGGGATTGCCCATGCAGACTCACGCTCATACTCAGGCCGCACTCCAGGCTCAGCTGGAGGCCAGGTTAGAACAATAGATAAAGTAGTCCGTTTTATTTAAATATATGATTATTATGTTGCTATGTTGCATATGTGTTATTTATGTTGTTTGTTTGTAGCAGGCTCAGGCTCCAGCTCCAGTTCTCCGGGGCATGAACATGGTGGTCCTTCCATCATGGAGGGTTCAAGAGGATGGCTCCACCCTCTTTTTAGGGGGAGAGTGATCCCTGCTAGCGGAGAGCTGGATGAGGGAGATCGAGAAGATCTTCCGAGCGATTAGGTGTGTTGAGGAGGACAAGGTTAGCTATAGCCACCTATATGCTACAGGTATGTTTTAGTTGTATATGCATTTATAGTATTAAGTTTAGATTGCCTAGATTTGGTGCTTATGGCGGCTTGATGCAGGAGAGAGCCGATGTATGGTGGGCTTCGTTACTACATACCAGGTTTGAGGACGGTGCGTCGAGGTAGCTTGGATGAGTTCGTGAGGCTCCTTCGGGCCAAGTTCATTCCAGAGCATCCAGGACAAGATGGAGCAGGAGTTCCTTACTTTGACTCAGAGCTCATGACCGTACTTGAGTACGAGGCCAGGTTTGCAAAATTATCAAAATATGCACCTCACATTGTGGCTGATGAGCACAGGAAAGCGAAGAAGTTTCTGATGGGCCTTAAGCCATCACTGAGGTCGAGGCTAGTGGCGTTTGATCATCGTACCCTGGATGAGGCCCTTAGTGCTGCATGTAGGCAAGAGGGCGAGATGGAGCAGTACTTCGAAGAGAAGAAGGCATCGCAGAAGAGATCTGCACCTCCTTTCCAGTGGCAGGATAGGAAGAAGGTGGTTTACCAGTCACCGCAGCGTCCTGTGGCAGCAAGCAGTTAGCAGGTAGCTTCTCAGCGGTCCCCTGGTAGTAGGCCCAGCGGCAAGAAGGAATGCCCTCACTGTGGAAGGGCACATGGCGGTACCGAGTGCTGGAAGATGGCGGGGAAGTGCCTAAAGTGCGGGAGCAGCGAGCATCAGATCCGAGATTGTCCCAGGCTTCAGCAGGGAGTCCAGCGAGCAGCAGCAGCCCCAGCAACAGTGCCAGCTACAACAAGACTAGGAAGGCCTCGAGCCCAAGCTCGAGTGTTTTGCTTAGCACGAGAGGACGTTGAGCAGGCAGAGCATGTCACCGCAGGTATGGTTCTTTTCATGGGTGTGCACGCTAGGGTTTTGTTTGATACGAGTGCCACTCACTCATTCATTTCTGAGCAGTTTGCTAGGCAGTTAGCTTTAGAGTCAGGATTAGCAGCATAGGAGTTAGAGGTTCCGTTGTCTGTGCACACACCTGTGGGAATGGTATCGACTAGGAAGTGTATTCCGTCGTTACCTGTGTGCATTGAGGATCGAGTCTTAGATGGGTGTTTCTTCTTGCTAAAGATGAAGGACTATGATGCTATTCTAGGTCTGGATTGGCTAGAGGAGCACTATTGTAACATCTCGTTCCCTTTGTGGGTTTGCTCTCTCGGCTGAGGTCGTGACAGGGCGACCGGTCGTCTTCTGAAGGCGACAGAGGTGACCGTCGCATTCTGATTATGAACACGTCGGCCGCCCCCATCGCGACAAGACTCTGACAGCAACATTTCTTTTGTCATCTTGTTTGTCTGGACGGTGTAGACATGTGTTGGCGTGCAAGCTTGAATGCGACATACTGGCTCGTCACGATCAGATGTCAGCGTTGCATACAAGCCACGTGGTGGCTTTGACCGTCAGTTCACAGACTTAGATCGCGATGTAGTAGGGTGTCGCGTTAGCATTGCTAACGCGTTACCGGGCCATCGCATTCTCAACGTCTGTGTGTAAGTTGCTCAGGCCGAGAATAGAACCCCCATTTGGCCCTTTGCCTGTGTTCTTTCTCTCCGGCGAACTCCCCTTTGTGTGTGCTCTGTAGGAGCTTGGAAGGAGGCCTGTGGCTTGTCTTGGTAAGTGTTGGTTGTGCTTGTGGGTTGTACATTTGTTTGGGTTTGATTGTGAAATCTCCTCTTGTCTCTCTCCTCTTACTTTGTGTTCTTCAGGTTTGGTGTGCAATTTCTCCTTGGCTCAAGGAGGAGGTGCTCGGCTTGTGAGAGGCAGCTCTTGGAGCGTTGGCTCGGAGGTGGAGTGCTAGCCTACGAGAAGGCCCCTCTGGGGTGGTTCTTCATTTGGAGGTAGGGACCCCAAACCATCCCCTAGTTCTACAAATAGGCCAAACCCCCCTTCTCCAAGACTAGGATCTTTGCTTAGGATGTGCACTGTGCTTCATGATCCTTGTGTGATAGTTGCATGATGTTGGTTTGGTTGAATTCATGCTTGGATTAGGGTGTCCATAAAGAGTGTTTCATGTTGTGCATGTGAGGTTTAGAGTGTAGCTTTACCTTCCTTGGCATGCATGGGGTTGTTTGGGGTGGTTTGGATGATATTTAGCACGTTTCCCTGTTTTCCATTCCTCCCCTTCCCATGTTGTATGGTTTTGTGGCTTTGTCGCCACTAGCTCACAACATATCATTTCGTCGTGTTCTCTTGAACGTGCCCCGGACCCGTCGCATCTAGCAAACGCGAAGGTACGTGGCCGACAGTCAGGAGTTCGTGGTCTGGTCGGATCGCGACCGCCGACCCCATCGCGATGAGGTCGCAATGAGGTACGTGTCACATCCAGCAGACCTGGGCTTGTTGCGACACCCTTAGTCGGTGCGTTCTTATCGCGACGGGTGTAAGGGCCACCTTCCAGATTCCTATCGCGACTAGCAGAGCCGTTGCTTTCTAGTAGCGACATGCCGATATGTCGCCTCTCTGACCGAGAGCAACTGTCAGCAGTTTTGGTGTTTTGCTTCCGCTGCGACTCGATTTTCTTGGCACTGTGCTGTTCCTGTGCAGTGCTACATCTAGTCCCCTTCGCCCGTGCTAGGCACTTGAGGCTTGTCCGTGAGACGGTTGTTACCCGTTACTTGGGAACCCGTCCCCACGCACCTGTGTCAGAGGGGGTTGCTCCGGGCTGCAGTTGTGCTCGAGTCGTTGACTCTGGTAGCAGTAGGGGAAAACGGTGGGCAATGACGTGAGTCATTTATAGAGCTTTCTTAGCTGAGTCTGGGACGCTGGGTAGTTGGCAGCTCGTACGACGTAGATCATCTAGTCCTTTTCTCACTGCCTCACTCTACGTGGTTCCGGAACCATTTAGAGGGGTCAGGCGTGGGACCGTAGTTCGGACAAACTACAGCGGTTGTGTTTACTTTTTAGTTTCCGCATCTCACTTCCGACGAGAGGTGCTAGACATGGACCGTTGGTCGAGGGTAAGGCGCGTGGCGCACCTGACTGGCTGACTAGTGTAGCATACTGTAGCTAGTGTGTTTTGTCCAGGTAGTGTCTACTGTCTGTGTTTCAGCTGGGTTCTTATGGTGCCTTGTTTTACACGAGTTTTTACGGTCCCGCTGTTAGCCTAGACCGACGACCGTGTGGTTTCTTTCACGCTTCCGCACTTGACTCTGTTTAGTAGAATAGACTTTACTGCTTTATTTATTTATTCCACTTAGTTCTATTCTGCTGTTAGAACCAGTGGGAGATTGGTAGTCCCTACTGGGCTTCTCGTGAAGCTCACTCCCTGTTTTGTAGGTGAGACTTCACAGCAGCTCCCTCCGTGGTGGACTGAGGAGACGGGCCCGTAGTAGTCGGCGTCTCTAGTGAGCAGTGTTCCCCCAGCAGTTGTACTTCACCCTCGGGGTATGCCTCTAAGGGACCTGTCTTTCCCTTTTATATTCAGCACTTGTACTTTATTTACTTTGGGACTATACTAGACTGTTACTTAGTGTTTGACACTTTTCGTTCACTTGTGGTGCACTTTAGTACGTTTGTTGTTATTTATCTCTATTACATATCTTGTTAGACTGATCTGTTAGCCCTTCCGGATCTTCGGACCCGTGGGCGGCGGTCTCGATGTTCGAATTCTTGGTGGAAGCCGAGTGTCCGGGCGTCAGGGTCGTTACAGTGGTATCAGAGCAAGGGTTCTATCAAGACTTGTAGTGGAAATAAGTAATAACGGAAAGTCCCTAGGAAGTACAAGTAAACTGCTAAGCCACTGGAGTTTATCTGTTAACTTTCTTATTGTGTCTATTTTGCATAACATGCCTCCACGCACTCACGGGCAGGTTCGTGAGCTGGTGGAGCGTCAGGAGTTTTGTCGGGCGGGTCTGTTGCAGTCGAGCACGTGCCGATCGCCGCTCAGCCCAAGCTGTTCGAGTAGCCTAGGGACCCGTTGCAGCAGCAGGGCATTTTGTTGCGACAGGGAGAGCCACAGTAGCAGCAGCAACAGTGGTTTCCACCCCAGCCCCCACCGGCCATCATGGAGCAGTGGTGGAGAGCGATGTTCCAGGGTCCGTGGTAGTACCCGCAGTGCCAGCAGTACCCCCACTACCCTCAGTACCAGCCGTACCAGCAAATGTCGGCAGGAGGTTGTTGCCCAGCTAGCAAGCCCAGAGGGGGGGTGAATGGGATTCTTAAAATTTTGATCACTTTAAAACCTATTCAGAAAAACACTCAGACAACACACTTCGATAACTGTTAATGTTAGTATAAGGAGAATAGCAACACAAGGCAATCAAACACATGACACATGGAATTTATCATTGTTCGGACCTCCTCTCCACAAGAGTCCTACGTCTAGTCCCTGAGCAACAACTCAGGATTTCACTACCCAGGGTACAGTCCCCCTCAAGGACACTTACACACCCAGCCGCAGCTGGTCTTCTCTTCACAACCGAAGAGGAATTACAACACCCTGGATCCCACCAGGTCTTCCTTCTACACGAAGGGAAACAAACACCCTGGAAACCACCAGGTCTTCCTTCAACACGAAGGAAAAGAACACAGGAATGTATTCAAGAGATGATACGCCCCTAGATCAAGCTTAAGGACCAACGCTTGATCTGAAGCAATGACTGAGAGGGAAAGTTCTACAATGAGGAACACTCAGTTTACAGAAGCTCTCAGGACTAACGCAATGATGCAGAGAGCTAAGTGCTAAACAATCAAAGGAGTGAGGCTTCGCTCTTTCAGATGCTCGCTGAAAAGCTTGTAAAGATTGTCGTTGGTGTTATGTCTACTTTGGAGCTTCAGTCTTCTATATATGTCTTTCATTTGAAAATTGAACGTTGAAGTGTCCGTTGTCTCTAAGCTTTTGTTACGTTAGACTGCATGTCACTGTAGAGCTTCTTGTTCAGCAGTCTTTAGCTTTCCATGCACGCAACAAGAGGATAGGGTCTTCTTTGATGTCCGTTTATCTTCTGTATTGTCCAACGTTGTATTGAGGTGCACTGTCAGAGTCCTGCATGCATTAAATGCTAAAACATATGACAGCTAGGTTTTCTCTTTTGTCAGTCAACGTTAGATGATTTTATATCAAAAGGAAGTTTCATTCCATTCTTCTAAAAGATGTTATGTTGAACCACTCCTATATTTTACCCTTTATATTTTTGGTGATAACAAAATTTATGATTAATTAATTATTATTAAATATTTAATATAATGTTTTTCTTAATTAATATAAATTTATGTGATTATTAAATATTTAATATATTTAATACCATGTTTTTTCTAATAATAATTAAATATCATGTTTTTCAATAAATATAAATTATGAAATTATTGCCGTGTGATTTGCACTAAAAGATAAATCGATCTATTCAATATACATCGATTACAGTTTACAAAGTGCCATAACGATTCACTCTCATAAGATTCGCTCTCATAAAGATCGCTCTCATAACGATTCACTCTCATAACGATTCGATAAGTGACTCTCATATCGATTCGCTCTCATAACGATTCACTCACAACGATTCGATAAGTGACTCTCATATCGATTCGCTCTCATATCGATTCGCTCTCATAACGATTCGCTCTCATAAGGATTCGATAAGTGACTCTCTTATCGATTTGCTCTCATAATGATTCGATAAGGACTCGCATATCGATTCGCTCTCATATCGATTCGCTCTCATAAGATTCAATAAGTGACTCTCATATCGATTCGCTCTCATATCGATTTGCTCTCATTACGATTCGCTCTCATAAGGATTCGATAAGTGACTCTCATAAGGATTCGCTCTCCTAAGGATTCGATAAGTGACTATCATAAAGATTTGCTCTCACATGGATTTGCTCTCACATGGATTTGCTCTCATAAGGATTCGCTCTCATAAGGATTTGCTCTCACATGGATTTGCTCTCACATGGATTTGCTCTCATAAGGATTTGCTCTCACATGGATTTTATAAGTGAAACATGGATTCGCTTGTAAAACATGGATTTCACTTAAACATAGATTTCCTTTATATTCCAAATATTTTTTGGCATCTAGTGAAAAAGTCAAATATTCTTGATTTGCGTAATCCTCAATCTTTCTGGCAGGAGATCTTTTTGCTTATCTCTCTAGATCTCTTCTTTCCTGCCAACAAAAAGAGGGTTACTTACTACTTCTAGGTGGCAACAGGAAACATAGAGGTATGAGCCTTTTTGACAGAAACACTCTTTTATCTAAACACTTTTTTCTATGCTTGCAAACCTCGTAGACCACAAATTATCAGAAGAAAGAGAAGATGAGCAACGGCTAGAACTCCAATGGATTTATTCAAGCTGCTTATATAAAAGATGAAGCATGGCTGAAGAACAACAAGAGCTTTCCTGAAGAGTTTTTTTTCAAGGAGTGTACATCCTATAAAGAACCTCAACTCCACATACACTCAAAGGAAAAGAGAGAAAGAGCTCGAGCCCAAGAAGAAGTGTTCAAGCATTTGAAGCCCTCAAGCTTCAAGCTCCTTCTCCTCTCTTCACTCTCTCTGTGTGCATCTTTGTAATTTGGGGAGAGAGTCTTTTTGCTGAGAGTTCTTTTAGTTGGTTTTCATTTGTTCCAACTCTCAGCTTTGTTCTTTCTTTTCTAAGAAAGACTTCGTCCAGCTGTAGGACTGTATACAGTGTAGAACCTAGCTAGGGTTTTGTGTCTAGCAGAACCGCACTGGGGTTTGTACCAGGAGGTTGGCTTCTTTACCTGTAAGAGAAGTGGTTGCCTTCTTGCCCGGAAAGAGAAGAAGACCAGCTGGGTGCTGAGTGTTGTATTGTCCTTGAGGGAGACTGTACCGTTGGTTAGTAAAATCCTAAGAGGTTGCTTGGGGACTGGATGTAGGATTTCCATGTGGGAAAGGCCGAACCAGGATAAATCCCTTGTGTTATTTGTGTGATTGTTTACTTGCTTCCGCACTGCTACTCTTGTCACACTAAACTAACCAAACTTTGAAGTGTTAATTTTCTGTGTTTAAGTTTTTATTTTAGATTTCAGAAAAACCTATTCACCCCCCCTCTAGGTTAGCTTGCTGTCGTACCAAAAGGGCCTACAAGTGGTATCAGAGCGAGGTTCTCTGATCAATCAAGAATATCTAACGATCTTAGAGAAGATCCATGGCAGCTCAAGGATATGCTGAAGGTCAATCAGTCACCAGACCTCCATTCTTTGATGGAGAGGACTACCAATATGGAAGATGAGAATGGAATGCTTCATTCGAGGCACAGACTTTGATCTGTGGCAGGTAATCGAGGTAGGTGATTATGTTATTGTTCCTATTCCAGGCACTACTGCCATTACAGCAGTAGATAAAGTAAATTATCTTTAAACTTTAAATCTAAGAACTACTTATGTTGTGCTTTATCCAAAAGAGAATTTAGTAGAGTATCTGCATGTAAATCAGCTAAAGAAATATGGGATAAACTGCAGATAACTTATGAAGGAACAGATAAAGTAAAACAAACTAGGATAATATTCTTGTCTCACAATATGAGCAATTTAAAATGCTTCCAAATGAAAATATCACTCAGATGTATAATAGATTTTTGAGTATAATAGTTGGTTGAGATCTCTTGGTAAAAATCTTTTTGATGAGGAAACTGTTAGAAAGATACATAGGTCCTTAACTCTTTCATGGACACCTAAAGTAACTGCTATTGAAGAAGCCCATGACTTAACCAAACTTTCTATTGATAACTTAATAGGTTCTCTCATGGCACATGAAATTAATATGAAGCGACTATCTGAAAGCTCATCTAAGAAAAAATTACTAATGCTCTTAAAGTTGCAGCTACTCCTTCCACCTCTTCTTCTTCTTCTAGTTCCAAAAATGCAGATTCTGAAGACAGTGACGTAGATGATGTACTGTTCAAGCTTCAGAAAATTCTCAAGAAGAAGAAAAATAGATCAAGAAGATTCAAAAGAAAGAGAAAAAGGAGAAAGAACCGGTCTGCTATGAATGCAGAAAACCTGTACATCTGAGACCAGATTGTCCTAGACTGAAGAAGATTGGTCAACCAGAAAAATCCAAGAAGCAGCACAAGAAATTCAAAAGAAAGCCATGGCAGCTGCTTGGGAAAATGAAGAAACCACAAGCTCAGAATCATCAACCCAGAATCGAAAAAAGAGCAGGTAAGTCTAGCCCTCATAGTAGGACTAGATGAGGTAATTCTGACCCATTTTTTTATTCATGCACTGATTCAAGATCAGAATCTGAAGACTTAGAAGTAGTCTTTAATGAACTATACAAAAAACATAAAGGTTTTGTAAAAGAATTAAAAAAAAAAATAACACTACTTGCTTGGAAAACACCAATTCTGATCTTAAATCCGAATTGGAGCAACTAGAAAACAATTAAGGACAATAAAGAAAATAATTATTTTTTAAATGAAGATTTGAAAATCAGAATAATGAGAAGTTAGAGTTAGAAGAAAAATTAAAAACTCTAACTGAAGAAAATCTCTATTTAAAAGAATCAGTTAGTAATTAACTAGAGAGAAAATATCATTAGTCCTATGCTTAAAAGGGTCAAAATCTGGAAATAATAAACAAGGGCTTGGATACATACCTTGGAAAAAGGAAAACAAGCAATAATTCCTGAAAAATATCCTTACCAAAATTTGTAAAAGAAACCAAGTTGCCTCAGAAAAAGCCCCTGTAAAAGAAAATGTTTTAAAAAATTATGTCCTAAACAAACATCATAAAATAATAAGACTATAAAATAGATTATATTCATTGTTGTTCTGATTGTAATAAATTAGGACACACAGTAAACACCTGCACAACAAGGCACTTAGTTTGGATTCCTAAAGGTTTTTCATACATCTAACCATCAAGGACCCAAAAGATTTGGGTACCTACTTCTGAGTAGTTTATTTGCAGGATGGCCTAGAGCATCAGGAACAAAGGATGCTCAAGGCACTGGTGACTGCCAGCTCTACATCCATCTCATATCTGAAGAGGGAGTAGTCATTAATTTATTTTTAAATTTTTTATTATATTCAAGAATTATTTTCTCTCATTCAGGTGGAATCTCTCATTCAGAGGAGCACAAACTAAGGGGGAGTTATTCATTAATGTCAATCATTGTTGAACCCTCAATGGTAAGAAATTTTCACAAAGGGGAGAGAATGCATGGTAAGATCCTTCCTTATTGGTTAGTGACAAAAAGGGGAAGAGTATGTATGGTATGCATTATCCATGAATTTTCTGTATTTTCTATGCTTTAAGTATTTTTGTCAGAAAATTCTCATAAATTTTGTCATCACCAAAAAGGGGGAGATTGTTGAACCACTCCTATATTTTACCCTTTATATTTTGGTGATAATAAAATTTATGATTAATTAATTATTATTAAAATATTTAATATCGTGTTTTTCATAATAAATATAAATTTATGTGATTAATTAAATATAAATATATTTAATACCATGTTTTTCTAATAATAAATTAAATATCATGTTTTTTCAATAAATATAAATTTATGAATTATTGCCGTGTGATTTGCACTAAAAGATAAATCGATGTTCATTCAATATACATCGATTTCAGTTTACAAAGTGCCATAACGATTCACTCTCATAAGGATTCGCTCTCATAAGATTCACTCTCATAACGATTCGCTCTCATAACGATTCGATAAGTGACTCTCATATCGATTCGCTCTCATAACGATTCGCTCTCATAAGGATTCGATAAGTGACTCTCATATCGATTTGCTCTCATAACGATTCGATAAGTGACTCTCATATCGATTCACTCTCATATCGATTCGCTCTCATAGGATTCGATAAGTGACTCTCATATCGATTCGCTCTCATATCGATTTGCTCTCATACGATTCACTCTCATAAGGATTCGCTCTCATAAGGATTCGATAAGTGACTCTCATAAGGATTCGCTCTCATAAGGATTCGCTCTCATAAGGATTTGCTCTCACATGAATTTGCTCTCACATGGATTTGCTCTCATAAGGATTCACTCTCATAAGGATTCGCTCTCATAAGGATTTTCTCTCACATGGATTTGCTCTCACATGGATTTGCTCTCATAAGGATTCGCTCTCATAAGAATTCTCTCTCATAAGGATTTGCTCTTACATGGATTTGCTCTCACATGGATTTGCTCTCATAGGATTGCTCTCACATGGATTTCATAAGTGAAACATGGATTCTCTTGTAAAACATAGATTTCACTTAAACATAGATTTCCTTTATATTCCAAAATATTTTTTGGCATCTAGTGAAAAAGTCAATATTCTTGATTTGTATAATCCTTTATCTTTCGATAGGAGATCTTTTTGCTTATCTCTCTAGATCTCTTCTTTCCTGCCAACAAAAGGGGGTTACTTACTACTTCTGGGTGCAACAAGAAACATAGAGGTATGAGCCTTTTGACAGAAACACTCTTTTATCTAATACTTTTTTCTATGCTTGCAGACCTCGTAGACCACAAATATCATCAGAAAAGAAGAGAATATGAGCAACGGCTAGAACTCCATGGATTTATTCAAGCTGCTCATATAAAAGATGAAGCATGGCTGAAAAACAACAAGAGCTTTCCTGAAGATTTTTTTCATGGAGTGTACATCCTGTGAAGAACCTCAACTCCACATACACTCAAAGGAAAAGAGAGAAAGAGCCCGAGCCCAAGAAGAAGTGTTCAAGCATCTGAAGCCCTCAAGCTTCAAGCTCCTTCTCCTCTCTTCACTCTCTCTGTGTGCATCTTTGTAATCTGGGGAGAGAGTCTTTTTGCTGAGAGTTCTTTTAGTTGGTTTTCATTTGTTCCAACTCTCAGCTTTGTTCTTTCTTTCTAAGAAAGACTTCCGTCCAGCTGTAGGACTATATACAGTGTAGAACCTAGGTAGGGTTTGTGTCTAGCAGAACCACACTGGGGTTTGTACCAGGAGGTTGGCTTCTTTACCTGTAAGAGAAGTGGGTTGCCTTCTTGCCCGGGAAGAGAAGAAGACCAGCTGGGGTGCTGGGTGTTGTATTGTCCTTGAGGGGACTGTACCCTTGGTTAGTAAAATCTCAAGAGGTTGCTTGGGGACTGGATGTAGGACTTCCATGTGGGAAGGGCCGAACCAGGATAAATCCCTTGTGTTATTTGTGTGATTGTTTACTTGCTTCCGCATTACTACTCTTTATCACACTAAACTAACCAAACTTTGAAGTGTTAATTTTCTGTGTTTAAGTTTTTTATTTCAGATTTCAGAAAAACCTATTCACCCCCCCCCCCCTCTAGGTTAGCTTGCTGCCGTACCAAAAGGGCCAACAGTTTATAGTATATGCATGGAAATAGAAGATATCGTTTGCATGCAGTGTAGTGATATGACAGTCATAATAAATGCATGGATGTGAGAGAAAAGCGAGGGAAGACTTTTCAAACTATCTGAGAATAGATTTGAATATCAAGTCGTTATACATCATGAAATCGATATGATTATGACTTATGAAATCGTTGTGTGTGATGAGTCGTTATTCATGTGAATCGTTATACATTCATAAGCAAATCGATGTACACACAATCGTTATGCATTAATAACCAAATCGTTGTAGAGACAAATCGTTATGATACTATTAACAAATCGTTATGAACGTGTCGTTATAGCCAAATCGTTGTTTAAATGTAACGATCGTTACTCTGCGACCAGTTGTTGTGTAACTTAATGAATCGTTATGAAACTTAAACGAGTTGTTGTGAAACCAAAATCGTTGTGAGAGAAAATCGTTGTTCTCACTTATCAAATCATGTGATTACTAAATCGTGTGAGAGCAAATCGTTGTTCTCACTTATCAAATCGATACGATGACCAAATCATTGTGAGGAGCAAATCGTTGTTCTCACTTATCAAATCGATGCGATGACCAAATCGTGGTGAGGCAAATCGTGTTCTCACTTATCAAATTGATGTGATACCAAATCGTTATGCACCAAGTCGAAGTGATCTCTTAGCGAATCGTTATGAGAGGCAAATCGTTGCGATCTCTTAGAGAATCGTTATAGAGACAAATCGTTGCGATATCTTAGCCAATCGTTATGAGATAGACTGCAATAGAATAGCAATGACTTATGAAATCGTTATAGAACCAAATCGATGTGAATGAGAAATCGTTATGATTCTAAGGAAATCGTTATAACACTAGAAAGTCGATATGTACTTAGAAATTATATGCTTTGGACTGTAAATGCTGATATGAGAATACTTACCATTTAGCTTGTATTTCTTTGTTAGATTTCTTGTGCTCAAATCTCATAGAAAATATGTTGAAATGCACATTGTCTTAGTTTTTTTAATCACCAAATAGATATTTAATTTATTTAATTATATGGGAAAATTTTGATCATTAGAGGTTAGCAGTTCGCAGAGATGGCAGTAGAGGAGCACCCCACCGACCCCGCAGGCAGCACTGGTTCAGCCAGAGGTACCCTCATGGTACGCAGCATACTCCAGTTGCAGCGGCAGCACCCGAGGACGCAGGTGCTTCTAGAGCGTTTCTTCATCTTCGGCCTCTGACTTTTTCTGGTGACCATGATCCAAACAGGGCAGAGAGTTGGGTCCATGAGCTCGAACCACACCTTCAAGACCATGGACTGTGCAGAGCTGGATCAGGTCAGTTAGCAGTGTATCAGCTGAAGGGTTCAGCCCACGAGTGGTGGAGAGCAGTGAGGCAGACCATTTTTCCAGGCAGAAGGCTGACCGGATCAATTGGCAGAGTTCCTAGTGGCTTTTCACGGCGAGTTTCTTCCCGACTACGTTTGCTGTGAGAGGATGGATCTATTTCCACGAGTTTGACGTAGGGAGACTTAACATGAGGCAGTACCACCAGAGGTTTCTGTAGCTACTTCGACACGTTCCCCACATGGCAGCTAGTGAGCAGGCTCGACCAACGCGGTTCATTAGCGGCTATGTTCAGACTTGAGGTGGTCCATGGCTGGTCACCTCTGTGACACCTTGGTAATGGTAGTGGCGAGAGCTACGGCCCTGGAGAGGGAGTGTCGGTTTCAGCCACAGTAGAGTGGGGGCTCAGTGAGTTCTTCTCCGTACCAACGCCCCATGGGCAGCGAGGGAGTTTTCCTCTTCTTCTTCTTCTTTGGGGAAAGCGGTGCTGGCCTGACCTCGAAGTTGAAGAAGATGTTCACTCGTGGAGGCAGACACCACTACAAGCAGCGACGTCAGCAGGAGCAGCCATGGAGCAGTCTGTGCAGCAGGAGCATAGAAAGCTAGCAGGGCCTCGGGTTGTTACCACTAAGGGCAGCCAGTCACTACAGGCGACATTGTCCATTGAGCAGCAGCAGGCACCTTAGGCTTAGTACTATCCACCCCAGCCAGCGCAGCGCCAGCAGTAGCACCAGGGTCAGTACCAGCTGCAGCAGCAGCGCCAGCAGCAGTAGCCTCAGCGAGGATGGTGGTCGCGGTCAGGTGATGAACATCACCAGAGAGGAGGTGGAGTCCTCTAATCTGGTTGTCGGTATGGTTCCCATCCTTGGAGAGCTGCTAGAGTTTTGATTAATCCGGGTGCCACGCACTGTTTTGCTTCTGAGGAGTTCTTTGCTTCCTTGTCTGAGTTTGCTCCGGAGTGGGCCCTGTGCCTTGCAGTTGAGTTTCCGACGGGTACTTTTGTGCATACCCTTGGTTACTTGGAGGGTGTCACCGTTGAGGTACAGGCCACCAGCTACCAGCCAGACTGTTTGCCTTGCAGCTCCCCACTTTGATGTCATTCTTGGCATGGACTGGTTGGAGGCACACTCTGCACAAGTAGATTGTCAGCGGAAGACCGTGAGGTTCTAGATACCTGGAGCACCTGTGCTTTGCTTCCGAGATACCCGGTCTGTGCGCCAACCCTTTGTCTCTTTCTATAGAGCTCGGCGCCTCATCCGAGACAGTTGCATTGCTTTCTTGGCCTCTATGTGTGTCTACGATTCTGGTAAGAATTTTGTTTTAGATGTGCCTATTGTCTGTGAGTTTGCCGACATGTTTCCGGAGGATCTACCTGGCTTGCCGCCTGAGCGGGAGGTAGACTTCTCCATTGAGTTGCTTCCGGGGACGATGCCTACGTCCAAGGCACTGTACCGGATGGCGTCGGTGGAGCCGCAGGAGTTGAAGCTCCAACTAGACGAGTTGCTTGCGTTGGGCTTCATTCGTCCTAGCCGTTCGCCGTGGGGAGTGCCTGTTCTTTTGTGAGGAAGAAAGATGGCAACCTCAGAATGTGCATCGATTATCGGCAGCTAAATCAGGTGACCGTGAAGAGCAAGTATCCTTTGCCCAAGATCGATGACTTGTTCGACCAATTGCAGTTAGCTTCAGTGTTCTCGAAGATCGACTTGAGGTTGGGTTACTACCAGTTGCGGATCCGCGAGTCAGACATCGCCAGATCAACTTTTTTGCCCCGCTACCGCCACTTCGAGTTTGTCGTGATGCCTTTTGGGCTCACGAATGCACCTGCAGCGTTCATGGAGCTGATGCACAGTGTTTTTCGAGAGTACCTAGACCAATTCGTGGTGGTGTTCGTCGACGACATCCTGGTGTACTCGGCGACGGCAGAGGAGCACGAGGTTCACTTGAGGCTAGTGTTGTAGGCTTTGAGGAGTCACCAACTTTACGCCAAATTCATCAAGTGTGAATTTTTGCTAAAGGAGGTGCACTTCGTGGGGCACGTTGTTTCTGGTGCACGTGTGGCGGTTGATCCCGCCAAGGTTGAGGCCGTGTTGTTTTTGGGGCCAGCCCACTACAGTTGTAGATGTTCATAGTTTTCTAGGGCTGGCAGGCTACTACAAGAGGTTTGTGCAGGACTTCGCCAGAGTTGCAGAGTCTTTGACCCAGTTGACTAGGCGGGAGACTCAGTTTGTGTGGACAGCAGAGTGTGAGCACAATTTTCAGGAGCTAAAGATCCGGCTAACTTCAGCTCTGATCCTTGTGGTACCTTGTCACGCCCCTCCAATTTAGCAGCGGAATAAATCGGAGGGAAACGTGAGCAACGAGTATGGTAACGACTATTGCGCATACTTTCGCAAACATCAGAGCATTTAATGAACAATAATTGAAATAAACTCTTGATTTCATTATAGAATCACTAAGACAATTACAACCACTAATTCAGAGCCAATACATATGGCTCAATGACATCATTACATTGAAAAGAAATCTAAAGCAATAACTACTAGACTCTAATTTTGCTAGGGTAATTTCATCAACTGACTCTGGTCACTCATCACTCTGGTCCTGTACCATAGGTACGTATCGTCATTGTTCGACTTACGTGAGACACAATAACAATAACGAAGGGTGAGCGATAGCGCCCAGAAGGACTTAAATCTTAATAGTCAAGCAGGCTTTATATGATTATGCTTTACATGGCATAGTAACTAATGATAGAGAGAGTCATGGAAGTTGAGAAGTAATAGCATAAGTAACATGGTTCAATAGCAGACGAATCAAGTATAGCACGATGATTAAAGTCAATTCGCGCAATAGCAAGTAATGTCATTGTCAAGAGCTAGCAAGCGACATGTATAGCAAGAAGAGAGATAGTAAATGGTCATGTAAAGAGTAAATTACACTTTGATTGATTTTCATCAATCGAAATAGTATAGCACTTTTGATTAACTTTCGTCAATAGTAATGACACTTTGGTTATCCGTAGATATCCGAGAGAGAATATAGCACTTTTTTTGTCAATAGACAACAAGAGAATATAGCACTTTTAATGCGATCAAGTCGCGATAGCACGCAATAACTCAAGATAGCAAGTATCAAGTAGAGCAAGTAGAGTGTACGACAGTAGTCGCTCAATAACAGAACAGTAGCAGTTCAATAACAGTCAGTGATAGCACAGTAATCGCACAGTACGTCTGAAACTCATCAGACTAACAGTAATAGCATAACAGTAGATGTCTAGCTAATTCAGAACAGTCAGTCAGAACTGGTGCAATGCAGAACACCGTCTATAGCCCCTGCAGGTATTTTCGGATGGCTCTCTGCCCCCAGGACTAGATTGGAGCCCCTCAGACACTCTCTGTACCCTAAACAGTATGCATTCAAGTCAGTAGAGTAACAAGACCCTTTTTAGCGCTAGACAGTCATGAACAGTTCAAAATAGTAGGAGCCACACAGCTCAAAGGGTAACAAGAGAGTACTAGATGAATAGACGAGAGAGACGAGATAGTAGAGTGAACTTGAATAGATGAGCGAGTAGAGTATAGATGAGATCTTATGGTCATTGCACATGAAACGTCGAGTAACAAGTGATAGTAACAGTTGCACACCACGCGCGTACGGTGTTGGCAGTCAGGTGGAATACACCACCCTTCCGTTGGCCCCATTATGCACAGGTCCAGAGGTCCGGCGTGATTCAAGGTAAGAGAGAGAATAATCAAAGACCGTCTGGATCTTACTGATCCCTAGAGTGTATCATAGGTGTTAGGGTACAACCAGCTCATCGACCATTTGGGAATCCATGGACAAGGAGACTTACGGAGGCCTTGAGCAAAGACTCACTAGTCCGGCCAGAAGGAATATCTGACGAAGAGTTCATCTAAGTCAAGAGAGAGTGTGTATATGGAAACAAGTGCCCGACATTCTAGAGGAATTCTAGAATAGTGGAGCGTCGATAATGTATTCCCAAACAACGCGAGAATCGTAGCCAAGTTCATTTAAAATAAGGCATTAATATATAATTGAAATCAATTGCTAGATGTACTATGTGACAATTATATGCCAGTTGGCCATATGTGGATGGTTCACGTGTGTGCATGTGTGAGAGAAATTGTAGATAGAAGGAAGGTCATGTGCATGCATTTAAAACACTTAATATTCATTCCATTGTAACATGTGAATTTACTACGTGTATGATGGTTAGCAATGGGTGGTGAACACTGTAGAAAGTGATAGTATCACAATTTATGGGTTTTCAAGCAAAAGTCCCAGATCGCGACGTACATCTGAGGTCGCGACGGGTGACAACAGAACGTGACAGGGGCTTGCACTGGTCACGACGGAGGTCAGGCGGCCAGATCGCGATAGGGAGGTTTGAGTATCGCGACAGGGCTTGTCAGGTCGGCGGCCAGAACGTGACAGGGTACACTATCGCAATCAGATCACGACAGGTTCCTATGTCGCGACGGCCCTAAGAATGCGGCCTATTGGGCCGTTGCATTCTCAGGTTCCGAACCTGAGTTCGAGCGGGAAAAGGTCTAGCATGGGATTGCGTGCCAACTTAACATATTTTGACACAGGGTGATTCAAAAATTCTTAACTAATTGTATAATCGATGAAAAATCATGAAACAAATTTTAAACGACTCTAGAGATGCAAGGGTACTTCCAATAATTAGGAATTAGAAAACAAACATGGTTTCGACAGGCTTTAATCAAGTCAAACATGGGGAATAGAATATTATGAACAGTTTGAGATGCACGAATTAATTCGAAGACATGGTGGACAAAATTTAGGGCTTTTAGGGCAAAAGGTTCCTAACATCATCAGTATCTTCAATAAAATTTCGAGGCATGATATAGAGTATTCACTGAGATATGAATTAACATGGAGGCTCAGGTCAAGGTGTTTTGCAGAACTTCAAAATTCGAAGAATATTGGCTCGATGATAAATCATGAAACTTAAGGGTATTGTTCATGGTACATGGAGTGATCTATAGTCAAAATCTCTTTAGTTTTGCTCGTGAGAATGCCTACCTTGACTCGATTTCCTCTTCTAGGGCTAGAACTTGAAGAACTCGGGATGAAGCTTGATGAAGCCTTCTCCCCACGAATTCTCATCCCCCTTGGCCTCTCCTCCAGGTCCATTAAGCCTCAGCAACGTGTTAGGGCTAGCCCTAGAGAGATTGGAGAGTATTTATGCTTCCTATGGTTTTATTTCTTAATAGGACTCTAACTCCTATTTAATTCTGAATTTCCTCTTTCCTAACCTCCTTCCAAGCTTTCCACTTCCTATTTGGGTTAGGATGGGAGTTAAATTCGTGGCCATCCTATTAGGGTAGGTTTAGGAATCCAATTCTAACTCAAACTTCCTACTTAATGCATTAAATACCCATTTTCTATTTAGGTAATAATTTAGTTACGAATTTAGGATATTTCCTTATTATTCCTCTTTTAAAATCCTTATTTTGGCCCAATAAATCTTGTATGGTCCATTTATCAAAGCCCATTATTTATTGGGATTTATCTTATGTGATATCCCTTTTTAATTAGGAATATAGAGTTACAAATTTTATTATATTTTCCTTGATTTTATTCATGGACTATGAGAGGTCCATTAGTCCCATTTCGATAATGGGTAATCATTTCATGATGTTGGAAGTCTCTCCGACATGTTTATTTAATTTCTGAGCCCGTATATTTCCGTGTTAATAGTTTTTTCGACTTAGTTTTCTTATTTAGATAATTAGCCACGTTGTGACGTATGCTTGGCCAATCAGATTTTTTGTTGAACAAATTTCTTCGTAGAACACTTAGGAATAATGTCTGGGGTTGATTTATATTTTTTATGAAATTTTTAGATGTGTTTTTACACATGCGATAATGGTACGTATGTTTTCTATTATTTCATTTTAAAGAAATTTATTATTTCAAATTTTTTAAAACACTGAATTTTTCGGGTTGCTACATACGTTCTGGCAACGACGGCTTTGTTGTCTACACAAATGCGTCAGGTACTGGTTTGGGTGCTGTGTTGACGCAGCATGGTCGAGTAGTTGCTTATGCTTCTCGTCAACTGAAGAAGCATGAGCAGCACTACCCGACACACGACCTGAGCTTGCAGCGGTCATGTTCGCCTTGAGGTTGTAGAGACACTACTTGTATGGTGAGGTATTCGAGGTTTTCACAGATCACCGCAGCTTACAATACGTCTTCACGCAGAGAGATCTCAACCTCAGGCAGCGCAGGTGGCTCGAGTACTTGAAGGACTATGACTTTACCCTTTCCTATCACCCGGGAAAGGCTAATGTCGTAGCAGACGCTTTGAGTAGTAGAGCCCACTTGAGTTCTTTGTTGGTTAGACACTGGAGACTTTTAGAGGACGCCTCTCATGGTGTGTTCACGCCGTCTAGCCTCCGGGACAGAGCAGTGTTGGCCAGCATGACAGTTCGCCCGTTGATATATCAGCAGGTGCTTGAGGCACAGAATGCAGAAGCAGACTTGGCAGACGTGTTGTTGTTGCCTAAGGTGGTGCTGGATGAGGACAGCGAGGTTCAGTTCAGAGACAGACTCTACGTTCCAGAGGACGTCAGGGAGGAGGTATTGTCTGAGGCGCACCGTCACGATACTCTATTCATCCTGGCTCCACCAGATGTACCATGAATTGAGGGTACTCTTTTGGTGGCCTGGGATGAAGATAGATATCACTGAGTTTGTTTCGTGCTGCCTTACCTGTCTCAGGTGAAGGCAGAGCACCAGCATCCTGGTGGTGAGCTGCAGTCGCTTCCCATTCCTGTGTGGAAGTGGGAGCACGTCACCATGGACTTTGTTTCTGGCTTACCTCACACTTCCCAGGGGCACGATAGTGTTTGGGTCATCGTCGACAGCTGACGAAGACCACTCGCTTCCTACCAGTCAAAGCAGCGTGGTCAGTGGACAAACTGGCTCAGTTGTTTATTGACAGAGTGGTACCCTTGCAACGGGACCCCTGTGTCTATTGTCTCAGATAGAGATCCAAGTTCACTTCTCGTTTCTGGCGCAGCTTTCAGCGGGCACTTGGCACTGAGCTGAGGTTGAGTTCAGCTACCACCCACAGATGGGCGGCAGTCGGAGAGGACCATTCAGACCCTCGAGGACTTGTTTGAGCTTGTTTCCTAGACTGGGGCAGCACGTGGGAGTCTCACCTTCCCATGGTGGAGTTTTTGTATAATAATAGCTGTTACTTACTCCAGCATCGGAATGGCACCCTACGAGGCTCTGAGGCTCTGTATGGTCGACCATGCAGGACACCGTTGCACTGGCACGAGGTTGGCGAGAGGCAGTTGCTGGGTCCGGAGTTGGTGCAGCAGTGTGCAGACACCGTGAGGCTGATCAGGCAGAGGTTGCAAACCGTGTAGAGCAGGCAAAAAAGCTACACCGACGTTCGCAGAAGGCCGCTTGAGTTTGAGGTCAGCGACAGTGTGTTTCTTCAGATCTCGCCCCCCGGGTATTCTCAGGTTTGGGAAGAGGGCAAGCTCAGCCCGAGGTTGTTGGCCCCTTTCCCATCTTGGAGCGGGTTGGCGAGGTTGCTTACCAGTTAGCTCTTCCATCCGAGTTGGCAGGTGTCCACGATGTCTTCCACATGTCGCAGCTAAGGAAGTACATGCCAGCGACTACTCGCAGCTAGAGGTCACCCCAGACCTATCTGTGCCGGAGTACCCAGTCAGCATGGTGGACCGCAGGGTGCAGCAACTTAGTAGGAGGCAGATCCCACTCATTAAGGTGGTTTGGGAGCACCGCTCTGGTGATGAGCCCACTTGGGAGCGTGAGGACGAGATGCGGGAGTAGTTCCCTTACTTGTTCGAGTGACAGGTACTTTGTTTTCTCTTTGTTCCTCTAGTTTCGCCCTTAATTTCGAGGACGAAATGTTTTTTTTATTGGTTAGATTTTAACATCTCGTTCCCTTTGTAGGTTTTGCCCTCTCGGCTGAGGTCCGCGACAGAGCGACCCGTCGCCTTCTGAAGGTGACGAAGGTGACCGTCACGTTCTGATTATGAACGCGCCGACCGCCCCCATCACGACAAGACTCTGACATAGACAGTTCATTTGTCATCTTGTTGTCTGGACAGTGTAGACACGGGTCGGCGTGCATGCTTGAATGTGACATACTGGCCCGTCGCGATCAGATGTCAGCGTTGCATGCAAGCCATGTGGTGGCTTTGACCGTTAGGGTCGCAGATGTTAAGATCGCGACGTAGTAGGGCGTCGTGTTAGCATTGCTAATGCGACGACCAGAGCCGTCGCATTCTCAACGTCTATGCTTAAGTTGCTCAGGCCGAGAATAGAACCCTCATTTGGCCCTTTTGCCTGTGTTCTTTCTCTCCGACGATCTCCCCTTTGTGTGTGCTCCGTGGGAGCTTGGGAAGGAGGCTTGTGGCTTGTCTTGGTAAGTGTTGGTTGTGCTTGTGAGGGTTGTACATTTGTTGGGTTTTATTGTGAAGATCTCCTCTTCTTTCTCTCCTCCTTACTGTGTGTTCTTCATGTTTGGTGTGCAACTTTTCCATTGGCTCAAGGAGGAGGTACTCAAAACTCGCGAGAGGCGGCTCTTGGAGCGTTGGAGCTCGAAGGTGGAGGGGTGCTAGCCTACGAGAAGGCCCCTCTGGGGTGGTTCTTCATTCGAAGGTAGGGACCCCCAAACCATCCCCTAGTTCTACCATGATAGGACCAAACCCCCTTCTCCAAGACTAGGATCTTTGCTTAGGATGTGCACTGTGCTTCATGATCCTTGTGTGATAGTTGCATGATGTTGGTTTGGTTGAATTCATGCTTGGATTGGGGTGTCCATGAAGAGTGTTTTTCATGTTGTGCATGTGGTTTAGAGTGTAGCTTTACCTTCCTTGGCATGCATGGGGTTGTTTGGGGTGGTTTGGATGATATTTAGCATGTTTCCCATGTCCATGCCTCCCCTCCCCATGTTATATCGTTTTGTGGCTTTTGGGGTATGTGTGGTGCTCTGTTTGGGGCACTCGGCTGTGGTCGCGACGGGCTTCCCAGTCGCGACCAGGTCGTGACATATCATTGCGTCGTGTTCTCTTGAACGCGCCTCGGACCCGTCGTGTCTAGAAAATGCGACGGGTACGTGGCCGGCAGTCAAGAGTTCATGGTCTGGTCGGATCACGACCGTCGACCCCGTCACAAAGAGGTCGCGAAGGGGTACGTGTCGCATCCAGGAGACCAGGGCTTGTTGCGGCACCCTTAGCCGACGAGTTCTTATCGCGACGGTCGCAAGGGCCACCTTCCGGATTCCTATCGCGACCGGTAGAGCCGTCGCTTTCTGGTCGCGACATGTCGATATGTCGCCTCTCTGACCGAGAGCGACTGTCAGCAGGTTTTGGTGTTTTGCTTCTGTTGCAACTCGATTTTCTTGGCACCTGTGTTGTTCCTAGTGCAGTGCTACTCTAGTCTGTTCGCCCGATGCTAGGCACTTGAGGGCTTATCTGCGAGATAGGTTGTTACTGTTACCTGGGACCCTCGGTCCCCGCGCGCCTATGTCAGAGAGGGTTGCTCCGGGCGGCGAGGTTTGCTCGAGTCGTTGACTCTGGTAGCAGTAGGGAAAACAGTGGGGCAGCGACCTGAGTCATTTGTAGAGCTCTCTTAGATGAGTCTGGGACGCCAGGTAGTTGTAGCTCGTACGGCGTAGATCAACTAGTCCTTTTCTCACTGCCTCACTCTACATGGTTCTGGAACCATTTAGAGGGGTCAGGCGTGGGACCATAGTCCGGCCAGACTACGGTGGTTGTGTTTACTTTTAGTTCTACGTCTCACTCCGATGGGAGGTGCTAGACATGGACTGTTGGTCTAGGGTAAGGCGCGTGGCGCACCTGACCGGCTGACTAGTGTAGCGTACTGTAGCTAGTGTGTTTGTCCAGGCAGTGTCTACTGTCTGTGCTTATAGCTGGGTTCTTGTGGTGCCTTGTTTTTACTCGGGTTTTTCCGGTCCCTCTGTGTAGCCTAGACCAATGACCATGTAGTTTCTTTCACGCTTTCGCACTTGACTCTGTTTAGTATAATAGACTTTACTGCTTATTTATTTATTGCACTTAGTTCTATTCTGCTGTTAGAACCAGTGGGAGATTGGTAGTCCCTACTGGGCTTCTTCGTGAAGCTCATTCCCTGCTTTGTAGTGAGACTTCACAGCAGCTCCCTCCGTGGCAGACTAAGAGACTGGCCCACAGTAGTCGGCGTCTCTAGTGAGCAGTGTTCCCCCAGCAGTTGTACTTCACCCTCGGGGTATGCTCCTAAGGGACCTGTCTTTCCCTTTTATATTCAGCACTTGTACTTTATTTACTTTGGGACTGTACTAGACTGTTACTTAGTGTTGGACACTTTTCATTCACTTGTGGTGCACTTTAGTACGTTTGTTGTTATTTATCTCTATTACATATCTTGTTAGACCGATCAGTTAGCCCTTCTAGGGTCTCTGAACCCGTGGGCGGCGGTCCTGATGTTCGAATTCTTGGTGGAAGCCGAGTGTCCCGGCGTCTGGGTCGTTACAACTATGCTTTAGTTGATTGTCGTGGGAAGAAGACCACTTTCCGTATTCCTTGTGAGGATGAGTTTTCACATCCCTTGCCAAGGAACATAGCGGGAAGGTTTGTTATCTCCGCCATGAAGGCGAGGAGGATGCTTAACAAGGGTTGTGACGCTTTTCTTGCCAGCGTGGTATTAGTACCGAAGGCTGATCAGTCACTTACTCTTGGGGAGATTGATGTAGTGTAGGAGTTTCCAAACATTTTTCCCAATGATTTGTCTAGATTGCCACCAGTTAGAGAGATAGAGTTTACCATATAGTTGCTTCCGGACACCTCTCCTATCTCAAAGGCTCCATATCGGATGGCACCTGTGGAGTTAGCAAAGTTGAGGAAGCAGTTGCAAGATTTGCTGGACAATGGATTTATTCGCCCTAGTGTATCTCCTTGGGGCGCACTTGTTTTATTTGTAAAGAAGAAGGATGGGTCACTTAGGTTATGCATTGATTATAGGAAGCTCAACCAAGTGACTGTAAAGAACAGGTATCCCTTACCGCGGCTTGATGATCAATTTGACCAGTTGAAGAATGCATCAGTATTTTCTAAGATTGATCTGCGGTCTGGCTATCATCAGTTGAGGATTAGGAGTGAGGATGTGTCCAAGACAGCCTTTAGGACTCGTTATGGACATTATGAGTTTTTAGTTCTTCCTTTTGGTCTAACCAATGCCCCTGCAGCGTTCATGGATCTCATGAACAAGGGTGTTTAGACCTTATCTAGATAGTTTTGTGTCATAGTGTTTATCGATGATGTTGTTGTTTATTTCTCCAGATGAGGCCACACACCGTCAGCATTTGAGGCTGGTGTTAAAAGTTCTCTAAGAGCACAAGTTGTATGCAAAATTCAGCAAGTGCGATTTCTGGATGCACGAGGTTCATTTCCTTAGGCATGTTATCTCCGACGCTGGTGTAGCAGTTGATCCAGCGAAAGTCCAGGCTGTATTAGATTGGGAGATTCCCAGGACCCCATCGAAGATTCGGAGTTTCCTTGGTTTAGCAGGCTATTATCGGTGATTTATTGAGGGATTTGCATCTATTGCCGCACCTTTGACTAAGCTAACCAGGAAGGGTGTGAAGTTTGTCTGGTTTGAGGAGTGTGAGAGTAGCTTTCAATTATTGAAGGCTAAGCTTACTTCGGCACCGGTATTAGTTTTACCGAGTGGTGAAGAGGTTTTACCATTTACTCGGATGCATCTCGGATTGGTTTAGGCTGTGTGTTAATGCAGCAGGGAAGGGTAGTGGCATATGCTTCTTGTCAATTGAAGGAGCATGAGCGTAACTATCTGACTCATGATTTGGAGCTTGCGGAAATGGTTCATGAACTAAAGATCTGGAGACACTATCTTTATGGTGTCAGATTTGAGGTGTTCACTGACCATAAGAGCTTGAGGTATCTCTTCTCACAAAAGGAATTAAACCTGGGCAGAGAAGATGGATCGAGTTCCTCAAGGACTATGACTTCGATCTTCAGTATCATCCAGGAAAGGCGAATGTCGTAGCGGATGCTCTTAGCAAGAAGAGATCTCTACTCCAACAGGATTGGAAGATGTTGGAGGATGCTGCTTGTGCAATGATTGAGTTAGAGCCATTATTGTGTTAGGCTTTTATAGCTCAGTTGTCCATTCGGTCTACTGTGATGGATGAGGTGATCGAGCAGCAGAAGGCGGACCCTAGACTCCAGGAGTTAGTGGGCAAGGCGGGCATTGCTCGGGATGAGGATGGTGTGATTAGGTTTCATCACCAAGTCTGTGTTCCCAATATTGTGGATGTCCGTGAGCATGTATTAGCAGAAGCTCATAGGTCGAAATTCTCTATTCATACAGGTAATACTAAGATGTGCCAGGATTTGAAGAGATCATTTTGGTGGTCTAGCATGAAAAAGGATGTAGCGGATTTCGTATCCAGATGTTTA
>CM024756.1:79506572-79555038 GCA_014218235.1 Colocasia esculenta | reverse complement strand
AGACATTCTGTTATTGAGTTCCTCAAGATGGAGCACATATAAGTTCTTTTCTCTATTTGCTTCAAGATGACTAATCCATCCTTTAGTATGCTGCATTTTGACTCTTGAAATTTGATCTGATGGCCTCTGTCACACAACTAGCTGATGCTAATGAGATTGTGCTTCAATCCCTTGACTAATACACATCTTCTATGACTGTTTTTCTTTACTATTCATGGAGCCACTGCCTATCACTGTTTCCTTTTCCCATTATCTCCATAAGTGACCGTTCCTTCTTCAGCTTGGAGATAAGAGAATAACTTCTGGTTTCCTGACATGTGTCTTGAGCACCTACTATCCAAGTACCATTTGGATGCTCGAGGGTTAACCTAAATAAAAACATCAGCTTTAGGTACCCAATTCTTTTGGGTCCTGATTGGTTAGTATCATTGATTTACCTTTTATTATCCATTTCTTATGTCTTGTTGGGCATGTAGTTATAATATGTCCTAACTTATTGCAGTGACTACAGCAGGATAACTTAGTTACTTTTTGTATATATGTGAAATCAGCTTTGTATGCTATATCTTGTTCAAGTACAATTTTGGTGTTGGATATGTTTTAGGATAGACTATGGTTTCTTCATTATCTGAGGGTGATATCCTAACCCATTTTTCTTCTTACCTGATCTTCTAGCACCTTTTAATATGAGGGAGTTTTTACCATTGGTGAATTTTCTCTAATGTGCTAGATAACTGTATATTTTCTTCTGTTAGTGTTTTGATTTCAGTTTTCAGTTCATCTGACTTACTTGTTCTCTAATTTAGTTATTTGTTCATTCTTATCTTTTAGGTCTTCACATAACATTCATTTCTTCTTTTAAGTTCAGTTATTTGACTTTCTACTGTTCATTTTCTGATTTTAGATCTGAGTTTGTATTTTCTATACAGACTATGTTTTTCTTGCTTACTTTTAATAATTTGGTTACTTCTTTATATTTTTCATATAGTTCGTTGAAAGCCTCTCTAACTATCGGAATCTGAATCATTGCATGAATCAAAGAAGAGTCAGAGTTACCTTTTCTTCAGTATTAGCCATGAAGGCCAAGTTGGCTTCTTCTTCATCACTGCAGGAGCTTGACTCACTGTCTGAGTCGCTACTGTTCTCCCATGCTGCTGCCATCGCCTTCTTTTTGTACTTCTGAACTTCTTGGAGCTCTCTTTCTTTTTGAACTCTGGCTTCTTGAATTTTGGACACTCAGCTTTAATGTGTCCTGGCTTCTTACATTCATAGCAGATGGGTTCTCCTTTCTTGAGATCTTTTCCATCTGGTTTCTTGAAGTCCTTTTTCTTTTGAAGTGTCTTCTACCAGATTGGAATTTCTTCTTCTTAGCCAAAATTCGCTGCAATTTTTTAGATAGCATTGCTTCCTCATTCTCACTGTCCATATCACTTTTACTCTCATCTGAACTTGCTTCTGGTGATCTTCTTCAGCTTTTAAGGCGTTGGAGTGCTTCTTTCTGCTAGAGGACTCTCCTAGCCTTTCCATGTTGATCTCATGGGCCATGAGGGACCCAATGAGCTTTTCTACTGACATTCTCTTCAGGTCATTGGCTTCTTCTATTGCTGTGACCTTTGGGGTCTATGAGGACGGTAAGATCTAAGTATTTTTCTCACCATGTCTCCAATCTCATAAGTTTTCCCCAGACTTGCCAGTCCATTTGTGATGTCAGTGAACCGACTGAACATTTGAGTTATGGACTCACCTGATTGCATCTGAATCTTTCATATTGAGTGACAAGAATGTCGATTCTTGTCTCCTTCACTTTGTCTGTGCCTTCATAAGTAATCCTGACTTTTCCCACATTTCCATTGCGGATTTGCAGGCTGAGACTCTGTTGAACTCCTTTTTACTTAGAGCACAGCATAGATGAGCTCTTTGCTTTGCAATTCAGGAGATCTTCTTTCTGTCATCATCTGTCCACTGCGCTTCTCATTTTTGACCTAACAGATCACCTTCTTCTACTATTGACCAAATTTGATAGTCGTGGCCTTGTAGAAATATTCCATTCTGGTTCTTCCAGTAAGGATAGTCTTCACCATCGAAGAGAGGGGGTCGGTTGACAGACTGACCTTCGATGTTGCCTGGGCTGCCATGGATCTTTACTCTTCATATCATTGGATCTTTTTCTTTGTCGAGAGACTCTCTCTGATACCACTTGTTGCTCAGTTGACAAGCCCAGAGAGGGGGTGAATGGGTCTTTTAAAATGATCTACAGATACCTGTAACTAAAATATTCACACAAGAGTTCTTCGAAGGAGGTTAGTGACTGTTAGTTTAAATATACACACACAAAGAAGACAATCACACAACACAAGATTTCCTGGTTCGACCTCCTTTCCTTAGGAGTCCTACGTCCAGTCCCCCGAGGATACTCAGGATTTCACTAACAGGGTACAGTCCCCCTAAGGACCTACAACACCCACTCAGCTGGTCTTCCTTCACACCCGAAGGAATCACAACACCCTGGATACCTCACCAGGTCTTCCTTCACAACCAAAGGGAACTACACCCTGGATACCACCATGTCTTCCTTCACACCCGAAGGGACAACAACTCAAAGAGAATTGAATGAAATTCAAGCCCCTAGATCAAGCTTTTAACAAGCAGATTTGAAGCAACTAGTGTTGAGAGCAAAGATCTAAAAAGTTACACTCTCAGAACTACACGGCGCTCTTTAGAAAATCTATTACAGCACAGAGAGCGAAGAGCTGAAGGTGATGAAGAAAAGTAAGGTTCTTGGCTCTAGACTTTCTTCAGAAGAATTTGAATGCTTGAACACACATTGTATGTCTTCAGTTCTTCTAACTTGTATTTATATCTTCAATTGTGAAATCTAGACGTTGAAGTGTCTGTTGTCTCTCTCTTGAGTAGTCGTTAGACTGAATGACACCTGAGCTTGGAAGCTTCCAGTCATAGTCCTTTTGAGCACGCGAAAAGATGAGATCTTCAAAAATATCCTTTGGCTTCTATTTTGTTTAACGTTGTAACCGGGAGCTGGATCAGAGATCTGCACAAATGTCAATCTCAAATAGCAGACAGCTAGGCTGTCTCTGATGTCAGTCAACGTTAGTAGCAATAGACATGAAATAGTAAAGCCAAATAGCTGAGTCTAAAACACGTTATCAGAGTAAGCATAATAAAGGATGATATCGTCTGCATGCATGCAGAGAAGCGTTCAATCTCATAATGTAGGAGCGTCAGAGAGATATCTACGTGGACTTTGACCATTCACACTTTTAATATGATAAGATATCAAGTCAATATGAAATCGATGACTATATGACTTATGAATCGTTATGAATAAGTCAGGTTGACCAAGTCGTTATGAGACAGAGAAATCGTTGTGAACACTTAATAAAGCAATCGTTATGTTCACTGAAGAAATCGTTGTGAAACACTTAACAAGTAAATCGTTATGTTCACTTATCAAGTCGTTATGAGCTCTAAGAAATCATTGCGTAAAAGCAATCGTTGTGAGCGCTTAAAGAAATCTTTGTGCAAAGTAATCATTATGAGCGCCTAACAATCGTTACGATTTCTGATGAAATCGTTACAACAAGCAAGTCGTTGTGAGTTCTAAAGAAATCGTTATGATAACTTAAAGAGTCGTTACGGCGAGTAAGTCGTTGCGAGTTCTAAAGAAATCGTTTGATAACTTAAAGAGTCGTTACGGCGAGCAAGTCGTTGCGAGTTCTAAAGAAATCGTTATGATAACTTAAGAGTCGTTACGGCGAGCAAGTCGTTGCGAGTTCTAAGAAATCGTTATGATTACTTATAGAATCGTTACGACAGGCAAGTCGTTACGCTTTCTAACGAAATCGTTGCGATGACTTATAGAATCGTTATGACAGACAGTCGTTACGCTTTCAAAGAAATCGTTACGATGACTTATAACTCGTTATGATAGGCAAGTCGTTACGCTTTCTAAAGAAATCGTTGCGATGACTTATAGAATCGTATGACATCGCCTTGCTTGAAACAACATGACTTTTCAGTCTTATAAAGCAAATCGTTATGATGTTCAATAGAAATCGATATGGACTTAGAGAAATATCATGTTGAAAAGATTAAAGCTTCAGAGAAGTAATGCATACCTTTATTGGCTTGTTTGACCTTGGTATTTTTTCTGTACTTAAGACTTATGAAATTCATTAGATATAATTGATAAACTCTTGTTTTGGTTTTGTTAATCATCAATATATCTATATGTAATTAATTAAAATTACATGGGGACAGACTGATCATCAAGTTGGGCTTCCATCGGGCATACCACTGAAAGGCTGGCCCATAAGGGATGTGAAGAATACCTCAAGAGGTATGACTCTTCAGTTGCCAATTCTCCCATGATGCTCATATAATGAGCTATATGTTCATGAGGGACCCATCCCCATTGAATTTTGAGATTTAGGACCTTGGGTGTTCTGTTGGGAGCTTTTTAAGAGATGGTGTATAGGGTATGGTACCCTATACAGGTCATAGGTGGCAGACCCCTCGTTCTACTAGCCATCTTTGCTTCAATTATTTGTTCAATCATGGCCCTCTGAGAGACCATTGTTTCTTCGAATGAGGTATTTATCTACGGTGCATCATGCCTCCTTTCTGTTATATGTATCTCTTGGGTTTCTTCATGGCTTGAATTTGGATTTCCCACCAATTGTTCGGCCAGAGGTTCTGTGCATGGAGTATTTGGCGGAAATTTCCCAGGGCTGGTGCCGTTGTGGGCAATGTTCCTTGTTGAGGTTGCAGCAGCTGTGGTGATGCTGTGGCTGCTGTGGTTGTGGGGGTAGAGTCGTCCCAACTTTTGCATAAGGCTTTCGAGCAGTGCTCTCCCTTTGATTTTCTTGTATTACCATTTCTAGATTTGGTGATGAGGGTACCCTGATATTAGGGTTTTCAGATCAGCGACCCTGATCCAGAGGGTGATTTGATGTGGTGGCAATGTCGGCAGCCCCCATGCCTCCTTCGTTCTGAGGTGGTAAGTCCACCTCCACATTTACCCGTCAAGGCAGGCTCGACTTGGTCCCTTCTACAGCTAGGTATCGGGATGCTGCTCCATATTTGAGGTTTCTGCCTGGTCAGTTTTGCAGGTAGATTGATGTTAGAGGCATAGCATGTGTATATCTTCATGCCTTCTTCAGTGATCTGTACTGTTCTTCTCTTCTTCTTCCTAGGCGTATAGTGGCACCCAGGCGTTGGAAAACTTTTCTAGGGATAACATCATCCTTTTTGTATTCTTATGACTTGAAATTTTGCCCTGTCTCCGGGCTTGCTTGTCTTCTTCTTGATATACCCCTTTCCTTTTAGATCATCTTGTAGATCAACCGGTAAAGAAGGGGTGCATTCTTTAGTTCGAGACTCTGGGAAGGTTCCCTTTGTCTGTCTGGGACATTTCTTCTTCTGAAAGCTTGCCACTTTGCTGGGTCTTGCTTCATGACCGCTCTTGCATTTTTCCGCCCTACAAAAGATTTTAGGGCCCTTGTGTTTCGGAGTTCTTGGTTTTTTTCTTTAGTGACCTACACCCTTTAACACGAGGCGGGGGGTAGATATCTCATCTTTTCTCAACATTGGCTTTGCATTTTTGAAGCTAGCTTTGTCAAATTAATTGTTCTTGGTTTTAGCTTTCGTCCATTGCTTCTTCACAATTTTCACTTTGAAACTTGGCTTGTCTTGCCGTACTTTAAGCAGTATGCCGAAATTGTTCTTTACCGGTACAACAGCTACATGCCGCTTTGGTACCATCAGGGTCTCACTCCCGTCCAGGCGGATCCGGAGATCGCCAACTAGGACAGAAATGCCACGTGTCGTAGGCTTTCTCTTAGGCTTGCATCTTTTGTTCTTTCCAGCAGTTGGAGTGTTGGTGAAGTTGATAGCATAGGTTGTGAACATTTGTATCAAGTTAGCCTCATGAGCTTGAGGCTCTTCTTTTGCTTGTTTTCTTCATGGGCCTTGGCAGCAGTAGGTAGTATGACCGGTATCACGCCAAGAAGTATGGAGACTCCACCACCAGGGGGAAATCTCCAAACCTGGTTGGTGTAGTGAGGTAGCCATTCCTTATGTGGTCTTGGACCACAAGTGGGCCAAAGAACACGCCCGGGTATGAGCCGTAGCTGCCATTGCAGAGTTATGACCTGCACAAAAATTATAATGTGAGTACATCATATTGTTAGGGTGTTTTCTGATGGAGAGATGAAGGAAGGGAGGTCCCCAGTAGAGTTGCCATCTCTGTGAGAATCATTTTTTAAACTTTTTAAAAATTTTAATTTATCTTTGGATTTGATTTATTTGGCTTTTGTTTATTTATATGGACATGATCTTGTTTAGAGTTCGTTGACCTCCCCCACTAACTACGATTAGTGTTAATTATATCCGCACAAAGCTGAACACCCTTGATTAACCATTAGATAACCCCTTTGAAATAGAAGAGCGTCACTCACAATTGAATGAAATGAATTATACATGAAAGAAAATAAAATTGCAAACATGCATCTATTTGTTTTTGGATTTTTTATATTTATTTCATTTTATTGATTTTTAAATTATCATTTTGGGTATTTTTAAAATCATTTATTTCATTTATTTAATTATTTTCGTCATTTATTTATTAATTATGATTATGTGAATTAAATATCTTTTTATTTATTTATTTCATTTGAAGGGAGATTAACTTAGTGTGGGTCAAAAATAATAAAACATGACTTGTTTGTTGTTTTTAAGTTATTATAAATTGAATAACAATGTTTGTGAAATATTTTGTAAGGTTTGTTGAAAACTTGGTTGATTTTAATTAAGAAATCAATTAGAGAAGAGTATAAAATAAACGTGACATAACATGTAATTACACATATTGAACATGATTAAGGTTATAAAATTAGCCCAATAGCTCATTAACATTATCATGTGTAAAGACACCAAAGGCCGGCCCAATAAGCAATCTTAGGCTATTAAACAATATGAACGTGTCATTCATTAAGTCATGGCATAAAAGATACAAGTCCGCCCATAAACATTTAGGCTCAACAAGGAATTTAAGCCCATAAGGAAGCCCAATAGACCTTTTTAGAGACTTGAGAAATTAAATTGTGTCTTGCACAATAATCCTTAGGGCTGCCTTGTAGACCCTTCTTCTTGGACTGTCTTGCAGTCTAGAAGCTTTGCTTCTTTGGAGCTAGCAAAAAATCCTCCTCTTCCCTGGGGGCGCTCCCCTTGCTTTTATAGAGGGTGGGAAAAGACCCCGTCCCGGCCATAAACACCATCCCGGTCATAAACATCGTCCCTGCCATAAATGTCGTCCTTTTGCACATTGCTTTTTGCATATTCCCCCTTCTTTCCTTTTTTTTCTTTTCACCCTTCTTTCTTTTTTCTTTTGCGTTTGTGGGCACTTTAGGGCATCGGGAGAGAGACAGAGAGAGCGCGAGAGAGAGGGCGACTGGAAGGGAGGAGGCGCACGACCTCCTCCTCCTCTCTTCTTCCTCGCTTAATCCGGACCCTCCCTGGTTGCCTCTGCGACAGACAACAGAGGAAGGGGAGGCACACAGCCTCTTTTCCTCTCCGTTCCTGCTCGATGGCGGCCCCCACAGGGGATAGCAGCGACGGCGGAGCAGCAGGGCAGCGGCGACAGCAACAGCACGAGCAGCGGCAGTAGCAGCAGGGGCCCGCAGTGTGCGGGCCAGCGGCAGCAGCGGCGGTAGCCGGGGCCGACGGCGGCCACCCGGGCAGGGGTGACGGCGGCAGTAGCAGTGGGGCTGGTGTGGGCGTAGCAAGGGCGACGGCGGCGGGCCCAGAGAGGGGACGGCAGCGCGCCTCTCCTTCTCTGCCCCCTCTTCTTCCTCTCACTGTGGGAGAGCCAGGCAGAAGCGGCAGCCGGAGGAGGTGCAGTGATGGAGGCACCGACAGGTGAGGCCTCCTCCCCTTTTTATTTTCTTATTCTTTTTCCCTCTATCTTCTTTTCTTATTCTTTTTCTTTGGGCAAAAATCAGTGCAACAGGGTCATTGCAGCTCAATGAGCTTACAGGACAAAGTTTCATAACTTCAAAGTTTCTATTGCGTCACTTATTGAATGATTTTATTTCTATGATTTTTTGTTTTACATCTATAATTTTGCTGTTTAAATCATTGAAACTTGTTTCCGAGGACTTATATCCGTAATATCTCGTCAGCTATATTTATAAAACCTATTGAACTTGACAAGTCATTGCGTGAGGGAGTGCCTCGAATTATCCCGGATACGTTATGGCGTCTTTCGTCCATAGAAATAGGGGTGAATTCTACACTCTGGCATTCCTTGTAATCCATCTCCATTTCGTTACACTCTGAAAGCCCTTGTTGTGATAGCTGATGGGGTACAAGTAGTGCTTGTGTTTTGAGTTGGACTATACTTTTTTACGCATAAGGAAAGGCTACCACAGTATGCAAAGGTGCCAGACAGAGGAAGCATGAGAGGAAATGTTGAACTCGATACCATGAACACCTGGGAGGAGAGAGAAGCCTGGATGAATGTTAGCAAAGACATAAAAAGAACTGGTATAAATAAAAATAATATCAAGGGCTAGGAGGAAAGGGAGTCATAACAGACTTATGGTTTATTGAGTTCTGAGTTGGATCGAAGTTGGTCAATTGTTTTTATTGTGGTTTGTTGTCATTCAATATATGCTGGTTTTTTCACAATGTTTTCTAAAGAGTCGTCACCTGGTAGATGTTATTTGAACAGGTATATTCTTATTTTTCTTTGTCACCATCCTTATCATGTTTAAATGTGCTTTTTTTTTAATTTATTATCTGTGATTGATATTCTGAAATTCTATGTATGTTCCCTGAAAACTTTTTCTGCATCCACATCGATATCGCTCGAATTATCTATCCTGCTGCGCAAAAGGTTGTGATTTATTGGTGCAAAAGTCCAAGCATTGATCCATTTTGAGCGGAAATGATCCCCGGAAAGCTTGCCTATCCATCCATAAAGTGGCAAATGCAAGTAGAACCCAATATTTAACATTCCAAGAGTTTGCTAGATCTGACCAATGACATACTGGACGTGAATTAGTAGCTCACCTGCCGGGACATCCAAGGAAAAAGGAGACGCTGGAGTGTACAACTTTGTTCGGATTATTAGGCAACATTTGGTATCAATTGTTAAAAAGTAAAAATAAAAAAAAAAATCTGATTTTGAAAAAGGCAGCGGCGCGAAGCGCTGTAAGGCCTCGTCGCCTGCGCCTTTTGCGGCCACGGCGATGAGGTCTCGTCGTCCGTGCGCACCCGCGAATATGAACGGCGAAAATAGTAACAAAAAAAAAAATCTCTCCATCGCCATTCCTCTATCCGTCGCCCTTGCCCAAAATCAATGTAAAAGCAGGTCTTCGACCGCTCTTTTCGGCTCTGCGCAGCTTCTCTCTATCTCTCTCTTCGGCACAAAATCCGACCTACATGAAAGTCGAAGCCGCCTACGTTATTTGAAAACGCTTCTGCTGTTGTCAGAGGTTTTAACACCAAAAATCTCCACCAACGGTGTTGCCAAACGTTGCCTAAGACGGTGGACCCCTCCCTGAAAGCTTTCTCCTGTTAATTGCATTTGGATCGGGGCAGCATTTTGGGAACTGAGACGTCATTTGATTGTGGTGGCGTTTTCCTGTTGGAGCCTGAGCCAAACGGGCCTCCACTGGAGAAGAGGGGAAGGACGATCGCCGGTGGCAGACGGAAGCCTGCAAAACCAGAACAGAATCAGGGGGGTCCAGTTGAAGAAAACCACGGAGAACCCTCGATGCCAAAGTCAGTACGGGACTAGAGAGGCTAGAAGGAAGGGGGGTTCTCGCGTGTGAGTGGTGCGAGGACCAGTATGAGCGTTCAGGATCACGTACCTCGCATGGAGGTACCTGGGCCTTTTTATAGGCGAAGGTGTTGAGTGGATGGGACATAACGTCCCTTGATGATGCCGAAAAGGGCGCGCCAGTTGGCACCCTGGCGGGAGTACGCGTTGAGGCGCTCGTTGAGGGGTTCTGCAGTTAACGCATCACTTGATCGTGAGGCGCGTGTTATGCAGTCGTTATAACTGTTGCAAGGAGGCAAAAGGCTACTCTGATTTCCATGGTCAGGAGGTATCAAGCAGGTAGTCTTTTCGGCGGGCTAGACCTGTTGTTTGGTAGTGGGCCGCTGCCTGATGTTCGGGCACAGCGTATGCCAGCGGGACCACGGTACGCCTCGAGCAGGGCCTGTTCGGTAGGCTGGGGCTTGAATCGAACAGAATGAGGGGTGTCCGTAGACCACTCCCGGAATCCTGGAGATGCTTGGGCGTGAAAATCGTGTTCGGGTTCTTCAAGTTGGTTCCGAGAACACGTGGTACCTGCGGAAGGGCTGCGCCCGCCTACAGGATCATGATGGGCCATGATGGGCCTCGTGGACTTAGGTGGCTAGAAATAGCCACCACACTTGCCCCCCACGCCTTCGAGCTGGCTCAGGAACTAGGACACTTGAGGGCGAAAACCTGCTCGAATGTCTCCTCCATATTAAATGTGATGCCAACTCGACCACGCGAAACGGCAGCAGGGCGACGCCGCTTAGTGCTTTTCCTCGAAGGCAGGGGAGATCTCATGATGAGCGGGGGGACGTGTCGAGCCAGGGATCTCACAAAGCATGCTCGAACGGTCTTCTGCGGCACGCCCGAATGGTCGTTTGGAGCGAGGGAAACAGCGTTTCAACTTTTCAAATTTCGAGCCACCTTTTCCTTATAAGGGAGAGGAGGAGCGAAGGTGGGAGCCCACGCCTTCGGCCTTCGAAAAGCTTGCTTGCCCCCCAAACCTTCTCATTGTCTCCTTCCTCGCGATCGCTTGCCTTCTTCTCCGCTCGTCATTCTTGTCGCTTCCGGTGATGGCGCACAAGGGAAAGGCCGCCGTGGTTGCTGAAGTAAGGGTGGTGACGCCGACGGGAGCCTGGGGGCCGAGGTATCGCCACTACGAAGGCCTTTACGAACGCATTCGAATCAGAGAGGAGTACGAAATCGTCATGGCCAAGGAGGAGGTCGCACTTGTGAACAAGCTAGGGTGCTTCGCTCTCTCTCTTGACCACTTGGAAGCAGGATTCCGGCTGCCGTTGCTGGAAGTGGCGAAGGCATTGCTGAATAGATGGAGGAGCGCGCCCATCCAGCTAACGCCGAACTCGTGGAGGACGATATGCATCTTTGCATCGTCTGCAAACTTCGGCAAGTTCGCGGTTCGTGGAGGTCTTTCGAGCGCAATTCAGCCTTACGGCCTCGCCAACGGGGGCCAATGTGTACTACACCAAACATCGTGCAGACAAGATGCAGATCAAACCTGTCAAAGAAGCACTCCAACAACAAGGGTTGGGTGCACCGACTCTTCTTCGTCAAGCGTCGTGACTGCGCGCCGGAGTTTGGGTTTCTGACCAGAGTCCAGGATGCCGAGGAAGGATGCTTATCCTTTCCTGATCCAGGACGAGGTGAAGGCCTCGGATAGCTGAACCGAGCTTCGGTGCGGAACGGTGACGGGCTATCTGATGGAGTTCGGGCTCGTCAAAACATGGTCTGAGCAGACCATAGAGTAAGTACCCGAACACGTCTTGCTGTAAGTTCGTTGGGCCGACTGTTTCTGATCGTTCTTCTTTTTCTTTACAACCGCTGAGGAGCTGGCGCTGGTCGGGACCAGGAGGCCATGGAGGACTATGCCAAAAAAGATCGCCGTCACCCTCCACCTAGTGCACGAAAGCGATGATATTGCCACCGTGTTAGGATTCCCACTGCGGTGAGGATTCTTGTTGCGGTGATGAACTGCAATCGTGGCACCGTCTCATGCTGAGGAGCGCCCCGTGACCAGCCCGCGGGCCCAAGGAGAGGCCCGGAAAGATCCGGCTAAAAAGAAGGCCACAAAGGTGGTGATGGCAACCCCTGATCGAAGAAGGGGAAGGAGCAGGCCAGCCTCAGGCAAGAAGAAGAGGAAGCGATGGCGATCAGACAACAGACGACCGAGGAAGAGGCCGAGGAAGGGGAGGCAGAAGACCAGCTTCCCCCCAAGGCGGAAGAAGAGGAGGTTGGTGAAGACCGTAAGTGGGGTGGCGAGGAGAGCCGAAGAGGAAGATGCTGAGGGGGAAGTCCCTCCGCTTGTGGCGTGAAAGAGGCGCAAGGCCGGGGAGACGGCCGAACAGGGGCGCTGGTAGATCCCGCCCGAGGTCGAACCTGGGGCCACAGAGAGGTGGCTACCGAGCTTGGGCTCGTCGTGGTGAGCGACGAGTCTGAGGGCTCCGTTGAGGAGCGAGCGAGGAGATTTGTGCCCTAAGGCCCCCGTTGAGGGCCGATCCGAGGAGGTGGCCGCGACGGGGGCCTCGAGTACCGCAACTGCCGAGCAGAATGCTGTGGCAGGCGGTAAAGGTAAGTCATCCGGAGGGGGCGAGGAGGGAACGTCACACATTGTCGAGGTACTTGAGGGGGCCATGATCGCAGCGACGACGATTCCCATGACAGTGGTGATGACGGCCCCAGCAACCGTGGAGACAACGGATCCTGCGACGGCGGCGGTGCTAGCCCCCATCCCCCCCACCGAAGTGGCTGTGGGTTCCGAAGGGGCCGAGCAGACCGCCGAAACCGAGGAGGAAGGACTTCAGGAGTCTCTTGTCACTGCGGAGGGCCAGGAGACGATGGCTGGTGCTGACGTCCTTGGGGCCGCCGAAGGAGAAGGCCCTTCAGCGGGGCAAACGAGGAGTGCCGCCGAGGACCTGAGGCCACTCACTCAAGTGCTGGGGAAGAAATCATCAGCACTTCCTTCGGAGTCAGTGCTGGAAGGGCCCTAGAGCGCCTTGAAGGGAACACTTCGAGGGTCCTCCCCCAGTGCCCTACCGCATCTCAGCTAGAAGTGCTGGCGCGGGTCAGCAGCTGAGTCCGGAGGAGACCCCCGAGCACCGAGCGGAGCTTACCGACCAGGGTCAGGTCGGGCATAGTGATGAGAAGATGCCGATGTGGAGGCGTTGGCAGATGAAGTCGTGAAGTCGCTGGGAGTGCTGAAGAGACTTGTCGCGCGCGCCCAGAACCAGAGGCAAATGTGGGAGGCCGAATTTGCCTTCTGCAAGGACCTGGTGGCACAGCACAAGGCTCGCGAAGCCGAGCTGTAGAAGGAGGTGAAGAGCCTCCAGGATGCGCTTCAGACTTCCGAGCTTAGCTTGGCTGTCGCTTGGGCAGAGAAGGAGGCGCTCGCCAACGTCCTAGCCGATGCCAAGGCCCGAGGGGTAGCCGAGTACAAGGAAGGACCAGACTTTAAGGAAGACCTGGAGCAGTTCGGTGCACGCTGCTACAAGGTGGGCCTTGGAGCTGGAGAGGATCGCGGACGGAGGTTGGCCTCGATCGAGTATGCCCTCAAGGCCTTCGAAGCTGCTGTTGAGGAATGTCAACGATAGACCCAGGATCCGCGCCTAGATGGAGTGCGCTTTATGCACTTCCAGTTAGGGCGAATGACTCCTGGGGACGGTGGCGTAGGTCCCTTCGAGCAGGCTCCGTGAATGTATCAAGCCTTTTCTCTTTTCTTTTGTAGCTCGGCCTTAACGAGCTCTTTATAAGAAGAATCTGAATAGATCCTCCTTTGAGTTTATAGAAGAATCTATCTGCCGCTTCTTACATTGTTCTGTCGAATCAGAATTTGCTGGTTGTTGCGAAGGGCTCACAGTTACCGCGCAGGTCGCTTGAAACTGAAAGAAGTTCCGACCAGGGTTTAGGTGGAACGCCTTTTACTTGGAGATATCGCGCTATCCTTTTGAGCTGAAAAGCTTGGAATAAGGAGTTCGGATACCTTCTCAAGCGACCGAAAGAAAAACCTTTTATAAGGATGCCGAGCAGGAGGCTTTTATAAGTAATAAGCCTCAAGTTAGTACATGCCAAGTTCTGGGTATGGCTTCGCCACTAGGAGTAGTTAGCTTATAAGAGTCTTTCCGAGAACCTGGGTGACCTGATAAGGTCTTCCACTTGGGGGCGAGTTTGCCGACTGCTCTTTGGGGATCCGATGCCGAGCACCGACACATGACAAGATCACCTTCGAAGAAGCGCCAATCCCAAACTCGAGCATTGTAGTACTGCGCGAGTCGTTGCTGATAGGAGACTAATCTGATGCTGGCGTCACCTTGGCGTTTGCCGAGCATGTCGAAGTTCTCCCATAGCGCGCGGTATTGACAGCTTCGTTGAAGTGCGTTGTCTGGATCGTAGGGAGAGCTATCCAAAGCACCACAGCCTCTGAGCCGTAGGCCAAAGTTGAAGTTGAAGGGAGTCTCACCAGTGGCCACTCGTGAGTTGTCGGTGGCAACATAGTACGTTGGGGAGCTCATCGATCTACGAGCCTCCTGCAGCTTCAACTCTGTGCGTATCCCGTGCAGCAATGTTCGGTTGGCGTTCTCGACCAGACCGTTTGCCTGGGGATGTGCAACTGAGGTGAAGTGGTTGTAGATGCTGAGCTCGGGAGCATTTCTGCTTGAAGTATGTGCTGTCGAACTGCTTCCCGTTGTCTGAGGTGATCACTTTGGAACACCGAACTGGCAGAGGATGTTCTTCCATACAAAACTTCCACATGGCTTGATCGGTGATGAAGAAACGGGCTCGGCTTCGACCCATTTGGTGAAGTAGAGAGTCGATGGCCACGAACAGAAACTTTTTCGCCCTTGAGCCTCTGAGAACGGACCTAGGATATCAATCCCCCATATGGCGAAAGGGCGTGGTTCGAACAGGGTGTGAAGTTGCTCGCCGGCTACTTATAACCTGTCAAATTTCTGACACTCTGGACACCTCCTGCGAAGGAAATGCAGTCCTTTTGAGGAAAGGCCAACAAAAATTGCTCGACGATGCTGCGCGCCAGCGGTCTGACCCAGGTGGCTTTCCGCAAAAACCCCTGTGGCCTCTCGGTGGCCGATGCTGCCTCTGTAGGGCTGAGGGCACCGTAGGATAGGTTGTAACGTCGCGCGTTTTCCGGATCCCCGTGGATCCAGGTTTGGCGGGTTTGGTGGCCAATGTGAGGCCCATTAGTGTGTGTGTTTCTTGCTAGATCCTTACCGGGTTTGGTTTGGTTCCGTGTTGGTGTTCAGCTTGCTGGACACCAGCAGTGTGTTGGCGTCCATCGATGAGGACGTCGACTGTTGAACTTGGCGTCAAGCTTTGTGGACGTCTAGTTGTGGCGGTCTGGTTAAACGGCCAAAGGGTTGACGTTAACCTGACATGTCTGTGTTTTTATGGCAGACCCGAGCTCTGTTCTTTCTCCTCCTCTCCCTTCCTCTTCCCCCACCTTCACCCTTGAGCTTCTTCGCGAGTTCTGACGGTCGGCGGGAGCTCGTGGGAAGGCCGTGGTGCGCGTGGTAGCTGCAGATCGGGCGGGGAATGACGGATTGGAGCGCGGTGTTCGTGGGACGTTTCTCGGGTTTCGGCGTGATTCGAGGTTCTTCGGGAGTTTAATTGCGTTTCTGAGGTAGGGGTCGAGCCCTGTAGCTTGTTAGAAACATTAAAACACGACTTAATCACTTGAACCAGCATTTTTATTGTATTTTCGGATCAAGTCGTACCATGCGGGGTTAAGGGGGTGGTTTGATGAATTATGTGTAAAGCATGTTGTAATGGGTTGTTCCGGGTTCTAGTATGTTAAAGGAACCGTTTTTATAGGTTTTCTGTAGTTTAAACGGTTGGAAAACCTGTAGAGCTGGATTAGGGTTTCTGCAGGGTTTTAGGCCGGAGAACTTGGCGTCAAGATCTCTGTCGCCAAGCTCACCAGCCGAGATATAAACGGCTAGATCGCTTGCCGTTTACTTCTTATAAGCGGCAGTCGATGATGCCGCCAACCTGTGCATGTATCCATGGTGTTGTTTACGTAGTTTTCCTGGTTATGAATATTGTGTGATTGTGTGTGCATGGCGATGACGGTGTGAGCCAGTGCACTTGTTATGCTCTTGGAGCATACTGCTCATGTAAGGGGCATGTTTTACGTAAATGATATGTGATGTACGTAATCGCTTTCCGTGGTATGTGTGGTGCGTTGGCACCCGTGGCACTCTTGGAGTGCGTTGTCCATGTGTTGGGCATGTGGTTTACGTGGAAGACGTGTGGTACACCATCTAGGGTGTAATATACACGTATTGTCTATGTGATTTGAGTGTGTGTTTACTACACACTTTGTGGTAATATATTCTTATGATTTATCATAGTAACTGGGCAGTGAGGTTCCTGTGTGAGCCTAGCCATGACTTTGTGGTGTTTGGGCAGTGAAGGTCCATACCGACCTAGCCCTGGTCCGTTGTTGTCTTCGAATAATATTATATAGATTTATGAAGTAAGTAAATGGTGTGTTGTTACGAAGGTCATCTCATAATACGATGATAGGCCAAATATGATTGGCTATCGTGATTTATATATGTATTAGTGTGAGCTAGCTTGGAGGTTACAAGATGACCAATGATAGGCAAGTTTGTGGTTCAGTTATGTGTTGGTGTGGGATAGCTTTGGGGTCACACGGTGACCGATGTTAAGCTAATCCTAACACTTGTATATTGTGAATTATAAGTAAAGGCTATATGTGTAAATATCGTGGTTTGTGCTAGCCGAGTGTGGTGGTCCGGCGCCTATTCCGGAATGCCTCTCTAGTCGGGTACCCCAGGTTCTTTGTGAGCCAGGCACGTGTGTTTGTTGTGCTCGGGGTTTTGTCCCGGTACTTGTGTTGTACCGTTGAGGTCTGTGTCGTCTTCCTGGACACCCTCACTCCTGTGCTTGAGTTGTACGTCCGGCTGAGGGAAAGACGATAGTAGGGCAGCGGCTTGTGTGTGGGTGTGTAGTCGCTTGTAGCGCGCTCGTAGTTGGGGGTACGGACACCAGTAGTCGACACTGGTCCCCAGCTAGTCCTGTTTTCCAGTGCCTCACTTTAGAGTGCTCCGGCCAGAGACTCTAGAGGTGCCAGGCATGGGCCTGCAGCTGTGTGTCTGCAGGTGTGGTGTTGGTCTCCACAGTTGTTTGACTTCTTCCTAGTGGAGCGGCAGTTGGACCTTTCGTCCGTGACTGCGAGGCTGAGAGGTAGTTCTTGTGTTGTGTTGTCCGGGTTGGATATTGGCCTGATCAGCCAGTAGTCCGTTCCCGTGTGGTGGCGTCGTTCTTTCTGACTCGTGCTTTGCAGTGACTGTGGTTTGTGAGTTTGTGACTCGTGGTCGAGGTTTGACCAGTTCGAGGGTGCCCTAGTGTTGGCACAGTTGTGACTGAGTTATGGTTTGTGTGACTCGTCGATTAAGGTTTCACCTGTAATGTTGTGTCTAAGTGAAGGCACAATATAATTGTGGTTCAGTGTGGGTTTACCACCTACTTGTACCCTTGTTCGGGTGTTTGTGTTGTGGTACCTCAGAGTAGCAGGTACTTGTTCCCTTCGTGGGTTATTTTGTAGTTTTGTGGTGGTACATTGTGTACCAACCTTTCCAGGTACTTGTGTGTTGTGGAGGTCTTGTGGTTTGACCTGCCACTTGCTGTATCCTAACTGTTTTAAATAAATCTTTGTTTATAAGATTATTGTGGATTAGTTTGTGATTATTAATTATGTTACCTTTATGGGTATTTTGCCGATGAGGCTTATAGCCTAGGCATAATGTGGTTTAGTTGAGCTGTGCTCCGTGGAGGCCGTGTGAGACCTTCCACTTGTTGAGTTTTACTCTTCTTGGATATGATTCCAATTATAGTTTTAGTGAGATGGATTGGCTCGTGGTAGCCAGTTCCGTTACCTTGTGTGTAGTTTCCGATGTAGTGTGGTTTGGAGTATAAAGGACCAGCTCTTTCTTAGCAGTCCTATTACTCAAAGTGTTTGAGGTTCGCCTGTGAAGCTTGTAGCCTGGGCAGTGACTTGCCTGTGTGGCTTATAGTTTAGGCAAACCGTTGTTGTAGCAGTGTGCCAGTGAGACTGTGGTTTAGGCACTTTAATAGTTGGGGATTAATGATATTATGTTAATCCTGTAGTCCTACTTTTCTTCTGGGACTTTATGTTTATTATCATGAGCATGTTTAATTGTTATTTATTGTAATGATGTGAGCATGAAATGGTTTGGCTATTGTTGTTGCCAGTGAGACCCATTGGGGTCGAGGTGTCTGTGGTTACAGTGTTGTTTTGGGTAGCCCCTACTGAGCCAGTGACTTGTTGAGGCTCACTCCCCTACAGTTCTTTTCAGGGCTTGCGTGTGTGTTGGCTTGCAGTGGCGTTGCGTCAGACTTGTACCACCAGCAGTAGTTGGTAGTTTGTGTTGTTGTGAGCTTGTGCTCCCTCGGGGTATGCCCCAGGTAGTTGTACTCTTTTAATTGGACATGTATTAATGTAATGGGACAGTTGTACAAATTTGTGAATAGATATAAGCACATGTACTTTCTTGTGTCTTATATTCTTGTGGTTTGTCTTTTTGTACTCTTACTGGACACGTGTGTGAGATATCCCTTGCGAGACTTCGGTCCGTTCGCGGGAGGCGGATCTGGATATGGAGCCTTAATGGGCATAAATACCCCGGTCCGTCACAGTTGGTATCAGAGCAATGTCCAGTTAGAATATGAAAAGACATTGAAAGTATAATGTCCCAATACATGAATAATGTCCACTGCTGGTAGTAAGTCTGTGGTTTTGTGTGATAAAGTAGTTTTACGTTTGCTTTTGGCACGTAAACCGTGTGTTTCTGTTTGTTAAATTAGCAGTTGGGAGCAGTTGTTGTGCCACAAGTGGATAGTGGCATAAGTTGTATGATAGCATTTTGCACTAGTGCAGTTAAAGCAGCTAAAGTATAGTATTTAAAGTTTTCAGTTGCAGAGATTAGAGAAGAAAGGTAAACTAATGCTCTGAGATATGTAATAAAGTGCAAAGTTAGCAGAGATAAGTATAGAGTATTTCTGTGATAGACCAGTTGGTTGTTAAAGATTTGCAGTTAAAGGAATTGAAAAGATTAGCAAGTTTGATATGGAATTCAGTAAGTAAGTTATAATGAGATAGAAAGTTGGCAGAGACAGATGCATGGTAACAAGGTGATAAGGAACAGGTCAGTTGTGTGATAAGTTGCAGTTGAGAACCTCAGTAGAGGTATTGTGGCATTAGAGACTTGAGTCAGTGGATATTAAGAAACAGTGTGGATGAAAATGTGATTAGAGTTATGAAGAGTTTGATATGATCAAGAAAGGCAGATCAGTTTTAAAAGAGGTATCAGTACATAAAGAGCAGTGATTATGGCAGATAGATTAAATATGCCCGAGATCAAAAATCTGAGAAAAATGTTGTTATGAATAATGATGATAGCAGAAAGGAAGTGTGATATGAAGATTTGTAAATAAGTTATAGAAATGATCAGTTGAATAAAGAAAGAGAGAAAATAAGGATTAATGTGCAATAAAGATTGTGAAATTTGCACAAGAGGAATATTTAGTTGATGATTGGGACAGTTTAGATAAAGAAAAGATATGGATTAGAGAAAGGAAGAATTTAGCAAATGATGGAGTGAATAAGATCAGATGAGTCAGGAAATGTCAATTAGAGTTTGCATATTGGTGCAAAGAAATGATTTAATGAGCAGAAAGGAATTGTTATTAAATATTTCAGGGTTTAAATGCTGGAGCAGATTGACTAAGAATATTTGAAAAGTTATGCCCCAGAATTATGGGAATTAGCCAGAGAATGTCAGTAAAGCAGGAAAGATATATGAAAAGCGCAATATGTCAATAGTAATTTGGCAGATCAGAAATTGCAGTAATTTCTTCAGCAGGAATTAATTGAATAGGATGATTTGAGAAGCAGTTGAAGTCAAAAGAAAGCAATTGAAAGTAATATTGTGAGCAGAAATTGTGAAATATTTTGTAAAGTGTTCAGTGTGATCAGAGTAGCGCAGCGGAAGCAGAAGTAAGAAAGATTAATATTCATAAATTGTTCAAGCTTTGCTGAGATAAGAAGAAAGTGTAAAGTTTTGCGCAGTGGAATAAGGAACAGAGTTTATTATGATTTTTTAATCAGAAATTGGCTTTAAGCGGTATGAGCAGAATAATATGAAAAAGCAGGAAATTCAAAGATGGTGATTGGTTTTTTTGAAGAGGTGTCAGTGTGAATATAAATGCAGATGAGGCAGGATAACAGCAAGCAGTGATAAATGGAAAAAGAAAATGGTGGCATGAAGAATATTACAGTGTAAGAAATTTGAGAAAGATAAAGCGGTCTCGAAAGAAATGTTGCAAACACAGCCCAGAAATTGTGGAAATAGGTTCGGTCCAAGGAGATAAAGCGCCATTGGCAAAGAAGGATCGCCTACGGTTAAAAGCTAAAGAAAGGCAATGGAATTGACAGAACAGAGTAGTTGTAAGATGAATTGAAAAGCTAAAACAGAGAGAGTATCCTACTTGTTCTGTGTTTGACTTTATTTGTTTTTAGGTGATAATTTGGTTTATTGTGATGTTTTATATGTCGAGGACGACATTTGTTTTTAGGTGATAATAATGTAACGTCGCGCGTTTTCCGGATCCCCGTGGATCCAGGTTTGGCGGGTTTGGGGGCAATGTGAGGCCTATTAGTGTTGTGTGTTTCTTGCTAGATCCTTACGGGTTTGGTTTGGGTCGTGTGGTGTTCAGCTTGCTGGACCAGCAGTGTGTTGGCGTCCATCGATGAGGACGTCGACTGTTGAACTTGGCGTCAAGCTTTGTGGACGTCTAGTTGTGGCGGTCTGGTTAAACGGCCAAAGGGTTGACGTTAACCTGACATGTCTGTGTTTTAATGGCAGACCCGAGCTCTGTTCTTTCTCCTCTTCTCCCTTCCTCTTCCCCCACCTTCACCCTTGAGCTTCTTCGCGAGTTCTGACGGTCGGCGGGAGCTCGGGAAGGCTATGGTGCACGTGGTAGCTGCAGATCGGGCGGGGAATGACGGATTGGAGCGCGGTGTTCGTGGGACGTTTCTCGGGTTTCGGCGTGATTCGAGGTTCTTCGGGAGTTTAATTGCGTTTCTGAGGTAGGGGTCGAGCCCTGTTAGCTTGTTAGAAACATTAAAACACGACTTAATCACTTGAACCAGCATTTATTGTATTTTCGGATCAAGTCGTACCATGCGGGGTTAAGGGTGGTTGATGAATTTAATGTGTAAAGCATGTTGTAAGGGTTGTTCTGGGTTCTGTATGTTAAAGGACCGTTTTTTATATGTTTTCTGTAGTTTAAAACGGTTGGAAAACCTGTAGAGCTGGATTAGGGTTTCTGCAGGGTTTTAGGCCGGAGAACTTGGCGTCAAGATCTCCTGTCGCCAAGCTCACCAGCCGAGATATAAACGGCTAGATCGCTTGCCGTTTACTTCTTATAAGCGGCAGTCGATGATGCCGCCAACCTGTGCATGTATCCATGCAGTGTTGTTTACGTAGTTTTCCTGGTTATGAATATGTGTGATTGTGTGTGCATGGCGATGACCGTGTGAGCCAGTGCACTTGTTATGCTCGTGGAGCATACTGCTCATGTAAAGGGGCATGTTTTACGTAAATGATATGTGATGTACGTAATCGCTTTCCAGGTATGTGTGGTGCGTTGGCACCGTGGCACTCTTGGAGTGCGTTGTCCATGTGTTGGGCATGTGGTTTACGTGGAAGACGTGTGGTACACCATCTAGGGTGTAATATACACGTATTGTCTATGGATTGAGGGTGTTTACTACACACTTTGTGGTAATATAATTCTTATGATTTATCATAGTAACTGGGCAGTGAGGTTCCTGTGTGAGCCTAGCCATGACTTTGTGTGTGTGTTTGGGCAGTGAAGGTCCATACCGACCTAGCCCTGGTCCGTGTTGTCTTTCGAATAATATTATATGATTTATGAAGTAAGTAAATGGTGTGTTGTTACGAAGGTCATCTCATAACCGATGATAGGCCAAATATGATTGGCTATCGTGATTTATATATGTATTAGTGTGAGCTAGCTTGGAGGTTACAAGATGACCAATGATAGGCAAGTTTGTGGTTCAATTATGTGTGGTGTGGGATAGCTTTGGGGTCACATGGTGACCGATGTTAAGCTAATCCTAACACTTGTATATTGTGAATTATAAGTAAAGGCTATATGTGTAAATATCGTGGTTTGTGCTAGCCGAGTGTGGTGGTCCGGCGCCTATTCCGGAATGCCTCTCTAGTCGGGTACCCCAGGTTCTTTGTGAGCCAGGCACGTGTGTTGTGTGCTCGGGTTTGTCCGCGTACTTGTGTTGTACCGTTGAGGTCTGGTCGTCTTCCTGGACACCCTCACTCCTGTGCTTGAGTTGTACGTCCGGCTGAGGGAAAGACGATAGTAGGGCAGCGGCGAGTGTGTGGGTGGTAGTCGCTTGTAGCGCGCTCGTAGTTGGGGGTACGGACACCAGTAGTCGACACTGGTCCCCAGCTAGTCCTGTTTTCCAGTGCCTCACTTTAGAGTGCTCCGGCCAGAGACTCTAGAGTGCCAGGCATGGCCTGCAGCTGTGTGTCTGCAGGTGTGGTGTTGGTTAGTCTCCACAGTTGTTTGACTTCTTCCTAGTGGAGCGGCAGTTGGACCTTTCGTCCGTGACTGCGAGGCTGAGAGGTAATTCTTGTGTTGTGTTGTCCGGGTTGGATATTGGCCTGATCATCCAGTAGTCCGTTCCCGTGTGGTGGCGTCGTTCTTTCTGACTCGTGCTTTGCCAGTGACTGTGGTTTGTGAGTTTGTGACTCGTGGTCGAGGTTTGACCAGTTCGAGGTGTGCCCTAGTGTTGGCACAGTTGTGACTGAGTTATGGTTTGTGTGACTCGTCGATTAAGGTTTCACTTGTAATGTTGTGTTAAGTGAAGGCACAATATAATTGTGGTCAGTGTGGTGTTTACCACCTACTTGTACCTTGTTCGGGTGTTTGTGTTGTGGTACCTCAGAGTAGCAGGTACTTGTTCCCTTCGTGGGTTATTTTGTAGTTTTGTGGTGGTACATTGTGTACCAACCTTTCTAGGTACTTATGTGTTGTGGAGGTCTTGTGGTTTGACCTGCCACTTGCTGTATCCTAACTGTTTTAAATAAATCTTTGTTTATAAGATTATTGTGGATTAGTTTGTGATTATTATTATGTTACCTTATGGGTATTTTGCCGATGAGGCTTATAGCCTAGGCATAATGTGGTTTAGTTGAGCTGTGCTCCGTGGAGGCCGTGTGAGACCTTCCACTTGTTGAGTTTTACTCTTCTTGGATATGATTCCAATTATAGTTTTAGTGAGTTATGGATTGGCTTCATGGTAGCCAGTTCCGTTACCTTGTGTGTAGTTTCCGATGTAGTGTGGTTTGGAGTATAAAGGACCAACTCTTTCTTAGCAGTCCTATTACTCAAATGTTTGAGGTTCGCCTGTGAAGCTTGTAGCCTGGGCAGTGACTTGCCTGTGTGGCTTTAGTTTAGGCAACCCGTTGTTGTAGCAGTGTGCCAGTGAGACTGTGGTTTAGCACTTTAATAGTTGGGCTGATTAATGATATTATGTTAATCCTGTAGTCCTACTTTTCTTCTGGGACTTTATGTTTTATTATGAGATGCATGTTTAATTGTTATTTATTGTAATGATGTGAGCATGAAATGGTTTGGCTATTGTTGTTGCCAGTGAGACCCATTGGGGTCGAGGTGTCTGTGGTTACAGGGTTGTTTTGGGTAGCCCCTACTGAGCCAGTGACTTGTTGAGGCTCACTCCCCTACAGTTCTTTTCCGGGCTTGCCGTGTGTTTGGCTTGCAGTGGCGTTGCGTCAGACTTGTACCACCAGCAGTAGTTGGTAGTTTGTGTTGTGTGAGTTTGTGCTCCCTCGGGGTATGCCCCAGGTAGTTGTACTCTTTTAATTGGACATGTATTAATGTAATGGGACAGTTGTACAAATTTGTGAATAGATATAAGCACATGTACTTTCTTGTGTCTTATATTCTTGTGGTTTGTCTTTTTTACTCTTACTGGACACGTGTGTGAGATATCCCTTGCGAGACTTCGGTCCGTTCGCGGGAGGCGGATCTGGATATGGAGCCTTAATGGGCATAAATACCCCGGTCCGTCACAAGAGGCCTCGAGAGGGATCGTTGGTATAGTGGCTTCGATGAGGGTGAACCTTTGGGAGCGTAACCTGATCTTGCGAGCCTCGCCTTGATTTGGCGGGAGCTCTCCTCGAAGCAGGTAGGCCATGAGAGGGTCCATCCAGCTCAGAGCCGGGGGGCTAGTCTCAACGGCAACTACATCTACCTCAATGCTTGGAGAGGCGAGCTCTTCTATAAATATGGAGAAGGGGCGATGTCACCTGAAGATGCCAGCTTGGAAAGTGCATCAGCTCGCGCGTTCTGGCTCCCGTGGGACATGTATGACTTCGAAGTAGAAGAGTCCATCTGCTCGACTTTTCACCTGCTGGAGGTATTGTGCCATGCGAGGCTCCCTTGCTTCGAAGTGTCAATTCACCTGGCTGGCGACTAATTGCGAATCACTAAAGACCCGTAGCGGAGTGCTCCAAGGTGCCTAGCCATTCGGATTTCGGACAGTAGTGCTTCGTACTCAGCCATGTTGTGGAGGCGGTAACGGAACCTGAGGGCGTATGGAACTCTAATCCTTTCGAAGAGGTGTGAGAACCAAGCCTGCTTCGCTCCCTGTGGACACAAGAGGATCCATCCACGTAGAGCTCCCATGGGGGCTCGTCAGCCAATGGAGGGTCCTGCTCGACCGGAAGGGTGCACTCCGCGAGGAAATCCGTCAACGCTTGCACCTTGATGGCCGTCCTTGGACGGTAGCGGATGTCTAACTCCCCAAGCTCGATGGCCCATTTGATGAGCCTGCCGGAAGCCTCTAGCTGCTGAAGGATAAGCTTCAACGGCTGTCGGTAAGGACCGTAATTGAGGGGCCTGAAAGTAAGGCCTAAGCTTCCGTGCAACTGTCACCAGTGCCAGGGCGAGCTTCTCTGCTCGAGGGTACCTTCTTTCAGCCTCTTGAAGGACCCTGCTGATGTAGTAGATTGGATGCTGTGCCGCTGCCTCTTCCCTGATCAACACTGCACTGATGGAGTGTTCGGTGACGATAGGTACACAAACTAGGGTTCCCGAGCACAGGTTTCGAGAGAACATGTGGGCTACTAGGTATGCCTTCAGCTCGGTGAAGGCAGCTCGCAGTCCTCGGTCCATCGTACGTGTCCCCTTGTTGCGAGGGCCTTTGGGGCCCGCAGTAACTTGAAGAAGTTGAAGCTCCTCTCCGCTGCTCGGGACATGAACCGGTTAGTGCGGCGAGACGTCCAGTGGACATTGGACGTCGTGCACCGTACTGGGACTGCCCCATCTCTAGTATGGCTTGGTTTTCTCAAGGTTGGCCTCTATTCCTTTGTTTGAGACGAGGAAGCCGAGGAACTTACCGAGCGTACTCCAAACGCACACTGGCTGGATTGAGCTTCATGTTGTACCTCCGCAGAGTTGTGAAGGTCTCTTCGAGGTCGGGAGATGTGGTCAGCGCTGGGAGCGTCTTGACCAGCATGTCATCTACTTAGACTTCCATGCTTCGCCCAATCTGTGGTTCGAACATCTTATTGACCAGCCGCTGGTACGTTGCGCCAGCATTCTTCAGACCAAAGGGCATCCTGGTGAAATAGTACAAGCCCAGGTCGATGACGAACGTGGTTGCGTCCTGGTATGGAGGATGCATGCTGATCTGGTGATAACCAGAATACGTGTCCAAGAAGCTGAGAAGCTCGTGATCAGACGTTGTGTCCACCAGCTGGTCGATGCGCGGCAGAGGGAAGTTGTCCTGGGCGTGGCTTTGTTGAGATCTTTGTAGTCCACGCACACACGCCATTTGCCGTTGGCTTTGCGCACGAGGACCACATTGGAGATCCACCTCGGGTATTGGGCTTCCTGGACGAGCCCAATAGTTTGGCTTTTGACAACGTGATCTTGATCACGGCCTGCCGTTCACAGTTTACGGGTCGCCTTCTTTGCTGGACCGGAGGCACCTTCGGGTCCAGGCGAAGGCGATGCACCATCACTTCCCGAGATATGCCGGGTAGTTCTTCGTCTGACCACGTGAACACGTCTAAATTGGCTAGCAGGAAAGCCTTGTAGCGCTGCTGTTCGGCTTCCGGCAGTAGTGCGCCAATATAGAGGACGTGTTCGGGGTCGTCGTCCACCCGAACAGGAAGCAGGTCTTCGGCAGGTGTGCCTCTGCTGGTGGAAGGCTGATCGGCGAGTGGGGCAGTAATTGCTGGTGCTGTAAGGGCCTGTTTGTCTCTCAAGGAGAGGACATAGCACCGTTGAGACTCGCGCTGACTGCCTAGCACTTCGCCAATCCCACACGGAGTGGGAAACTTCATCTTCTGATGGAGGGATGAAGGAACAACTTTAATTCAAACCGATTAGGCCCTGCCTAGGATGGCGTTGTAGCCGGGCATGCTTCGAATAACCAAGAATCCATCATCTTGGTTACGCTCTTTGGAGCCGTCCCAAGAGTAATGGGGAGCGCACTCGTCCCATGGGTTGAACCGAAACCCGAGAAGCCGAACAGAGGCGATTCTACCGGGGTGAGCTGGTCGATTTTTAAACCCATAAGCAGGAAACAATCGTAAGCCAATACATCCGGGGCACTTCCATTATCCACCAGAATCTGGCGCACGGTACAGTTATTGATGGTGGCCGAAACGACCAACGCATCAGTGTGTGGAGTGGAGACTCCTACAAGATCTTCGTCCGAGAAGGTTATAGCCTTCTCGGACCGTGCGCGTGAGGGATTGGGGGGATAGGACCTGGGCGAGGCACTGGGGACCTGTCCACCACGTGCACCCGAGCATAGTCATGCCAGCTTTGATTGCTTTCTCCGCCCGTGCCAAAGCCTCCCGCGATCATGTTGATCTCTTGCCCATTGAGCTCGTTGTTGATCGGCTGCTCGGGAGTCGCTCTCGGCGCCTTTGGCAGTCTTCATTGCGGCGCACATACCGCCCAAGATAGTCGCGTTTAATCAAGGACTCGATCTCGTCCTTGAGCTGGCAGCACTCGGAGGTGTCGTGGCCGTGGTCACGGTGGAAGCGACAGTACTTATCCTGGTTGCGCCTGCGGGGATCAGAGCGCATCCTCAGTGGCCACTGAACATAAGGCTCTTCCCGGATCTCAGCCAGGATCTGTTCGGGAGCCACCGTGAGCGGGGTGTAGTCGGTGAAGGGGGCGTGGTCGGCCCGACGAATCTCCGTTGTGCTGGCCTTCTCCTGTCACGGTCGGAACCGTTTTCGGAAGGCCTTTCTTTGTCTGATTGATCGCCCTGCTCTACTCGGCCAACGGCCAGGCTCTCCTCACATGCCGCATGGCACTGAGCAATAGAGAGCAGCTCGACAAGAGTGGAGGGTTGTTGCACCCCCAACATCCTTGAAGGAAGCCATCTAGGGTGCCCTGGATGAGGGCATTGGTGGCCAAGGGGCCGTTGAGGCAGGGGATGCGGAGCGCTTCGGTCCGGAATCTCTTGACGTAGTCCCAGAGCGCTTCGCCTTTCTTCTTCCGAACAGACAGAAGAGACGCCGCTGTGCGCGGTTGAGACCTTCCACCTAGGAAGTTGTCTCGGAAGGACTTCTTCAATTGATGGAAGGAAGAGATGGAACCTGCGGGGAGGGCTTCAAACCATGCCCGCGCAATCTCCTTCAGGGTGGTCGGAAAGGCCCAGCATTTGGCTGCGTCTGGTGCTTCGTGGAACACCATATGCGACTCAAAGCCATAGACGTGATCTACGGGGTCGGTGGTGCCATCGTAGGGCGCAATGGTGGGCAGAGGTAGCTTGGGGGAGACCCGAGCTTCCAGGATCTCCACCGTGAATGGGGAGCAGAAGTCCAAATCTTCATCCACCGGAGCCTTACCCTCTGCCCGCTGGACCATTGCGTCAATGCGGCACTCGAGGTCGACGACGCGACGGAGGCATCTGACCAACTTCTGGTCGGAGTGGGTGGACTCCTCATGCCGAGACCTGTGGGAGTTAGCCCCGACGATGGAACGCGGGGCAGGCGGGACTACCGCGGAACGACGAGGTGAATTATCTTGCCGCTCCAGTGTCTGACACGCCGAAGATGCCCGGCGCGATCGCGGGGGCGATTCTGCATGCTGCTCCTGCGGCGCCGGAGGGGCGCGAGACCGTCTACGAGACGACTCCGCCTGCTGCTCCGGCGGCGGAGGGATCACCAGGGCCGGTTGCCTGGCTAATTGGGCCTGGAGGCCCTGGCAGATTCCTGCTAGGTGCTGCATCTGCCCTCGGAGTTCCGCCATTTCCTGGGCGGTTGAGGGTACAACAGTAGCGGGGACATCACCGGGCCCGCCGGTAGGGGCGATGGCGACATCGACAGGGGGGACCCGATCGCACGAGTCTGCGTGCGACTGTCATGACCTGGTCGCCCGGCTACCTGGGTTATGGTGAGAAGATCGTCCGCGAGCCATGACTGATGTTGATTCCCACAGACGGTGCCAAATGTGGTGCCGTTTTCCTGTTTGGGCCTGAGCCAAACGGGCCTCTACTGGAGAAGATGGGAAGACGATCGCCGGTGGCAGACGGAAGCCTGCAAAACCAGAACGGAATCAGGGGGGCCCGATTGAAGAACCGGGGAGAACCCTCCGATGCCAAAGTCAGTACGAGACTAGAGAGGCTAAAAGGAAAGGGGGTTCTCGCGTTGTGAGTGGTGCGAGGACCAGTATGAGCGTCAGGATCACGTACCTCTGCATGGAGGTTACTTGGGCCTTTTTATAGGCGAAGGTGTTGAGGGGATGGGACAGAACGTCCCTTGATGATGTCGGAAAGGGCGCGCCAGTTGGCACCCTTGGCGGGGAGTTACGCGTTGAGGCACCCGTTGAGGGGTTCTGCACTTAACGCACCACTTGATCGTGAGGCGCGTGTTATGCAGCCGTTATAATGCTGCAAGGAGGCGAAGGGCTGCTTTGATTTCCTTGCTCGGGAGGTATCAAGCAGGTAGTCTGTTCGGCGGGCTAGACTTGCTGTTCGGTAGCTGGGCCTGCTGCCTGATACCTGATGTCCGGCAAAGCGTATGCCAGCGGGACACAGTACGCCTCGAGCAGGACCTGTTCGGTAGGCTGGGGCTTGAACCGAACAGAATGAGGGGTGTCTAGAGACACTCCCGGGATCCTGGAGATGCTTGGGCGCGGAAATCGTGTTCGGATTCTTCAAGTTGCTTCTGAGGACACGTGGTACCCTGCGGAAGGGCCGCGCCCGCCTACAGGATTATGGTGGGCCACGAGGGCCTTGTGGGCTTAGGTGACTAGAAATAACCACCACAAATTTGTTTATAGCAATCGTTGAAACACAATAATGAGTTTGGAACGCACTAGAGTTTACATTTTTGCAAGAGCCTTAATATATGACGGAAGAAAAATGTTTTGTACCGCAGATGCAAATGGGGTGGATCTGGATCTATTGTTTATATACTAGTAGGGTCCACACATAGCTGTTTTGTTTGTTTGTCTGCCACCCACGGCCAGGCACAAAGCATTTGTCATGACGGAAAAGAAGCTTAATAAGACAGTACATTTGGATTTTAAAGAGGTAAAATTAAAATTGAAACATCTGAAGACTGGGTCAACAGCACGGCATACATGGTTATTGTTTTTGATTTGCTGGCATCCACTTTTCTTTGATGAACTCAAAAGATATTAATTTGTTGACATATGAAGACAAAATATAACTTCGACGCTTGCTACAAAACCTTCTCATATCTTTGCATCTTCCAAAAGGTGTTAAAAGGTATTTCTTTTTCCTCTTCACTCATCGGAGCAAATAAAAATCTCTTTATAAACTTAATAGAGTCTATTTAATTCGTACGAAAAGAGTTGTTGGCTGATTAAAATCTGGGTTCAAAATCTCCACCATACATTTACCTGCAAAGAAGTCGATTTAATTCAAGATGATAGAGATGGGATCATCTGTACAACTGATGTCTCCATAAAAATTTTCCCAGTTCCACGTGCATGTATCTCCTGCCCCCCAAATAGAAAAGACAGTTTTGGAGATCTCTATGGGTGGGTTTTTCATCGCCGGTTGGGTGTTTAGTGTACATTTCAAATTGAGAGGCTTTTCATGTGGCCGGTCTGGTAAACAGTGTATGTAAGTTGTTCGACACTCAATTTTCTTGGTCAAACATCCGACTTGAATAAGGTGTCCTTTGAAAACACCCAACCAAAAAGTAAAATCGACAAAATCCGATTTTCTCATGGTAGTACGTACGAAGGCACTTTTACACCTCGACTCCCGTGTGACGAAAATTTGAGTTGAAAAAAAAAAATAACGATGCTTCTGCGCAGATACAATTCTACAATATTTTAAAAGCGGCTCTTTCATGGCTTTGAAAAAGGATGGCCCACAGAGCTGTCTCTCTCTTCTATTAAAAATCTTTTCTACTAAGTACCAAGAAAAGTACAGTCTTGTTTGGAGAAGAAGGTGAGATTGTCAGAAATTTCAAAATTTAAAATTTTTTGTACTTTACTTCGAAACGGTGCCTAGTAGTTCACTGCGGCGTTTCTAAAAAATAAAAAAAAAATTTCTCTCTCTTCCAAATTGGGAGCTAAAGCAGGGCTGACTGTACGTGACCTCTCTTCGTCAGGCCGTCCGTGCTTCCACCAATCAAAGATTCGAGAACCAACCCGATGTCGGCCAAACCGCTCTTCCAGTGGTAGGCCGCCTAAAACCCACAACCATGCTGCGCACCATCCGTCGAGGACGGATCTCCGTGCCGAACTCGCTACTTCGGCCACGTGTGGAGATCCACGATACATGGCATTCGCCGGAAATTACCGAAGCAGGATTGGCCTCTTGGACGATTCCCCCCTTTCTTCCCACAGCGAGAGGCGCTCAAAAGGCTTCCCCTAACCCCGCCCTCACCGCGCGAGACTTTGGACCGCCTCTCTCTCTCTCTCTCTCTCTCTCTCTCGGTGGATCAGGCAGGAGCAGCCGAGAGTTGAGGAGATGCACAGGTCGGGGAGCACGACTCGGGCCTCAGAGGAATACTTCGTCGTCGGGATGGCGGCGGGGGCGGCGACGCCGCCGTCGGGGGCGGGAAAGGGGGCCGCCGCCGGGGGGCAGGTGAGGCGCTCGTCGTCGGTGGGGGGACTTTCGGAGTCGGACGACCTGCTGCTGCCCAAGTATGATCCCCAGTCTGGCATCGCCAAGAAGGACGCGTCCCGGTCGAGGACCGGCGAGAGTGCCGTCCACGTCATCCCCCTCGTCCTCATTGCCTGCGCCTTGGTGCTCTGGTTCTTCTCCGGTCCAAGTAAGCCCCTCCGACGGCCCTGATCTCCTGTCTCTCCTCTGTATCTCTTTTCCTGTGCATGTCTGTGTGTTCCTTCCCCCTATTAGATTATGTGGGCAATCAGAGTTTGGCTAAGTTTGAACCAAGGATCAGAAAGTTCTTTGAGTATTGAATCATCTGGCAATTCCTTCATCAACATTTCCTTGATCTTACTGACTTGAGTGTGATGGCAATAAGATCACAATCGTTAAATTTCTTGAAACAAAGATGACCCAAGATATTCATACTGTCCTAATGTGTAGTCCTGTATGTGTGGAGTAAAGATTATCGATTAGCTGAGATTTCGGGGGTACACATGCAAATACTCTTGCAATTTGTTTTGATGCCTTTTTTTGTAATAAATGCAGCTTGATGGGACCACGGTTCGTAGTACCGCGGCAAACCGTCGTGGTCTGCGCGAACCGGCCTGTGCTTGGCGAGCTTAGGTTAGGTTGGGTCGCCCTAATGGATGACTCGGGTGTGCCGCGGTGGCACGCCGCTGTCCAGTTCGGTCCGGTCCGGATCGGTCCAAGGCAGACCGTGTGTATCTAATTTTTTTTTTCCTTTCACTCTCCATCAGATATTTAAGGGGTCTAAATAATATCCAATTGACATAAAATTTCAAACATAAGTTAATTAAGAGATGATATATATTATAGTAAGTTTAATTTAATTTTTTAAATTAATTTTTTGTCAAATAAAATTATTTCAAAAATTATTAGATCGACTTAATCTTAACATCTATACATCAATAATTCTTGATATTTATATTTTTAGAATCAGTATATTTTTTTCTGGCAATTATGACTACTTCAGATTTGACTTTATTTTCGAACTGAATGTCGTCTCGTTGAAGTGCGCACAATCAAAGATAGTATAAGAATTCAAGGTTTGTCGTACCACGACAAATCGCCGCGGTACATGCGAACCGGGCCGTGCTTGGGCTCTCAGCAGCTTAGGCACGGTCGGGTCACCCTAATGGGGTGACCCGGGCGTGCCGCGGTGGACTGGTACAGTTCGGTCTGCTGAACTTATTTTTTTTCCCCTCTCATACGGTGCATCTAAGGAGTCTAAATGATGTTAATTGAGATGAAATTTTTAACATAAGTTAGTTAAGAGATGATACAAATTATAATAATTTTACTTTATTTTTTAATTATTTTTTCGTCAAGTAAAAATTATCTAAAAAATTATTAGGTCTACTTAATCTCACATCTATGCATCATAATTTTTGATATTTATTTTTAGAATCATATATTTTTTTAATAATTATGATGTTTTTATATTTATTTTATTTTCGGAACCAAATGTCGTCTCGTTGAAGTGTACAGAGGGTTCGCCGTATCGCGGCAAATCCTATGTGCACTTAAAGGGTCTAAATGGTGTTTAATTGAGATGAAATTTCAAACATAAGCTAATTAAGAGATGATACAAATTATATTAATTGTAGTTTAATTTTTTAAATTAATTTTTTGTCAAGTAAAAATTGACCTAAAAATCATTAAGTCGACTTAATCTCAACATCTATGCATCAATAATTCTTGATATTTATATTTTTAGAATTAGTATATATTTTTAGTAATTATGATGACTTCAAGTTTGACTTTATTTTTAAACTGAATATCGTCCGTGTGAAATGAACACAATCAAAGATAGTACCAGAATTATATTAATAATATAAAAATATTCTAAAATTAAAAATAATTATGTTGTATATAAGTGATCATGTCTTACATATAATTTACTATATCTTTTAATTTCTTAGTGTCATATTAATTTTTATTATAAATTTAAGACGTTACAATTTTGTTTCTATTTTTGGATTCTTAGTGTTGATCTAATGAAATACATTGGTCATATCATGAACAACTTTCATGAAGAGCCAAAAGACTAGATCACCTTCGTTCAGGCTGTAGAGAGGTCGCACTTACTGCTATTTTGATCGCGATATGAGAGAGAAGGTCAAGAATAATTCATTGTATCTTTAAGCACAGACATTCATTTGATGTGATTCCAGTTGGAGCTCGTAGATAAAGTTATGGGGAACAACTTTCATGAGGAAGCCTCAAAGAGATATGTCTTCGTTTGAGATGTGGAAGGCATGATAACATATATATGTACATCATGATATGAGAGAGAATGTGAAGAATAATCTGCTATAACTTTGGGCACAGATCATCAATTGAGGTGATTATATTTCGAAGACGAAGCTAAAGAAGGTAGAACAACTTTGATGAAGATCTCGTGAGCATATCTGTCACGCCCCTCCAATTTAGCAGCGAATAAATCGGAGGAGAATGTGAACAACGAGTATGGTAACGACAATTGCGCATACTTTCGCAAACATCAGAGCATCTAATAAATAACAATTGGAATAAACTCTTTATTTCATTATAAAATCACTAAGACTATTACAACCACTAATTCAGAGCCACACATAAGGCTCAATGACATCATTACATTGAAAAGAAATCTAAAGCAATAACTACTAGACTCCATTGTACTCTGGGAACTTCATGACTTGACTCTGGGTCACTCATCACTCGGGTCATGTCCTATTGGTGTGTGTAACGTCATTGTCCGAGTACCTGAGACACAATAACAAATAACAAAGGGTTGAGCGATAATGCCCAGTAGGACTTAAATCTCAAGATCAAGCATGCTTAAAATAATTAATGCATTAAATACAGAGTAACTAATGATAGAGCGAGTCATGTAAAGTTGAGAAAGTAATAGCACAAGTAACATGGTTCAGATAGCAGAAAAATCAAGTATAGCACGATGATTAAAGTCAAGTCACGATAGAACGATAACAACGCAACAACATGTAGCGACAATGGCAAGCAATAGCAAGTGACAGGTATAGCGAGGAGAGATAGTAGTTGGTCATGTAAAGAGTAAATTGTACTTTGATTGATTTTCATCAATCGAGATAGTATATCACTTTTGATAACTTTTGTCAATCGAAATAGTAATGGCACTTTGGTTATCTGTAGATAGCTGAGAGAGTATAGCACTTTTATTGTCATTAGATAACGAGAGAGTAGAGCACTTTGAATGCGATTAAGTCACGATAGTACGCAATAACTCAAGATAGCAAGTATCGAGTAGAGCAAGTAGAGCGTATGACAAGATAGCGTGTAACGAGATAGCATGTATGGTTGCACAACGGTGCACTAGTAGAATACAGCAATAGTCACTTCTAGGACAGTAGCCGTCCAGTAACAGTCTGATAGCACAGTAATCGCACAATATGTCTGAACTCTTCAGACTAATAGTATAACAGTTTGTGATAGCACAGTAATATCACAGTACGTCTGAACTCCTCAGACTAAAAGGATAGTAGTTAGATGTCTAGCAATACAGTATAGTCAGAACCGGTGCAATACAGAACACCGTCAATAGCCCCTGCAGGTATTTTTGGGTGGCTCTCTGCCCCCAGGACTAGATTGGAGCCCCTCGGACACTCTCTGTGCCCTGCACAGTATGCATTGGATACAGTAAGTCACAAGACCCATATTATAGCGCTAGACAGTCATGAACAGTACAAAACAATAAGAGCCACACAGCTCAAAGAGTACCAAGAGAGTATTAGATGAATAGACGAGAGAGACGAGATAGTAGAGTGACGTGAATAGACGAGCGAGTAGAGTATAGATGAGATCTTATGGTCATTACACAAGAAACGTCAAGTAACGAGCGATAGTAAAAGTTGCACACACACGCGTACGGCGTTGGCAGTCATGGAATACACAACCCATCCGCTGGCCTTGTTATGCACAGGTCCAGAGCGGCGTTCAAGACAAGAGCGAGAGCAACTAAAATTGTTTGGATCATGTTGATCCCTAAAGGGTATCATAGGTGTTAGGGTACAACCGACTTGTCGACCATGTGAGAATCCATGGACAAAGGAGACTTACGGAGGTCTTGAACAAGGATTCACTAGTCCGGCAGAAGGAATATCTGACGGAGAGTTCGTCCAAGTCAAGGAAAGTGTGTATATAGAAACAAGTATCCGACGTTCTAGAGGAATTCTAGAACAGTGGAGTGTCGGTAACGGTATTCCCAAACAACACGAGAAATGAAGACAATTCATTTAAAATAAAGGAATTTAATGTACATTATTGTAATAAATTAACCAGATACATTATGAGATATTTTGTGTCAAGTCAAGCCATAATTGGATAGTTCAAGTGTGTGAACGTGTGAGAAATCATAGATAGAAAGATGTCGTGTTATTACATTTTAAATCATTCAATATGACTCCATTTTATAACATGTGTTTTAGCAAGTTTGATAACAAGACAAGAAGTGGATAATCGCAAGTAGAGAGCATGATCATGAACTTAAAATCAATTAAAATTATATAAATATGTTTTACTTTGATATGGGTTGATAAATGCATGTTAAGACTTTCTAGAACCTTCTTAGAAGAGATCAAACTCACACATGTAAGGAACGACGCAAAACGACGGAAACCAAGATGTATGCCTTTTAGAAGGCAAATGCAATCCCATCCCTCACTTCCTAAGGTCATAACTCATTGATTTTTCATTCAAATCTCACACATGAATATACCAAATTGAAGCCCTTTGAATGAGGAATCCAGCAAAGAAAACGGCTCGTCAATCCGAGGTCTATAGAAAAGTTATGGCCGCTTAAGTGGACATAGGCAGAAGGCGACACATTGTCTGTCGCCTTCAGAACTGAAGGCGACCATGATCTTGTCGCCTTCTGAAAAAGACCACGAAACGGCCTGATTTTTGGTATGGGTCGCGACCATGATGTTGTCGCTTATGGTAGCGACGTGTCGACCTGTCGCTACCTGAAATGACGTTTGGGTTGCTTTTTCTACCTATTTCCAACTCCGACTTGGATTGAGTTTGACAGTTGTGGGTTTGAAAAATCAAAACAAATGCTAGGGTGTTCCAAATCGAGTGAAACCACATTTGTTAGTTAGATTACTTCCAATACTTTGTACAGTAGCAAATAATTGAGAAACAAAGGTCATTTGACTAGGTAATAAAATGTATTGTGACTGACTGTGTGAATCTGACATAGTGGTAATGCTCAGACTAATACTCTACTACGGTCAACAAAAATTGGGGAAAACAATGCCAAATGAAAGTAGACGCATGAGGTAACAAGTTCTCTGTTGAACCTTGGTCTAGAAACGACTCCACAAAGAGGTATGGAACTTGTAACACAAGTCAAGGTTAAACTGCAATAGTAAATTGTCGAAATCATGCAAGATTTAATTCGTGACAAAGGATGGATAAAAATTAGAGCTTTTAGGGGCAAAATATGCCTAACATCATCAGTAACTCTAGTTAAAATTTGAGAGCACGAGGTTGAGTATACATGGAGATCAAAATAAAGAAGAAGGTCGGTTTCATCATATTTGCAGAATTTCAAAAATAGAGATCAAAAGATTGGCTCGATGAAAAAGAGTTAAACAAGAGGGCTTTTGTTCCTGATGTATGGAACAATCTACATATGGATTTAATTGAGTTTTGCTCGTGAGAATGCTTACATTAGTCGTTTTACTCTTCTAGGGCTAGAACTTGAAGAACAAAGGAAGATGCTTGAGAGAGCCTTCTCCCCCGAATTCTCTCCTCCTCTTTGGCCTTCTCTCCACGTCCAGCAAGCCCCAGCAATTTTCAGGACCGACCATGGAGAGTAAAGAGTATTTAAGCTAGTAAGGTTCATATTCCTACTACTACTCAAATTTCTCTTTAATTACGAGATTTCCTAACTCTTTCTTTCCTCCTTGCTTCCAACTTCTATTTGGTTAGGTTGAGGTCTAAATTCATGCTAAACTATATGGGTAGGTTTAGGAATCCAATTCCATCTCAAATTGCTTATTTAATGCATTAAATGTCTCTTTTCTATTTAAGTAATATTTAAGTTGCGAATTTAGAAATTTTTTTCATTATTCTTCTTTTTAAAATCCTTATTTTGGACCACTAAATTCTAATGAGTCAATTTAACCAAGCCCATTATTTATTGAAATTTATCTATAGGTTTTTCCTTTTTAATTAGGGAATAATAAGGTTATGAATTTTATTGTAGTTTCTTATTTAATTTATTCATGGGCTATGAGAGGTCCATGGTCCAAACCCGATAATGGTTATTCATTTCATGATGTTGGAAATCTCTCCGACATGTTCATTTAATTTATGGGCGTGTGATCTTTCCGTGTTAACGGTTTTCCGACTTATTTTCCAAATTTGGATAATTAGTCACATTGTGACGTACGCTTTGCCAATTGGATTTTTCGTTGTACGCAATTCTTCGTGGAACACTTAGGGATAATATTTGGGGTTGATTTATAATTTTTAGGAATTTTTAGATGTGTTCTTGCACATACAATAATGGTACGTATGTCTCTATTATTTCGATTTAAAGAAATTATTATTTCGGATTTTTTTTAAGTATTAATTTTCCGGGTTGCTACAATATCAGCCCCTTTTCAGGCTGTAGAAGGCGTGATATCCTTGATGGTTCTGAATGATATGAGAGAGAAGGAGAGAGAGAAAGGGCAACATTGAGAATGACTTCTCCTCTGACTTTGGGGCGATGGAGTTTGGTGAGTAGAGCCTCCAGGGGTCTCTTCACATGGTGGTAGTCTTTTCCTATCCTATAGAGTCCTATGATGTCTTTAAAAGAGAGAGAGAGTACAATCTTGAGTTAGAGAGAGAGTCCATGCATGAGAAGAGATGGAGAGTCTATTTTGAGTTTGGATGGAGAGTCTATTTTGAGTTTGGATAGAGAGTCTTCTTTTAAAGTTTGATCATTTTAAATATTCATCAAGTCACAGAACAAAAAAAATAAATCAAACAAGCCCTTTCCCCACCGTATCTCAGCGATACGGTACCGTACCGTACCACGGAGAATGCGGCATGGTCGATCCGGATGGTACGACGAACCTTAGACGGGACAGTGTAAGAATCAGTCTTCTCTCCTGAAAGCCCTTATTTTTGTTTTGCCTCACATTGACGACATATTGTGTTGAAAACCGAGGTTTGTATAGCAGGAGCAAACATAGACTATCTATTCAAGATGGCTATTAGAAATTAAAAAGATCAGAAATACGCAAACTCAAGGCCAAAGCGCAATGTCGTTTTGTTTGAAATCGTTCGCCCCTACCACGGTGCAATAGGATGATGGCGAACTTCTTCCAAAATACGATGACCCACACAACTGTAGTGCGAAGGTGCACTCCAATTGCGCCGCCGGACGAACACCTCTATAGATCGATCGCTAGTTCTCCCTCAATAGGAAGGCAAAAACATGAGTAGAGGCACAGGAAGCCTTCGGGTTGAAGCTGAGGTAGAGCACAAGTCGAAGAGAGGAAAATCACAAGTCCCAAAGAGAAAGTTGTTCTTTCTCTCCCTTAAAACTTCTGTGATAACGTCCTCCCATTAAGGGGAGCGACAGTTCAATATTCAAAACTGGGAAGCAAACTAAAAAGAATTCAAATAGACGATGAAAAGTCAATAAAAAATAAAAATAAAGAAAGTCACGTAGGCGACCAACTAGGGCTTCACGCACGTGCCACGCCATGGCTACGACAAGGCAAGACAATTCATGCACGTGTGAAATAAGGTCTAAAGTCCACAATTCCAAATGAGCCCTTGTCCTTAGTTCTCCCTAAAAATCACATCACTAAGAAAAAGAAGCTACCTTATAAAAGAGATGAATTTTTTCTCAACTTTCAATATGGGGTAAGTCTCAAGAATCAGTCCAACATGTAGGTTGTAAAAAATATCCGATTATCCGATTATCCTATCCGACTTCAATAAAAATTATAAGATTCAGAAACACATTTTACTACTGATAGCTTATTGGATTCAAATTCGGATACTTCTGATAAGTTATCGAAATCAGATACGGAAATTGTTGTTTTCGTATCTAATTATCCGATTTTCGAATCTGATAGTATATATAATATATATTATATGATATTATTATATAATATTTATATCATATAATATAGATTATATATTACATAATATATATTATTTGAATATCTGATTTTCAATTTTTGAATCTGAGTTATCGAACATGTTCATATTCAACACTATTTGATTTTCGAATCCGATTATCTGATAATTTGATAAAATGGATTCGGATACGAAAATTATTATTTTCGTATTCGATTCTGAATCAAATTATTTCCTATAATTCTTATCGAATTCAGATTCGAAAATTACTGTTTCTGACTCCGACTCTGACCCGTTTACACCTACCAACATGAGGTGAAAATCTCACAATGGATAGCCAAGAACTCTTTGTAGAGTTCACCAAATGCGATGAAATTAAAAACAAACTTTTGAATTAAACATTAACTATTCCAACATTCACCCACCACAAAAAAATTTAAAAGTTTGCGGAAAACATATATGGAGAGCTAGTGAAACAGTACCATGCATAAGTAAAGTTGTCTTCCGACTTGAACCTTTGCACTGTGCAACAATTCCCTCACCCTATATGTATAAGTGAACTAGGTCTTAAACTTTGACCTTTGTAGAGAGAGTTTCATACAACATATACAACACTGATCAGAGAGGGATTGTTATGGGGTAGCACATTCCGGCCTTATGTTTTGTATTTTGTTTCATGAGTGCTCTAGAGTTAAGCAACTTATGTTACTCTTTGATCACGGCCCCACGATCCCATTCACATAGGTAAGTCCTCCAAGGTGTACTGATTCGTATTTACACCTCGTCTCTATAGTTTTGGACTCATTAAGAGTATGCTGCTCAACCTTTTCTGTACTAGTCAAAGCACATCATCTTAGGGAGGGAAATTGAGACACGAATATCTAGGAGGTGTTTTTCACAAATACTCACTCAACTTGTTATCCCATTGAACCTGCATCTTGGGATCTCGAGTCTGTAGGTTGGATTCCTATTGAAGGTGTTCAGATTATGAGCTTTAATTCCATCCCCCTCGATGACTCTACTATCATCTTTCTACTTAATCCGTTTGTCAAAGGATCAACCAAGTTCTTCTCAGACTTTATATAATCTAAAGATATTACTCATTTAGATAAATATTCTCTAACAAATTTAATTCTCACTCTAATATGAGAACTTAACTTGTCATTCATCTTTTCACTCTTTGCCTTAGCTATGACAGCCTAACTATCAAAATGTAGAGAGATGATTGGATTTGGCTTTCCCAACATAGGGATCTCAGTCAAAAGACTCTTAAGCCACTTTGCCTTTCTACCTGTTACCTCAAGTGCAATTAGCTCAACTTCCGTAGTAGATCGAGCTAGCATAGTTTGTTTTGTGGATTTCTAGGCTACAACGCCTCCACCCATCATAAAGACATAACCCAAAGTATCTTTACTTTGGACCTTTCCAGTTTCTCAATTTGCATCTGCAAAACTTTCTAAGTAGTAAGAAATTTACTATAATGTAGAGCAAAAGACAATATACCTTTCAAATATTTACAAATTCTTTCTAAAGCATGCCAGTGTATACTGTTAGGACTATGAGTATATCTGCTTAGTCTATTCACAACAAAACATATATCAAGTCTATTATAATTAGACAAATACATTAAACTACCAATAAGCTGGGAATAAAGTAATTGATTAACACTCTCTGCTCCATTCTTTTTTAGTAAGCCACTAGGATCTAGAGGAGTGTTTACAAGTTTGCATTCATACATGTCAAACCTTCTCAATGCCTTCTCAACATAGTAAGCTTAGGATATTGAATATCTCTCGGGTGAGTTTTGGAGCCTTAAGCTCAAAATAACTTCATCTTCCCTAAGATCTTTCATGTCAAATTTACTACTTAGGAACTATTTTGTTTCATTGATTACAAACTATTATCAATATAAAGGCACAAAATGATGCAAGAATCATTAAATAACTTGATATACGAACATTTGTCAGATTCACACATATTGAAATCAAATGAAGCAATCACCTCATCAAAGTTTTGATGCCATTGCTTAGGGGCCTGTTTGAGTCCATATAAGGACTTCACTAACTTGCATATTGTGCTCTTGACTAAGAGCTACAAATCCCTCCAGCTAGTCCATATATCTCCTCTTGCAATTCCCCATTAAGGAATGTAGTCTTAACATTCATTTGATGGATTTTTCATATTATATATAGATGTCAATGTAACAAGCACATGGATAGTAGTCATCCTAGCTACAAAGGAGTAGGTGTCAAAGAAATCTATCTCCTCTTTTTGTCTAAGCCCTTTAGCAACCAACTTGGCCTTATATTTATCTATAGTACCATCAGACTTTATTTTCTTTTTAAATATTTATTTACAACCAATTGTTTTACTACCAGGTGGAAGATTGGCTAATTCCCAAGTATGATTTAACAAAATTGAATCAACTTTACTCTTAATAGCATCTTTCTAGAAGGCATGATCAGAAGCAGACATTGCATCTCTATAAGTAATTGAATCTTCTTCAATATTGAATGAAATAAAATCATCACCAAATGACTTTTCAAAACGAATTCTCTTACTTTTTCTTGGTTTTATTTCAGACTCATTATCAACGAATTTAGAACCACTAGAGGAAGAGATGTTAGAAGAATCTACTGAAACATTCAATTTTATTTTAAATGAAAATACATCTTAAAAAAATTTGCATCATGAAACTCAAATAGAATTTACAGAAATATAAAAAATGTTAGATTTAATGATTAAAAATTAATATGCAAAACTATCTTTAGCAAAACCTATAAAGACTCCATCCACAGTTTTAGAACCATTTTTCTTTTTTTAATTTCTTGAATTTTAACCTTTGTAAGACAACCTCAAGTTTTTAAGACATTATAATATGGTTTTCTTTTAAACCACAATTCAAATAGAGATTTATCTTTTTTCTTATATAGGTCAAATGGAGATTTATCTTGAGATTTATGAGGAACACAATTTAGGACATGACATGCAGAGAGTATTAGTAAGGTTTCTCCCCACAAATTCTCAGGCAAGTTTGAACTACACAATATGGAATTCACCGTGTCCATCAAAGTCTTATTTTTTCTCTCAGCGACTCCATTAGACTCAGGTGAGTATAGAGCAGTCAACTCATGCATTATTCCATTTTTTTTACAAAAATATCCATGGCATGTGTAATATACTCGCCTCCTCTTCCAGAACACAAACATTTAAGAAACAAATCAGTTTGTTTTTCAGCAAGGGCTTTGAACTCAATTAGTTTTTCTAAAGTCTCATATTTAATCTTAATTAAGTAAAGCATGTAGAATTTAGAAGCATCATGAATAAAAATATAAAATACCTTTTTCCCACCTCTAGTTAGGGAACCACTTTCCTCACAAATATCGGTATGAACCAATTCTAAGATAGAGGTGCTCCGATCAACAGACTTAAGTCTTTCTAAGTTGTTGTTTAGCTTGCACACAAATATGACATTTATTACTTTTATCGATGTTAAAATGAGGAATTAACTCTAACTTAATCATCTGCTAATAGTATTCAAATGCACACGACGAAGACGAGCATACCACAAATTACACAATTGTACATTGTAAGAAGTAAAGGAGGAATTTGTATTAGCACTAGAATCAATGTTCAAAATAAGCAAACCATCAAAAAGATAACATTTCCCAATAAATCAATATCTTTCCAGATGTAAGCTTTTGGTTCACTTGACCTTCTCCTTCTATAACAACTGCAGACGAGTATCCCATAGTCACGCTTCTGCCTGTGAGGTCCTGAAATTTCTAGAACAAATCTCTATCAGAGCAAACATGGATATTTGCTTCCGTGTCTATCAACCAATCAGTTGGTAGACATACCACATGAGTTTTAGGATTAATGGTTACAAATCTATTATTTGAAGTGGAACCCACAGTTACATTCACTTGTGGTTGACTAGTTGTACATTTAGTTTCTTCTTGGGAATGTTCTTCTTGAAATTCTTACCACCCTTTCTATCAAAGCATTTGTAAGCTTATGATCTTTTCTACCACAAACATAGCATGTGATATCTGCATCAGGGTTGTTTTTATTAATAGCCTTCTTACCCTTTAGATTTTGGCTATGTTTATTTTTATTTTATCGTGGAAGTTCTTGGTTCTTTCAACAAGATTGGCCTTAGAGTCATACTTAGTGGCTTCAGCAGTAGGGTGCAGTAAGATCTCTAAAATTGTTTCTATCCCTATTTTTCTCCTCAACCTGTATAGTAGTAATTACCTGCTCTACAGTCATGTTATCTCTCTTATATTGAATAATTAGCGAGAAGTCATTCCAGGATGGTGACAACTTAGTTAAAAGTGCACAAACTTGAAATTTCTTATTAATGTTCATGTGACAATATTGAATCTCCAAAACCAGATATTGAATCTCATGGGCTTGATCCACTACAAACATATCTTCCTTCATCTTATAATCAAAGTAATTCGTCACATGAATAGTATCTAGGCCTACATCCTCTGCACAATACTTCTTATTTAAATATTTTCACAACTCTTTATCAGTTTTAGCAGAACAATATATGTCATACAGTTTAGCAGACAAGCAGGATAATATGCTACCAATGCATAAATAATATGTCCTTAAACTGTTTATGCATAATAGATCGAGTAGGTTCGTTCTCCTCTGTTGGAGGACCATTCTCAATGACAATAAACAAGGTTAACGAAGTAAGCCAATATCTCATCTTCTGTTGTCATCTCTTAAAAAATTGACTAGAAAACTTTTCCAGACGAGCAACAGATTCAAGCGCCATATAAACATATAGAATCCAAAATGACTTCAAATGTTGAAAACTGAGATTTGTATAGTAGGAGTAAACTAAGACCATCTATTCAAGATGGCTATTAGAAAGATTAGAAGTACGCAAACTCAAGGCCGAAGCATGATGTCACTTTCTTTGAAGTCGTTTTGCCCCTACCATGGTACAATAGGATGATGACAAACTCCTTCCAAGATACCACGACCCACACAACTGCAGCACGAAGGTGCACTCCAATTGCGTCACCAGATGAACACCTTTGTAGACCGATCTCTAGTTCTCCCTCAACAAGAAGCCAAAAACACGAGCAGAAGCGCATGAAGCCTTTGAGTTGAAGCTGAGATAGAGCACAAGTTGAAGAGAGGAAAATCGCAAGTCCTAGAGAGAGAGAGAGAGAGAGAGTTCTTTCTCTCCCTTAAAACTCTTATGGTAACGTCCTCCCGTTAAGGGGACCGACGGTTCACGATTTAAAATTGGGAAGCAGACCAAGAAGAATTGAAATGGACGGTCAAAAGTTAATAAAAAATAAAAATAAAGGAAGACACGTAGGCGGCTAATTAGACATCCACGCGCGCGACACGCCAAGACAAGAGAAGACAATTCGCGCACGTGTGAAATAAGGCCCAAAGCCCACAAGTCCAAATGGGCCCTCCTCCATAGCTCTTCCTAAAGATCACATCTCTAAGGAAAATAAGCAACCCTATAAAGGAGATGAACTTTTTACTTTTAATATGTGATAAGCCTCAAAAACCAGTCCAACATGAGGTGAAAAACCTCACAATGGACAGCCAAGAACTCTTTGTAGAGTTCACCAAATGCGATGAAATCAAAAGCAAAGTTTTAAATTAAACATTAATTATTCCAACATATTGTGCCCACTCAATGGCAGGGCTTTCACAAGTGTAATAATGGGCACTTCACGAGTTCAATAAGTATTTCTCTTGTTTCAATGCTGCTTCTTCCTTGTATGTCACTATGGGTTAAAGCGTGATTTTTTACGAGGAACCCAACAAGTGGTCCTGTCCTGTGGATGTTTTTGTTACTTGCCATGTTATGTGTGCACTCTTTTTATTGTTTGGGTGTTCTTCTTGTTGGCTCCTGTGTCTTCCGTTGTTGGAGTTGTGGCAAAAATTTTGTATTTTGTTCCCTCTGGTTATTGTACCAAACTCATTTTGAAGCATCCTGTAGATTGTTCAAGGCCTGTGGCCAGTTTTCGGTAGTGAACTGTGTGAAATGAGCATTGCAATGAATAATACTTACATCCCAGTTCCTTCTGGGCATTACTCGTTTTGGAGCTGGATTCGAATGCAACTTTTCATGCTTCTTTATCTTGATGTTTTACCGTGAGCATTCGGTAGTTATCTCTTATCTGTGTAACCATCCAATATGTGTTTGCTTATTATCGCAGATTTATGATAGTGAATCCTAGCCAAAGGTTTTCTATCAAAAAATAGTATAGGAAAAAACAAACGGGCAAATATCTTCTTCAACATGTATCCCCTCAAGGCACTATTTTGTCTTAACAAAAGTTGTATGAAGCTGCTACTTGTTTTTCAGCTACTCAACCTCGAAACCTCTTCAAGCCCTTAGTAACATCATGTCATTGCTCTGCTATTCCTTTCGTTGGTCTGTTTTGCATTTAATTCTTCATTTCCTGGCTTGGTTTTTTCATGCTTTCGACCTTTCTTATCCAGAACTTGATGATGTCGTGAATAAAGATGCTTCCATTCTTGCCAGAATAGAGAACATGAGAATTGATGGTTATAGCAACGAAGGAAACCCTTCGCTTGTTGAAGATGTGCCGTCGGTAGAGCATCAAAATGAGGTGGAAGTACATCGAAGAGTCTTGATGGCGATAGAGCTTGAGTAAAGGGGTCTGCTATTGGTCGTGGGACAAAATTTGATCACACTTCCACGTATTTCCTTCCACCATACTTGACTCTTGATGTTGTCAATTCTCTTTGGGAGAAGCCCCCATTCGGCTGAAGGAATTCTTTCACATCACAAAATGTTTCTCATTTATTCATTAGGCAGTCTGTAGCAATAAATATTGCAATCTTTTTATGTTTTGTTCTTATGCATTCTATCTTAAAGATGTGGAATGCATTTTGTTTGACATGTCATATTGTAATTGTTGAGTAATATAGGCCGTCATTTCGCCTATATTTTGTCATAGTTCATATGTTCATCGAGACTTTTCAGAGGTGTAAAGTTCTAGTTGTTGTCATCATCATCATCATCATCATCAGTCAAGCTTCAGTTTGACTAAAAATTGATGGCCTTTGAATATATGCAATGTATGAGGCTGTCACATCTTTAGCGTTAAAATATCACAGCTAGATAAAACATGAGATTCATAGGGGCGCATGCATCAATAAATAAAATGAATGTTTAAAGTAAAATTTACTTTGCACAATTTGGCGACATGGGTGTAGGGCCCCCCTGCACCTGAGGGTGAGTATGATTTGATTTGATTCAGTTTGAATTTTTTTTTTCAAATCAAATCAAATTAAATTAAATATTCAATCCAATCAAATTGAATCAAAAGATTTTGAAGTCAAATCAAATTAATTTGACTTGATTGAGTTTGTTTCATTTTGAACTATTGTCAAATACAATTTATATGTTATTATTTCTTTCATTTTATAAACTCGTACAAATTATGTATATCTTATAGGTGAATGGTGGTTGAGACAAACTACTAACTTAGGTGAAGTTGGATCAGTGCACCATAGCCTACATCCCTTCACCCTAGAAGCATAACCAAGAAAAATGTACTTAATCCTTGGCTTTAATTTGCCAGCATTTATATGAATATAGGCAAAACAATAAAAAAATTTCAAATTAGAATAGTCAACCGGTCTTACACTCAATAATTATAAATGGCGAACAATTCACCAAATAGTAAGTTTTAGAAATTGCTTTTAACCAAAACTCCTTTGCCAAATCAGATTTTATCCGCATACATCAAGCTCCCTCTAAAAGGTTTTTGTTCTTATGTGTTGCCACTCCATACTGCTAAAGTGTGTCACTGACCATATGATGTCTGACAATACATTCATTCTTGCAAAACTCAAATTCCAATGAGCAAAACTTCAAATCATTTTATGTCCTGAGCCTCTTAATCTTCTTCTTATTATATTTTTCAATTAATGCCTTCCACTATTTGAAATGTTTGAACACTTCATTCTTATGCTTCACTATAGACACCCAAATGTTCTTGGAGAAGTCATCAATAAATGTAAGTATATATCGAGCACCACCTTTAGACAGAACATGAGAAGGACCCCAAATGTCTGAATGAATGTAATTAAATGTACTCTTGGTTTTGTGAACTGTTGCACTAAAGCGGACACTTTTCTATTTTCCGATAATAAAATGTAAAAAAAACTCCATTTTTCTAGAACTCTACCCACCAAGTAGACCTCTCTTACTTAGAAACATCGTATCCTTCTCACTCATATGCATCAACCTAATATGTCACAATCTAGCGACATCTGACTCAATCAAAGAGGAAGAGGAAACTGCAGTAATACCTATAACTTTAGTAGCTTGCATAATATACACATTTCCAAATCTTTTTCCCTTCAAAAAAGTAAAAGCACATCTGCAAATCTTCATAAATCCACTTTCAACTATATACTTGCTGTTGGAACATACATGTAATTTTTGTGAATTAACAATAATATTTAATTTACATGAAAATAAAATCTTCATAAGATAAATTACTCAATCACTATCTTTATCAATTTATCACTTAAAAGTTCAGTCACTGCACACTTCATTGTCTACCAACAATGACTTCGCCATATATAAACAAAAATGCTTTGTCATACATGAAGAAACACTTCGTCATATACGAAGAAACACGTCATCATGTATGAATAGTATTTCGTCATACGATATGTATTCAATTGAAACAAGTCATTAACTCATGTGCACCACATTATTATATTCTTATGATTAACATTTTACAATATTTTTTATTTAATGTTTTAGTGATCATATTACTTTGATTCATAATCTAATTATGTTCAAAATAATTCGTCAATAATTCCATTTAATGAACAATACAAATTATATCATATAGAAAAAAATTATTCCTAAAGCCACATGCAATCTTGTTTATAATGATTGAAGTATCATATAAACTTTGTATTATAGAAACTTTGTCATTTCAGAATCTCAGTCATGTGTAACTCTATCTAAATAAACAAAATCTTTGATTTATCGCTGTAAAAAAGTCTCACGTCGAAAAACCTTTTTGACAAAATTGTGAGAGCAATATTGTACGTATCTACCAACTACAAAGTTTATCTTATGCATATGAAATTGTGTAGATTTTTTCTGAGAAACTTTTATTGATGTTCACACTAAAACATCACGTAAAGTAGGTAGACGCCAATATTTAAATTATCTCACAAGTACCTACGTACATGTCTCATTACAATTA
>CM024756.1:79388589-79506472 GCA_014218235.1 Colocasia esculenta | reverse complement strand
AACCCCACTAAATCCGGAAGTCTTCACATCAAACAGCATCTTCACAACTCAGAGTCTATTCTAATCATGGTTCCCTTCACTGAAGAAACGAGGGACCCATCTTCCTCTGTTCTCATACACACGAAGAATGCCTTTACTAGGTCCGGATAACTAACCTCTGAAAAGATGGTGACTCCCGACCACTGCATCTGATCGATCAAATCTGCCACGTTGCTCATTCCATTTTTCCTCAGATTAGAAACATCTACTTCTTTATTTCCACAGAGCTTCGTCTTCACAAAGGTAAACCTCTCCTGCTGCTCAGGAGTGAGAAACTCGGCGCTGTAGCCACCCAAACTCCCGGCGATGACTGGTGCGGCCATGGATTCAGGTGGGAAAGTCTCTGGAGGGTTGAAACAGAAGGAGAAGAGAAGGAACCCTCAAGAAATTTTACGGGAAGTAGGAGGAAGGTTCAAATTTGCAGAGGGTTAAGATATGAGTTGTTAGGGCATCGGCTCATGCGACAGGATGAAAAGGGGAAAAAGGTAGACGATGAGATACGAATCGTTCTGTCATTGATTCTATGAATAAATTAATGTGATGTGGAAAGTGAGGCGCCAAAAGGCGGTGGAAAACGACAAAAGGTGTTGACTATTCAAACCGACTTTAATGAGAGAGCGGTTACAAAGGATAATTTGAATTTCTTTTGCTTAACGCCATGGAGGGAAAAATTACTTAATTCTGAAATTTAATGTGCCATTTGTAAGCAAACTTTTATCACAAATTGCACATGCCTAATTCCCTTCTAAGAGGTGTGAATCTCTCTTCAGGTAAGGCTTTTTGTGAAAATGTCTGCTATTGGCCATTTGTATCAATAAAGGATATTTCAATATTTCCATTTGCAACATGATCACGAATAAAATGATATCTAACCTCAATATGTTTGGTCCTTGAGTGCTGGACTGGATTCTTGGTGAGATTAATGGCACTGGTGTTGTCACACAGCAAAGGGATTGATTTGATACTTAATCCAAAGTCTTCAAGTTGTTGCTTTATCCATAGGAGTTGTGTACAGCAACTTCCAGCAGCTACATATTCAGCTTCAGCTGTTGATAGTGCCACTGAGTTTTGTTTCTTTGAAGACCATGATATCAAACACCCTGCAAGAAACTGACAACAACCACTGGTGCTTTTTCTATCTACCTTGCATCCAGCATAGTCAGCATCAGAATACCCTACTAAATTGATTTCACAAGAGTTTGGATACCATAAACCTAGATCATGAGTTCTGGCTAAATATCAAAAAATTCTTTTTACAGAAATCAAATGTGACTCTCTAGGATCTGCTTGATACCTAGCACACATGCATACACTAAATAATATATCAGGTCTACTGGCTGTTAAATAAAGTAATGAACCTATCATACCTCTGTAGACTTTTTTATCTACTTTCTTACCATCCTCGTCGCTATCCATCCTTGTTGATGTACCCATTGGCGTTGACAGTGGCTTGGTGTTATCAAATCCAAATTTCTTCAGCAGTTCCTTGGTGTACTTAGCTTGACAGATGTGAGTGCCATCTTTTCCTTGTTTGATTTGAAGTCCAAGGAAGTAGTTGAACTCTCCCATCATACTCATCTCGAATTCTCCCTGCATTAACTCTTCAAAGTACTTGCAAAGGGATTCATCAGTAGATCCAAAGATAATGTCATCTACAAAATTTGAACTAGCAATATATGTTTGACTTTTGATTTAATAAAAAGAGTACTATCTACTTGACCTCTACTGAAACCATGTTTCAAAAGAAAAGAGCTAAGCCTTTCATACCAGGCTCCAGGTGCTTGCTTTAAATCATATAAAGCCTTATGCAATTTAAAAACATGATTGGAAATTCTATATCATCAAAACCAGGAGGCTGTTCTACATAGACTTCTTCTTTAATAAAATCGTTTAAAAAAGCAGATTTAACATCCATTTGAAATAGTTTTAAGAGCAGATGCATAAGCTAATAATATTCTAATAGCCTCAAGTCTAGCTACAGGTGCATAGGTTTCATCAAAATATATGCCTTCCTCTTGAGAATAGCCTTGAGCTACCAGTCTGGCCTTGTTTCTTAAGATTACACCAGCTTCATCTAGTTTATTTCTAAACACCCATTTGGTGCCAATGACTGGATGATCTGATGGTCTAGGAACAAGTGACCATACTTGGTTTCTCTTGAACTGATTTAGTTCATCTTGCATGGCTAATATCCAAGATTCATCAGTAAGAGCTTCATTGACTGTCCTAGGCTCTATTTAGATACAAAAGCTAAGTAATCACAAGGAATAACATTACATCTTATTCTTACCCCTACAGATGGATCACCAATAATATTTTCAGGTGGGTGATCTTTTTTGTATCTCCATTCCTTTGGAAGATTTTCATGAATGATTTCTTCTTGTTGCAATTCTTCCAGAGGCGGATCATCCTTGTCCTCAATTGATGTATCTTTTAGTTTCTTGTACAATTCATCTGCATCATCATTGTCACTATCTACTTCCTTTCTCAAGGAAGGGTTAGTTTCATCAAAAATAATGTGCACAGACTGTTCAATCAATAAGGTACGTTTATTAAACACTCTATAGCCTTTGGGTTTAGAAGTGTACCCTATGAAGATGCCTTCATCTGATTTGGCATCCAACTTACCAATGTCCCTTTTTCTATTGTTGTGAATGAAGCAGGGACATCCAAAGGTTCTGAAATGGCTGATCTTTGGCTTCCTTCCTTTGAACAGTTCATATGCAGTCTTCTTCAGGATTGGCCTGATCATCACTCGGTTGACAATGTAGCTTGCTGTGTTGACTACTTCTGCCCAGAAATATCTTGGCAGATCATATTCAGAAACGCCGCATTTTCTTGTTGCTGTGGTGTCCTTGGTGCTGAGAAATTATGCTCAATTCCCTGATCATCACAGAATCTAGCAAACTTTTCATTCTGAAATTCACCACCATGATCTGATCGGATAGAAATAATGATGAACTTTTGATCTTTCTGGACCTTCTTGCTGAAACTAACAAAGTTTTCAAAAGTGTCGTCTTTGTGCTCTAGGAATGATACCCATGTAAATCTTGAATAGTCATCAACTATGACAAATCCAAAGTTCTTTCCTCCAAGACTGGTAGTCCTCATTGGCCCAAATAGATCCATATGTAGGAGCTCTAAGTGTTTTGAGGTGGTCACCACCGTCTTTGACTTGAAGGAGCTTTTAGTGTGCTTTCCCTTAGCACAGGCTCTACAGACACCTTCCAACTTTCCACTGACTTTTGGCAGACCTTCCACAAGACTTTTCTTCTGCAATTTCCTCATGCCATCTAAACTGCAATGTCCAAGTCGTCTGTGCCATAATTCAGTAGATTTGTTTTTACTTGCTGCCAGACAAACATTTTGCTCTTTGAGTTCTTTAAGATAGAGCACATACAAATTCTTTTCTCTATTGCTTCAAAGATGACTGCTCCATCCTTCACTATACTGCACTTTGACTCTTGAAACTTGATCTGATGGCCTCTGTCACACAGCTGGCTGATGCTAATGAGATTGTGCTTCAATCCCTTGACTAATAACACATCTTCTATGACTGTTTTTCCTTTTTTATTCACAGACCCACTGCCTATCACTGTTCCTTTCCCATTATCTCCATAAGTGACTGTTCCTTCTTCAGCTTGGAGATGAGAGAATAACTTCTGGTTTCCTGACATGTGTCTTGAGCACCCACTATCTAAGTACCATTTGGATGCTCGAGGGTTAACCTGAAATAAAAACATCAAGCTTTAGGTACCAAATTCTTTTGGGTCCTGATTGGTTAGTATCATTGATTTTGCCTTTTATTATCCATTTCTTGTGTCTTGTTGGGCATGTAGTTATAATATGTCCTAACTTATTGCAGTGACTACAGCAGGATAACTTAGTTACTTTTCTATATATTTGAAATCAGCTTTGTATGTTATATCTTGTTCAGGTACAAATTTTGGTGTTGGATATATTTTAGGATAAACTATGGTTTCTTCATTATCTGGGGGTGTATATCCTAATCTATTTTTCTTCTTACCTGATCTTCTAGCACCTTTTAATATTAGAGAGTTTTTACCATTAGTAAATTTCTCTAGTGTGCTTGATAGTTTATCATTTTCTTCATTTAAGTTTTTAATTTCTTTCTTAATTCATCTGTACTTTCCTGTTTTTCCAATTTTGTTATTTGTTCATTCTTAGCTTTTAGGTCTTCACATAACAATTCATTTCTTCTTTTAAGTTCAGTTATTTGTTTTTCTAATTCTTCATTTTCTGTTTTTAAATCAGAATTAGTGTTTTCTAAACAGGTGTTATTTTTCTTACTTGCTTTTAATAGTTTAGTTACTTCTTTGTACTTATATACAATTCATTAAATGCTTCCTCTAAGTTATCTAAATCAGAATCATTACATGAATCGAAGGAGGAGTCAGAGGTTACCTTTTCATCAACATTTGCCATGAAGGCCAAGTTGGCTTCTTCTTCATCGCTGCATGAGCTTGATTCACTGTCTGAGTCACTATTGTTCTCCCATGCTGCGGTCATTGCCTTCTTCTTATATTTTCTGAACTTCTTGGAGCTCTCTTTCTTTCTGAATTCTGGTTTCTTAAATTTTGGACAATCAGCTTTGATATGTCCAGGCTTCTTACATTCGTAGCAGATGGTTTCTCCTTTCTTCATTTCTTTACCATCTGATCTTTTCAAGTCCTTGTTTTTCTTAAAGTGCCTTCTGCCGGATTGAAACTTTTTCTTTTTGGCCAAGATCCGTTGCAATCTCCTAGAGAGCATTGCTTCTTCATTCTCACTATCCTCATCGCTTTCACTTTCATTTGAGCTGGCTTCTGGTGAGTCTTCTTCTGCTTTCAAGGCATTTGAGTGCTTCTTTCTGCTAGATGACTCTCCTAGCCTTTCCATGTTGATCTCATGGGCCATGAGGGACCCAATGAGCTTTTCTACTGACATTCTTTTCAGGTCATTAGCTTCTTCTATAGCTGTGACCTTGGGTGTCCACGAGGATGGCAAGGATCTGAGAATTTTCCTTACCATATCTGCAATCTCATATGTCTTCCCTAGGCTGGCTAAACCATTGGTGATATCAGTGAATCGGCTAAACATTTGAGTGATTGACTCACCTGACTGCATCTAAAATCTTTCATACTGAGTGACAAGAATGTCGATTCTTGTCTCCTTTACCTTGTCTGTACCTTCATAAGTAATCCTGAGCTTTTCCCACATTTCCATTGAGGATTTCCATTGAGGATTTCTTCAGTAAACATAACGATTTGGTTATGTCTTACAACAATTTAGCTGAATTGACTTGATCATAACGATTCCATAAGTCATAAATGTATCGACTTCTTATGTACAACGATTTGCTACTGGTCAAAACATTGAATAGTCAAAGTCGTCATGCATATCCTTCTGACACCTTTGCATTTAATGTAGACTGAACGTATCTCTGCATGCATGCAGACGATAACGTCCATTATCATGCTTACTCTATATGCATTTTTTAGATATAGTAAAATGGCATTACTATTTTGGTGAATATTCACATCAACGTTTACTAACAACAAGAGACAGTCTAGCTGTCTACTGTTCTAGCATTTAATGTATGCAGGGCCCTAAAGACATTCTGTCATACAACGTTGGACCATATAGACGCCAGAAGATCCTATCTCTTTGCGTGCACAAATGGATAAAAGACTGTTGACTGGAAGCTTCCAAGTATCAAGCAGTCTAACGTCTACCAAAGCTAGAGACAACAGATACTTTAACGAATACTTTTCAAATTGAAGATATAAATACAAGACAACAGTTCCAAAAGATAGAAATGAGACTTACCAACGAATACTACAAGCAAGTCTTAGCAATTCAAATCTTCTGTGAGAATCCAAGAGCCAAGCGTCTCATTCCTGATCTGTCTCAAGCTCTTTAGCTCTCTGTGCTGCAATAGAAATCTTGAGAGAGAGCCTGTGTAGTTCTGAGAGAGACCATTGTGTAAATCTCCTTCTCTCAGGGCTATTTTGCTTCAGATCGTTGCTTGTTAAAGCTTGATCTAGGGGCTTGATTTCATTGCTCATCTTTACTGTGTTATTCCCTTCTATGGTGAAGGAAGACCTGGTGGGGCATCCAGGGTGTTGTAAATTCCCTTCTGTTGTGAAGGAAGACCTGGTGGGGCATCTAGGGTGTTGTATTTTCCCTTCGTGTGAAGGAAGACCAGCTGAGCTGGGTGTTGTAGTGTCCATAGGGGGACTGTACCCTTGTTAGTAGAATCCTGAGTTGTTGCTCAGGGACTGAATGTAGGACTCTTAAGGAGAGGAGGTCTGAACCAGGATATTCCTTGTGTTGTGTGATTGATTTCTTGTGTGACTATTGTTTATACTAACCTTCATCAAAGAACATCTTTGTGTGTATGTTTTAAGTACAGGTACTGACTAAGTAATTTTTAAAAGACCCATTCACCCCCCCTCTGGGCTCGTCAACTGGGCAACACTTGATATCTTGATTTATTGCGTTCTATTGTGACTTGATCACATTCAAAGTGCTATATTCTCTCGTTGTCTATTGACAATAAAGTGCTATATTTTCTGTTGGCTATCTACAGATAACCAAAGTGCCATTACTATTTTGATTGACGAAAGTTAATCAAAAGTGCCATACTATTTCGATTGATGAGAATCAATCAAAGTGCAATTTACTCCTTACATGACTATCTACTATCTCTTGTTGCTATACATGTCGCTTGCTATTCCTTGACAATGTCGTTACTTGTTATTGTTGTTATCATTTTCTATCGTGATTTGACTTTAATCATCGTGCTATACTTGATTCATCTGCTATTTGAACCATGTTACTTGTGCTATTACTTTCTCGACTTTACATGACTCTTTCTATCATTAGTTACTCTGCCATTAAAGCATTAATCATTTAAAGCCTGCTTGATCCTGAGATTTAAGTCCTACTGGCATTATCGCTCACCCTTTATTATTTGTTATTGTGTCTCAGGTAAGTCGGACAATGACGTTATACGTACCTATGGGATGGGACCAGAGTGATGAGCGTCCTGGAGTCAGTTCATGAAGTTGTCCTAGTACTATAGAGTCTAGTAGTTATTGCTTTAAATTTCTTTTCAATGAAATGATGTCATTGAGCCTTATGTATTGGCTCCAAATTAGTGGTTGTAAGTTTGCAGACTGAGGAGCAGCTGAGGGAGCAGCTGAGGGAGCTTGGAAGTTTGCAACTCTAACTCTAACTCTAACTCTTTCAATGCAACTCTAACTCTTTCTGAATCTAACAGGGTAAACTGAAGAATAGATCTAGAGTTACAAATGCCACCCAACAGAAAAAGACTTCTAAGAACTTGAGAGCTTGGAAGTTTGCAGACTGAGGGAGCAGCTCTCTTTCTTTCAATTCAGTAGAAGGCTTTTCGGAGGCTTTTGCTTGCAAATGCAGATGTGAGTTGTGTTGCTATCTCTCTATCTAAGTTTTTTTGTCTTGTTCAAAACTTCGGCTTCTTATATATGCTTCAGAGGCCTTAAGTTTCCGTTTAAAACTGCCCGTTAGAGAACTAGCTGTTTAAAGAGTAGTTGTTGATCCTTTAGATGTAGATGCTATTGAGACTTTTGTTATTCAACAGTCCTTCACCTTTTTGGATTTCCAACGACTTCAGGCTATGTTTGTAGCTTCACGGCTAAATATACAGTCTTCATTAATTGTTCTGAAGGACTCCATGCTGGAGACATGCTTCAAAAATGTTCTACAACAAAGGACAAGACAAAAGAAAAGATACCTCCATACTTTCTGAGGTAGGTGAGATTGAAATATATGTAAAGTATAAGAACCTCGGATGGACAGATGTTCAGTGTAATAAAAGGCAAACAAACAGTTGCATCCAGAAGGTAAGGAGATGTTCTAACAGTGGTACATGAGCCTCTGACAGATACCCCATGCAGCTTATCTCATTTACTGCAAGGCAACTGTCAAATGAGAGAAGAACTAAACTTCTGACAAAAAGTAAGAGACCAATTTGTATAAATATTTCATATCTATACAAATATATTTTATGTGGTTATTCTAAATATAAATTATCCTACCTAACAAAATATTTAAAATGATGGTAGAAAGAAAGAGCATTATTCTGTAGGATATGCAAGTGTTAATCAGTCTGTAAGAGATCCCATAGGGATAACAAACACATTGAATTACATACAATCAAGATTGCATGGATTTTATGAAATGACAAACTCATACAGAAATTATTATTAAGTACACAGAAGTTGATAGTACACTTCGACTTTCTTGAAGTCGGAGTCAGAGACAAGAGACAAAATGAACTTTGACTCTACAGAAGTCGTAGTGAGACTGATCACAAAATTTGACTTTTGGGAAGTCAGAGTGATAAGCATCAATCGGTAGGGGTGTTCACTATTCGGTTCAAACCGAAAACCAAACCGAACCGAGTGATTCGGTTTGGTTTGGTTCGGTTTGAACATGAAAAAAATTTGGTTTGGTTTCAAACCAAACCGAATTAGAAAATTCGGTTTGGTTCGGTTTCTAACCTCTAGAACCAAACCAAACCGATTAAACCGAATTACAATAATAAATTTAATTTGTATATATCTATCAAGTTTTTCAATATTTTACGTAAAAATATATATTATTGAGGTTAATATGGTCATCAATATTTAATACTTCATTTCAAATATTATTTGATAGTGATTATTAGAGAAACAAGTGATTAAAATCTTATTTAAGACTAAGAGAATCTAAAGGCCCATTTATTTTCAAGTTAAACCAAACCAAACCGAACCAAACCGAATTTAATTCGGTTTGGTTCGGTTTGGTTTCATAGGACTTCGGTTTGGTTTGGTTCGGTTTGAACATGAAAAAAATTTGGTTTGGTTTCAAACCAAACCGAATTAGAAAATTCGGTTTGGTTCGGTTTCTAACCTCTAGAACCAAACCAAACCGATTAAACGAATTACAATAATAAATTTAATTTGTATATATCTATCAAGTTTTTCAATATATTTACGTAAAAATATATATTATTGAGGTTAATATGGTCATCATATTTAATACTTCATTCAATATTATTTGATAGTGATTATTAGAGAAACAAGTGATTAAAATCTTATTTAAGACTAAGAGAATCTAAAGGCCCATTTATTTTCAAGTTAAACCAAACCAAACCGAACCAAACCGAATTTAATTCGGTTGGTTCGGTTTGGTTTCATAGGACTTCGGTTGGTTTGGTTCGGTTTTGATCCCCATTTGGTTTGGTTTGGTTTCCTAAAAATCTCCTATAAACCAAACCAAACCAACCATGAAACCCCTATCAATCGTCATACTTTGACTGACTTCTGGGGAGTCGGAGTGCAAATAACAACAGACTTCGCGCTTTCAAGGAGTTGGAGTAATAATACAGAGACTTTGACTTCTCACGAGTCGGAGTAAGGGACTTCGACTTTTCAAAAGTCAGAGTGAAAGTGTTCATCAATCGATACCTTACTTCAACTTTAAGAGAGTCGGAGTCTAGACTTCGACTTCTAAGAAGTCGGAGTACTAACAGACTTCAACTTTAGAAGAGTCAGAGTACAGAGATGGTTCAACACTTCGACTTTTTCTAGAGTCGGAGTCCACAGTCGGAGTCAGTATGGTACATAGTATACGATGTGGACTTAAAGAAATTTCGTGAAAGTGTTGATATACAGTATTATACAAGTCACGTTACTTGTGATATATTTCAATAAATTTGTTTGTAGAGATAGTCTTAAAATATTTTGTCATAGCAAAAACATAATATTTTAAAGAGATAGTTGTTCAACAGATGTTCTAAAGGATAGTTGCTCAACAAAAAGGAGTAATTAATATGCATTGAACATCAATCGATTTGGTTTCCAGTGCAAATCATGAAATGATAGTGCCATAATATGTTTGTATTTATGAAGAAAACATGATATTAAATATATTCATGATATTTAAGTTAATCATGAGTTTTGTTATTACCAAAATAAAAGGATAAAATATAAGAGTGGTTCAACATACCATTTTCCTGACATGTTGTCTACACCTTTATATGATAACAGTATGCACATATCCTCTTTGGTATATCTTCTTACAACATGACTTTTTGACTAACTACTATTTTCATGCAAAGTCTTCTAACGCTTTACAAGATGACAGAAGAAACTTATCTTTCTTGAAATGCATCTCACGGTTCCAGCTAGCGAAAGTTGACTAACACTAAAGTTGTCTTATGACTTTGGTCTCTCTTAGCATTTAATGTCTGTAGGTTTCTGGTAAGACTTGTTGCGACTGTATGGAAATGAACACCAAGGAATGAGAGACAACGGACACTTCAATGGACACATCTAAAGAAAGCTAAGTGCTTATAAAGAAGAAGACGATGGCTGTGAAGAATATATAGATCCAAGTGAACCAAGTAAGAAAGCAGGTCTTCACAACCACTAGAAGAGCAGTGTGCCCTCATTCAAAGTCCATCTGCTCTGAGCTCTCCTGAAGCATTTGTTCTTTTCTTTTGAGAGTCTGTTGTTTCTGAGAGAGTAGCATAATAGCCTTATTCTTCTCTCTCTCAGTTCGTGCCTCAGATCAATCACTGCATTGTTGTATAAGCTTGGTCTAGGGGCCATCCCTTCAACTCTTCTTTAAAAGTGCTCCTCTTCCTGTGAGAAGAGAAGACCTGCTGTAGGTAAGTGATTTGTTCCCCTTGTTGAAGGGAAGACCTATTACTACAGGTGTTTGTATTGCCTCTTCGTGGGTTGAAGAGAAGGCCAGCAGGTGCTGGATGTCTAAGTGTCCTTGAGGGGGACTGTACCCTTGGTTAGTGGAATCCCAAGTAGTTTCTTGGGGACTGGACGTAGGACTCCTAGTGATAGGAGGTCCGAACCAGGATCAAAATCCTTGTGCATTTTGTGTGATTACTTTTATCTTATTTCTGTTGCCCACTAACTCTAACTCTTGCGATTAGTGTTTTTGTTTGAAGTTATTTTTAACAGGAAAATTGTAGATATATTTTGAAGCACCCATTCACCCACCCCCCCCCCCCCCTTTGGGCTTGCAACCTGGTTACACCATATTGGGGTCAACTAATTTGATGTTAACATATGTTGACGACAGTCTACTAGTCGTTAACATAAACATTAGTGTTAGTCGATCTTGCTGTCAATATTAATGGCAGACTATCTCGCCACCAACCCTTATGTTAACGGCTGCCGATTATGCTATCAACATGAGTTAACGATAGTTGATCTTTCTGCGAATGTGACTTTGATTGGCAGCTAAGATCCAGTCGAAGTTGAAGCGCTAACGACGATAGATCTCGTCTTCAAAAACTATTCTCGAACAACAGTCGATAGTGTCATTTACCACACTTCGACTGCATGACTATCCAGGTGAGAGAAGCCATATTGGATAACTCTTGTCCATTCTCTATTATCGTCGCATCATCTACCTTATGTGTGTGCCCCTCTAGGCCCAATACTACGAGTTGGCCGTGAGTTGCACCTATTATAAAACCTCTTCTAACCTCAGAATCCTTATGACGTAATGGTTTAGTCCTATCTCTATGTAATTCACTCAACTCATCGACTATGGACGTATTAGGCCACTACGCCATAGTCCCCAGACTGTACGGGGAGATCTAATATTTTGACCTTTCTGCCATCAGTTACCATGTACCTATAGTTCTTCATCCATCTAATATTCAGAGATCGTATATTTGGCATGGTGTGGTCAGACCTATATAAAATCCATTTGAGTCTCACTCTTATAGGATCTCTGAAGAACTCCTTCTCTCTCAATCCGATTGACCCTATCTAGGGATTTATCTGAGTAAGAACACACGAGATTTTATCTCAGGATTCTGAGAGTGGATGATCCTTTATTGACACTCACTTGCCTTCGTAAGGTTGGCTACCATTCCCATACTAGTTGTAACTAGATCTGAAACTGCCAGACCTATAAGTCTGATATCAAAGAATGGAGCACTCAAACAAGACATCATTGGTGTCTCAAGTCAAAGGACCAGTTACACAACTGAGATTATAGAATCGCTGTCTGACAATCAAGTACTATCAACCATACAACTTTCGAGAGCGGATCCTTCAGTGAACCCATCTTCATGAGCATGTGCACTATACCCCTAGTGTCACGACCCCGAATTATAAGCAGCGAAATTAATTGAGGGACGTAACGACAGCAGTATACAAAGTTCATAAATAACACTAGTACAAGAGGGCCACAATTCATTAATCAAAAACGCTTTTATTTATTCCTCATAAACACTATTACATACTCCAATAAAAAAATAAAACACTCCTTACTTCCTAAGCTATCTTCCTCACAATAGAAGATACAACCTTTACATTACAGATCATTCTTTCTCACTAGCTAACTAGAACTATAAAAGAGTCTCCAAAGTCTTCCATTCTCCGCACACAAGCCCCATTCTTAAGCTTTCATTCTTTACTTTTACTACTTGAAAATGTTAGCAAAAAAAGTATGAGCATAACGTCCACTAGAATTTACATCTCAAGTGCGGACAAAATATAAGTGATTAATATATCGGCAAGCAAAATTTCAAAGAAAAGATAAAAGACATCATGTGTGATAGAACTAATAAAGAGATAAGACAAGAGTAACAGTTCAATAGGTTCCTAAAGATCCAGCTTATTGGTTAATGACAAACATGGATTGAGGATTTCGAAATGGAAACATATCGAATGAACAAATAACAAGACTGACTGTATTTCAAAGATTTCAGAACAATACATATCAATGAACAAATGACAAGATTGACTATATTTCAAATGAACACATATTCAAATAATCGACAAATCATATTAAAGAAGACACTTTCAAATCTTGCATATGATATCAGCGCCATGCCACCACCACACAAGTTCATGCTCCTTAGGTTAATAAGTACGGAGCACTTCTCGCTAGGACAAAACATGGATCTAATTGCCACAAACATGAGTCATAGGCCCGAAGTTCAATATAGTGCTGGATAATAAAATATTTTATAGCCTACAAATTTGAAGGATAAACACATAGTAGGATTCTATATAGATTCAGTAGTATCCTGATGAATTAAGGATAACAAAGGTACAAAACTCTAAATGTGTCAATGGATAGCATAACATCCAACAACGGAATCAAATCGTGTAGCAAACAAGTAGATTAATGCCAACCAGAGTTCTAGATTTCTTGGCAAGTAAGATTTTTAAGGTAGAGTTTTAGATTATGTGATGAGAGGTTAATCCAAACAATATAAGTATTTAGAATAATCTTCATGAAACTAAAGTTTTTATCATGTCTTAAAAATCCTTAGAGACGTGACAAATCAAGATAATGCCCCAATCTAAACAAAACGGAACAAAAGATCATGTTACTTTTTGATTTTTGTACTTAGATAAGGAAAGAGTTAACCTTTCCACCTTTGTATTGCAATATCTAAAATGTGCTTATCTTATATCTTCTATCACTTTTCTTTATTACTTTTATTGTATCATGTCCTATTTTCTATCACTTTTCTTTATTAATTTCTTTTATACTATGTGCTACCTGAACCCATATATAATAGGGTGTTTGGTTACAGTTTTTTACTTCTTTTTTTTCTAATTTTAAAAAAGAGAAAAGACAGATACAAAGAGGTGTTTAGTAAGTAGTTTTTTTTTAGAGAAGAATTTTTTCCCTATGTAAATCTCTCTAAAAAATAAATCTCACCCTATTTTTATTTTAAGAACACACTGATTCTTCCTCCTCTCTCCCCCCCCCCCCCCACCCAACCCCTCCTCCCCCCCACACCCCTGCGCCCCCCCATCCCCCCCACCTTGCAAACCCCCCACCCCCCCACCCCCAACCCCCCCCCCCCCCACCCTGCTCCCTACCCCCCCCCCCACACCCCTGCGCGCCCTCCCCATCCCCCACCCTGCAAACCCCCCCACCCCCCCACCCCCACCCGACCCCCCTCCCCCCCCTCCCCCTCCCCCACCCGCAAACCCCCCCATCCCCTCCCCCCCCCACCCAACCCCTGCCCTCCCCATCCCCCTCCCCCACTGCCCCGCCCCTGTGCGCCCTCCCCCTGCCTCGCCCCGGCGACTGCCCCTCCCCGTCTCAAACACATCAATATAAATTTTAAAAATTTTATTATTTTTATCAAATAGATAACATCACATTCTCATAATTTTAAATTTAAAGTTAAAAAGAATCAACATTAATTTTTAGATAGAAATAATTTTTTTAAATTACTCCCAAACACCCTATAAGATGATATACATACTAATGAGGCGACGGATTCGGAAGCCCGGGTTTGTAGCAGTTAGTACGGTTCATTCTCCCCAGCTCCGGCCCAGTAAGGAGCAGGCCCGGATCCGGATCCTATATCAGATCCAAATATCCGGACGATCCGTTCCAGATATTTGGAAAAAAAAAAAAAACCGCTCCACCGCAAAAACCCTACCGCGCGCTTTGCACGCCCGTGTCGGAAGACTCGGAACCTCCCTGGGACCCCACCTGCCGCCCCGTCGTGTGGAATGATCGGTGGACGATGGCTGCGAAGAACATTTCCACGGTCGTTGGCGGTACCTGAGGGAGTGACCGAATGCATCATCCACACCAGCGGCAAGGCGCGGCCTGTGCCCCGGCTTTGCCCGCTCTCCCGCTCTTTCTTCTCACTGCTGGGCACACTGCCGTGCCGAGCGTCGCCGTCGGATATTCTTGGTAACATCTCTGTGTGTGTGTGTGCGAGTGCATGCGTGTGTGTCTGTATGTGTTATTTCAGCTTAGAATAAGTTCAATGTATCGATGAGAATGCGGGCATTGTAATTTGTGGGCCAAGGAGCACCTCCATAATTTTTCTGTTTACCATACGCTTGTGTTATACATTTAGTTGTCGACACGTTGAAATACCCATGTCGCTTAGAGCAGGTACTTAGGATCCGCTTGTGAATGTAATGCTCAAGACTTAATATTGCACGTAGGGCTGTGGAATAAACTGGAGTGAAAATGATATCTGCCCTCTAAACAGGCCCTATAGTTTGTGTCAGAACCGAAAATTCTTAAAATGCCAGATAAGGGAAAATATCTTGTTCATGTGCACAAACTAGTAGTCGGAGAATTGGGTGTTTATCTGATTCTTTGCTTTATCCTGAGGTGAACCCACGATTTTTTTCCTCATTTGGCCTTATCAGATGCAACCTCAGGTCCATCTACCTTATGCAATTGCTTATTTTGTATTCAGTTTATAGTTTTAAACTGTAGAGAATATGGTTTTCTTGGGAGGCTAACAGTAAAGGCAGTAATGGCGAGATTTTCTAAGTGGTCTAGGCTCTGAGGCGTCCAAGGATGCTTTGTGCCACTTTGCCACCTTGCAACTATGTCTGACAGTGAAAAGGGGACTAAGCTATACAGGATACTGATGTTTTACCCTTTACTCATCTGTTCACGGTTTGAAAAATCAATTATGGGTCAAGTACTATGCACTTTGGCCTATGCCCTACAATGCAACTTGAGATAACATGTTATCCTGACCATGTGTGTTGTATTCTTAGTGGTCTAGGCTATTTGATTGTTTGAAAGCTTTACAGCATCACAATAACTTCTACTAAGGAATATGACTTGTTTCCTTTTGCTTTGGCTAATTGCATGCACAAGTGGTCTAAAATAATTATAGGTCAGTATTGGCTTTGCAAAAACTTATTTGCCATTAAAACAGTCCGTAAGTATGCACCGGCTGTTAATGTGGTGCCTGGAGAAAGATAGGAAAGCCATAGTTTCTGTCTTACTGCCTTTTGTCATCCCTTGAGTATGCTATAGATTTTCTCAATCATTTGCTTGAGTTTATCTTTCCATTCTCATTTACCTTTTACTCTTCAATTTTTCCCCATTAATTTCTGCCCTCACCTGAGGAATGATGGTTACAACAATAAGGTACTTTTCCAATTCCCAGTTAACCTTCTTATATATTTTCATAGTTATGGCTCCTTGTAACCTAAATCTTTCTATTCTTTGTCCAGGATATAATACAATGAACTATGCTTTGCTTAATGGACATGAACCTATCCTTAACTAGAACTATTGGCCATTATTTTCACATTCTAAGTCCTTGCAAAGAAGTGAATTATTATTCTCGTGGCAGTTTAAATATTTCTTTAGTATTGCTGCATGATGAGCATATACTATGTTCAACTTTTTCTTCCATGTGTACTGAATTATGCCCAATAGTTAGCTTTTATAGTGATATAATCATGCTGCAAATTTTTGTAGAACAAGTTTCTTTTCTTTCTTTTTGTGAACCAATTTGACAATTTATGTTGTCATCCAACTATATTATGGCCTTTTCTACTATCCTACTTGATCAGATAAATCTCAATGATGAAAGATTTTATTAGGTTTTAGTTCCAAACCAAGAAGAATGACCAAAGAAAATGGTTGTAGCAAGGTTTCAAAAATCGGTCGCCGGTCGGATTGGGATTGGATCGGCCGATCCGGGTCGGATTTGACCCGACCGATCCGATCTGTAGTAACCTTTCCAGTGGCCTAGGGGCAGATGACGGGATTGAATACCTTATCTACCTGAACATCACTTAAGTAAATGTTTATATTTGTAGTTTTATTTACTTAAGATATTATATGTAAATGAGGAAATACCCCCCATTTTAATTCAATAAAGCTGTAAAAAAAATCATATCTCTTAGCAATAAAAAGTCAACTCTCCTATCTAAGAGAAAATCATGATTTTGGTGATTCCATCCAAATGTCGGCTTTCTAATCTCTCATAATTTGACTTATAATAAGAGAGTGAGTCTTTCGGAGAAGTCACATGTAGTATGTTTGACTTATTTCAACGAACTTTGGATTTTGAGTATTTCATGTGGTTTATTTGAATTATAAAATTTTACTTTGGTCAAATTATGAGAGATTAACAAGGCGCCATTTTGATAGAATCACCGCAATCATGATTTTCTTCTTAGATGAGAGAGTTGACTTTTTATTGGTAAGAGATATGATTTTTTTTTATAGTTTCATTGGATTCAAATGGGGGGTATTTCTCATTTACATGTAATATCTTAAGTAAATGAAATCATTTACTAAATGATATTCAGGTAAAAAAGGTATTATATCATGCCATATATGTCATATATGTGGATCTTATGTTCAGACAATATAATGTGAGGTTCCAATAAATGTAAGCTTATTTTGATGTATTTTAATTAATAAATACGATCCTTATATATATAAATTTCTATTTTTACATATTTTTCTTAATTTTTTAATATTTTCAAGGGGCCGATCCAACTACCCTTGACTCGGTTGGGATTGGATCGGATTGGCGACCCTGGATCGAGATTGGCCAACCCGATCGATTTCGGGCTGACCGATCCCTGTGTTCTTTAACCTTGGGTTGTATAGCATGCGGTGGTTTGTGTTATGGTGCATGTGCACTAACATATTACTTGTTATGTGTAGTAAATAGCAGTTTCTCTACTAATGGGCCTATAATTGCAGTTAACAGACTGATGTGCATTATTCTTTATTGTTTCTATTTGAGGGGTAGTTTTCTTTAAGGGCAATTATTTCCTTTGTATTCGTTTATTACAAACTTAATATAAATAGGAGATGAGGAGGAGCTTGATCATGATTTTGATGGAACTTGATACGGTTGCTCCGAAGACGTCAACCGAAATCGAGGTGACGGGGTAGAAGAGTCTGCGGGTAGCCGACGAGGAATGCTTCGCCCCAGGCTTGAGACCTGCAAGACCACCGATGGAGCTTAGTGGGAAAATACTCCGATGCTTAAGTCAGTGAATGGTCGAGAAACGCTTAGGGTTCAAAGTGAATAGATTGTGTACCCTTTAACTGGTTAGTGCTTCCCTTTTTATAGAGTTTGGCCTGTCCTCCAGTCTGGTGAGCAATCATCCTGGACCGGTGTGGACTCCTTCGGACCGACGTGGATATCGCCTTACCATTGTACTGTACACCCCGTGTCATCACGCCCGGTGTGCCCTTCCACCATACCGGGCGTGCATTGCTACCACACTCGGCGACCCAGGTTGTCGCACCAAGCACGTCGTCACCAGGCACACCACGTCCCCGTACGGGACTGCCCATGCCGACGTGCCAGGTGCTCCCCAACGAACAGGAAGCGGGCGGTTGCATGTGCCACGTTGGTTGGAACTGACTTCCTCTCCTCGGCCCTCGTTCGAGACGAGCCTCATCGAGTCCGACATCTTCTCTCGGGGCCTTGACCCCGAGAGAGTTTCATCAGACTGAGTCGATCTGCTATCTCAAGCCTCAACCTCGAGATGGGCCTTGTCAGTCAAGGTGCATCCAGGTGTCGGCCACGCCTGACGCAATGGTCCAAGACGTGGGAGTCACCCGTGTCAGAACCTAACATGACTCTTCTCTTTGTCTACTCTACTCTCTTTCTCCTTGTTATATTTGACAAGGGGGGACTCCCGCTGCTCGACTAGAGCTCGGGCTCGGCCAACGTCTCGACGTCGGCCAAGGTCGATGACAGCCAGGTATCAAAACTGGCCGGCTCGTCGGGATCGGATCGCCCGAGTTGGCTCGGTTTTGGCTCTCCCGATCAGAGTCGGGGTAACCCAGCCGGTCCTGCGCGCGGATCGTCCGGGCTCGGCTGGGCTCGGCGGGCTCGCCGAGCCGGCCCGATCCGTGCGGACCGGGCCGGACCGGGGCGATCCGCCGCGGACGGGCGGACTGGGGCAATCCGGCTCTCAACGGCAGTTTTGAACTAGCCGTTTCTAGCCGTTGGGGGCGCTCCCCAACGGCCAGAAACGGCTCTTTTTGGCCTTTGGAGGCCTTGGGGGTCTATATAAACCCCCCAAAGGCCCCCATTATGCTCCAAACTCAAGTGTTGAGTTCTCCTCCCCTCCTCTCAATATTTTGGGCATTCTCTCTCTCTCTCGGGCGCTATTTTGCACTATTTGGGAGGCGATCTCATCTTTGACGCTCTTGCGCTTCGTCTTCGACTCTTCGGGCTTTCTCACACACACTCTCGGCCCGAACTCTTGGCTGCGATTCATCTCCCTCTCTCTCAGCCGCAAAAAAAATATTTATTTTTGTTTTTTTTATTATTTAACTTCTTTTTTGTGTTCTAAGTGATGGCGCCGAAGGTGGTGCTGCTCCGACTCCCCAATCTTCAAGCAACCCTCCCAGCGTCGATCCCGCTTGGGCTCATGGTATCGTTGTGGACATGGCTCGAAGGAAGGTCCAATGCAAGTATTGTAATCGGGTCTTATCAGGCGGCGTATGACATTTGAAACAACATCTAGCGGGAATTAAATGTGAGGTGGCACCATGTTCGAGAGTTTCTGCTGAAGTTGGAATACAATTTTGCCAATATATGAAGGAGAAAGAGACATCCAAAGCAAACATTAGTAGAAGACGGCAAGAAATCCGGGAAGAATTGTCTGCCCCTCCTCGAAGGTCCGGATTTACCTCGACTCCCCAATCTTCAAGCAACCCTCCCAGCGTCGATCCCGCTTGGGCTCATGGTATCGTTGTGGACATGGCTCGAAGGAAGGTCCAATGCAAGTATTGTAATCGGGTCTTATCAGACGGCGTATGGCATTGAAACACATCTAGCGGGAATTAAATGTGAGGTGGCACCATGTTCGAGAGTTTCTGCTGAAGTTGGAATACAATTTTGCCAATATATGAAGGAGAAAGAGACATTCAAAGCAAACATTAGTAGAAGACGGCAAGAAATCCGAGAAGAATTGTCTGCCCCTCCTCGAAGGTCCGTGGATTTACCAAGAGGAAGACAAACAATTGATCTTGATGATGATGAAGAAGGTTAGTAATTAGTTAACTTAGTTTTGGAACATTATTTTAGTTCAAGCACCCTCATTATAATTTATACACTTCCATGTATAACATCATCAACAAGTTTTTTTAAATATATCATTCTATTTCTATCTCATACTATAGAACAATTTCGTCGGGCATCGCAAGCAAGTCGAAGGTCTTTTGCGGAAGAGGACTATCTCCGACGTACTGGTCATCACCTAGGTCAAGGTAGTGGCCATGGGAGTAGCGGACAAGGGAGTTCAAGTGGTGGAATGAGTACAAATATACCGAGGTTCTAGTAGATATCCCTAGACGGAGATTCTAGAGTGGGACCATTGGATCCATTCTCACCAGGCGGAGGGAGAAGCAACCATCCATTTCTGCAGCCTTCAAGAATTTGAAAATATGCAAGGAGAAGATAAGGAGAGCGACGTCAAGATGGTTCTTCTTCAACAGTATACCGGCTAATGCAGCAAAAGGACCATATTATGAGTCAATGATCGAGACTATTGGTGAAGTGGGCAAAGGGGTAGAAAGCTCTATTTCATATGAAATCTACAACAAGTACTTGGACATGGAGGTTGAAGATATGAAGGCATATGTTTCCACTTTTGAACGCATATGGGATGAATATGGTTGCACGTTATGTGCGATAGATGGACAGGTATGTACAAGTGTTTGGTCAGTTAATTGTTATTCATTAATAACACATAGGTTTTAATTTTTCTTATGAAATTGTGCAGGCATTACACGAAGAAGTTTGATAAACTTCTTCATTTATTGCAAAGCAGGGACCGTATTTTGGAAGTTGGTAGACGCTTTTGGCAATGTGAAGAATGCGGACTACCTAAGTGTTGATTGGGGCAATCATAGCATGCAAACAAATGAGGATAGGGCAATCATAGCATGCAAACAAATGCATGATTATAGACTTCAACTCTACCACTTTGGTATTAGCACGGCACAAGAGCTGCTCAGATTTTGAGTCCAGGTTAGAAGTTACTCATCATATTATTTGCATCTGGAATGAGTTGGTTCTACTTCTATTTTCTAAAACACTATACATGCTTCATTTACAACGGATTGGTGGTTGGATCATGGAAGAACTTATGGATATGAAGACTTAGCATATGTAGCTATTCAGGTGTTAAGCCAAACAACGTCTGCCACAGGGTGTGTGAGAGAAACTGGAGCACATTTGGCTTGATTCACACAAAGCAAAGAAACCGCTTGAAGTCTGCACGTCTTGAAAAGTTGGTATTTGCCACTACAACATGAGATTGAAGCTTAAGAATCTCCAATAATCAAACAAGTTCAAGATAGAGAAAAATATAGAGCCTCAGGCCAACAACAAGCTGAAGCAGCTCCATCCGAGACAATAGATATAGAAGAAATTTTTGAGGAGGAACATCCACTCCATGCATGGGTAAATGCAACCTCTTTTGTGGAACCAGAGTTCGACCCACATGATCGTGCATGGGTTGAAGGTAGATGACCTTTACAATGTACATGCAATATGGCATTATAATTTATAAATTTTTTATTTCTCATGTTAACATGTTTATGTCTCATTTAGGTGAGCTTGATGGTGCCTTTGCTTCCGAGTTTGAAACTCCCCCAGTCCCTAAACGTCAAAAGAAGACAGTGGGTGCAAGAGGAAGGAGCAAGAAACACGGCATTCATTGCAGATTTGGAGACAATCGAGGAAGATGTAGATGATGAACACCGGAGTCAAGCGATAATGTCGTATACCAAACTTCTAATGACTCCACATCGAAGACAAGTACTCATAGTGAGGGATCCGATCATGGAGGAGATGTCAACAGTGTACCGCCACCAGACCCTATTGTATATATCGGAGATGAAGACTTCACCCATGTTACTCAAGATCAACATCATGGGAGTAGGCAAGGGAGGGAAGCAGAAGCACAAACTCAAGTCAACAATATGCACAGAAGGGAAAGAAAGTGGCATCTCAATTCTAAGGGCAAGGCCAAGACCGACAAGCATCCGAAGATCGGGATACAATCCCAATTTCATTCCGCATAGACGGAATTGGTTAATGAAGAAGAAGAAGATGCAAGAGGAGTGGGAGCGTCAAGAAAAGCTACGGATGGAGTTTGAGACCATGGAGCAAGCCTCAGATACATCATCTTATGCTTCCACTGAAGGATACTACCAAGGGCAGGGAGACTACTTGGCATATCCTCAATATCTGGATGCATCGTATTACACCGGAGGCGGAGCATATGCACAATCCACTGAGTCCGATTCGCATTCACATGACTCTATGGCTCATATCAAGTCCCTGAAATACCTGGATACACACTAATTACTATCATATATGCAACACGGATGCATATAGTCAATATTTGACTCAATATGAGGCATATTACCACATTATATGTCTGGACAGATTATGTAAACCTTATGTCCACACAATATAATGTACGATTCCAATAAATATAATTATATTACTTTTTCTCAGTACCAATGATGTATTATGTTCTATTTTTTCATGTATTTCAGTTCATAAATATAATGTTTATATTTTTCCTATTTTTTCATATTTTTCAATTTTTTGAATTTTTTTGAGGAGGCCGATCTAGCCCCCTTTAGCTTGGCCAGACTCGGCGGGCTCGGGATCGGCCGGTCGGATCGGTTTGGGGCGGCCGATCCGATCCCAATCCCCGGGTTCTTGAACCTTGATGACAGCTTCTCGGCTGAGGACGAGACTTGACCCGACGTGGAGCACACAACATGATCGTGGGATTCCTAGGGTCGTGGCTCGCGTAACGGCCTAGACAATAACTGTTGAGGTAGTGATCGCGGATCGTGCGCTTGGTAATGGCTGTCATGAAAGCCACGATCTGCACGATCTGGCATGACGGTTATAGCGATGAGACAAGGACGATTACGATGATATGGTGCGAGATTCGTGAGGTCATCTAACAGTTCTGGTGGGCAACTGTTGGCACCGGAAATTTTCAACCCCAAAACCCAAAAAAAACCCAAACCTTCGGAAAAAGCCAAACCTAAAAAATCCTCAATTCTCAAAACCCTCATTTCCTGAAAACCTCTAAAAAATTCCCAAAATACTCAAAATCCCTTAAAATTATGAAAAACCCATAAATTCCTAAACTTTACAAAACTAAAAAAACCTCCAAAATTTTCTGAAAAAACCAAAAAATATAAGAAATTCCAAAAATCCCCACTCAAAAAAGTAAAAGAAACCCCCTCCCCAAAAGTAGCCTAAAAATGGGCACCTCCGGTTGGGCCAATCGGATGTCGGTACCTCCAGTACCCTCCAAACGGAGGTACCCACCTCCAGTCCTCCTCTTCATCCCCCTCACCCCAATCCCCCTTCTCCCAACCAGAGGGGGTCCCTCCTCCACCCCCCTCACTTCGAGGTACCACGGCAGTACGGGATGAAGTTCAACTCTGAGAAGTGCGTCTTTGGTGTTCGGGCAGGAAAATTCCTTGGCTACCTCGTTTCGAGCTGAGGAATCGACATCAACCCTAACAAGGTGCAAGCCATCCTTGATGTGTCGCCATCAAGGATTATTAAGGAGGTGCAAAGGCTCAACGGACGGGTTACGACGTTGAGTAGATTCATGTCGAGGTCAGTGGAGTGGTGCAAACTATTTTTGACGTGTTGAGGAGAGGCAAATTCGAGTGGGACGACGCTTGTCAGCGTGCGTTCGACGATCTGAAGGAGCACCTAGCAAGCGTACCCACTCTCAGCAAACCTCAGATTGGTGAAGAGCTGCAATTGTACCTCTTGGCCACAGACCACTCTATAAGCTTGGTGTTGGTTCGAGAGGACAGGAGGCAGCATTTGCCCGTGTACTACAGCAGCAGGGCACTGCGGGGGGCCGAGCTGCGCTATTCCGACCTGGAGAAGGCCAGTTTCACTCTTGTGATGGCTGCTCGTTGGCTTTGGCCATACTTCCAGGCCTACAAGATCGTCGTCCTCATCGATCTCCCCATCAGGTGAGTGCTCGGCCGACCCAAGACCTCGGGAAGGTTGGCGAAGGGGGCGATCGAGCTCGGCGAATTTGACATCGTCTATAAGCCTCAGCTGATTTCATTTCTGAGGGGACAACGAGGCCCGCCGAGCCCAAAGACGAGGGCTGGAAGGTATTTGTCAATGGGGTCTCAAGCTCCAAGGCAGTGGAGCTGGCGTTGTCCTGCACTCTCCATAGGGCCTTGTCCTGAAGTATGCCATACACTTCGGCTTCTCGGCTTCCAACAACGTTGCAGAGTATGAAGTCGTCTTTTCAGGACTTCACATGGCAAAGTCACTATGGACCTCTTGGGTCAAGGTCTACAGTGACTTCCAGCTAATGGTCAGCCAGGTCGCTGAAGACTTTAAGGCCCTGAGAAGAGAAGCTGGCCCACTATATGAATGAGGTCCTCAAAGTGATGGAAGAGTTTGCGTTGGCCGAACTGTAGAAGATCCCAAGGGCGACAACTCGCAAGCTAACACACTCTCGAAATATGCGGCGGCTTTCGAACATCATCTCGGGCCTATGGTACTTGTCGAGGAGCTTTGCGAGTCATCAGTTGGAGTTTCGGCCGGCATCCTCTACATGAATGTTGGGCCGACTTGGATGACTCCCATTCTGGAGTACATTCAGAATGGTCGACTTCCTGAGGATTGTGATGAAGCGCTGAAGATCCGGCAACGAGCTCCCAGTTTCTTTTTGATGGGTGACGTCTTGTACTGCAAGGGCTTTGCGTACCCATACCTCTACTATGTCTGGCTTGCCCCGGCCGAGGAGATTGTGTGAGAGGTCCACGAAGGTACTTACGGAAGTCATATTGGAGCTTGGTCCCTGGTTTGGCAAATTTTTCGACAAGGTTATTGGTGGCTGACAATGTTGAAAAATACTGAGAAATACGTGAAGTAGTGTCACCAGTGTCACAACAAGATAGTTCGACAACCATCGGCTACCCTCACCACCTTGTCGGCTCCGTGGAGCCGTCGACTACTTCATCAAGTTGGTCGAGGCCGAGCCATTGGCAAAGATCATAGATGCCAATGCATGGGGATTTGCCTGGAGGAGCATAGTCTGTCGGTTCGGAGTACTGAAGACGCTCATCATCGACAATGGGAAGTAGTTCGACAACGCGAGGTTCCGTTGGAACTGCTCCGAGCTTGGTATTCAACATCGGTTCACCTCTGTCGCCCACCCTCAGTCGAACGGTCAGGCTGTGGTGACAAACGAACACTTCTCAACGGGTTGAAGAAATGGCTGGACGACCTTAAAGGGCAATGGGTCGACGAGGTGGCCCACGTACTCTGAACGTACGCGTTACACTCCGAGAAGCAACAGGAGAATCCCCTTTTGCGCTCGCCTTTAGGGTGGAGGCAGTAACACCGGTGGAGTTGCTCGTGGTACCAACGCAAAGAGTGACGAGCTTTGAGCGTGAAGGGAATGACCAGTCTCTTCGGGTCGAGTTGGACTTGATCAAAGAACGTCGGGACCAAGCTGCTACTCGGATGGAGGTATACCAACGAAGGATGAAGCGAACCTTTGCCACCAAGGTCAGGCCGAGACGCTTCGGCATCGACGACCTCGTCTTGCGGAAACTAGCTGTCTCGGATCCGAGAGCGGCTGGTAAGCTTCCCCAAACTGGGAAGTTCCATATTGTGTGGTCAAGGACCTTGGTCATGGGGCCTACCAGTTGTCGGATCTAGATTGGCTCGGCGATTCTGAGGACGTAGAATGCCGAGCATCTACAATGTTATTATGCTCAATAAAATTCAAATTTTATTTGCATTCCTTGTGATTGGAATGACGAGTTGCTGTATGCATCGTCTTCTCTGACCCGATGAGTCGCTTAATGCATCGTTCGGATACCGACGACGAGTCGCTGTATGCATCGTCCTGCGGTTTATGACGAGTCGCTTTACAACATCGTCTCTTGGCGAGTCACTTCGGCATCGCATTCGATTAACGTCATATAGGTCGGCGAAGTCAACGATGAGGTCGTGTTGGCACTCAACTGACTCCGACGTTATGAGTTAATGCGGAGTTTGTCGTTGGGTCACGTCTCGTCCAACGTCAGAGGCGTCGGAGGAGTCAGCGCGATGAGGTCGCTTAGGCACTCTCGACTGGCCCCGACCTCGTGAGTTGACGGAGACTTTGCAGAGGTTGGGGTAAAGGGAGGTCGCTACAACGCTCTCGGCTCGCTTGGCCTGTGAAGCAGCCACTTCTTTATGTGTCGGCTAAAATTGTGAACGTTGGTTGGCCTTCGAGTTGGGACGAATGAGCGACGACATAGTCTAATGGTCTCGAGACACCCTAGGATTAAACCTTCCAAGATTGCATTCTCGGAGGGCATCGACGACTCGATTGAACAAATGCGCAATTGGTGAAAAGCAATCCTTTTGTATTACTGGTCTTGGTTTTTTGACCAAGACAGATTTCGAAAGGCCACAGCTCAAGGCCGAGGCAAAAAAGAAAAAAGAAAAAGCAACCCATGTAGGGGTCCCATAGACTGTTGGAGCAGCAGTGGTCGGGTCGGCCTCGAAGGTGGTGGCGACGATAGTGGTCTTAGCTTCGATGGCTTCGGCATCGACAGTCGCGACTTTAGTTGCGACCGCTGCAGTGCCATTATTAGCCACGCGTCGGTTGCTTCCTCGCCGCACTCTTCCTTGACTTCCAGCCCCGACAAGTCTAGGTCGGGAAGAGGTCTTTGACTTGGGTTCGACAGAAGTCGAACTCGGCCTGGAAGAGGCCGTCTGCTTCTTTGGCGAGCTCGACGGATTTCTGGTACCCATCCACCGCTTTAGCCTGGTTAACCGCGACCAGGTTGGTCACTTCGACCTTCGTCTTTGCGTCGGCCACCTCCTGGCCTTGAGCGCCTTGCGCAGCTTGTCGACCCCGTTTGCCAGCTGCGTGGCGGTCTCCTCGGCCTTCAAGCATCGACGAGGGAGCGGCTCGCGTCGACCTTCTGGAGGAGTTTTCGGAGCAGCGCCAAATGATCTTGCTGTGTTCGGAATAACCCCTCCATGACTTCGTTGGTCCTCGGTCCCGACACACGGACCTTGGCTTGGCAGAATGGAGACCACTCAATGATTGTGAGGTTGTCTTTTGTTCATCGTTGCTTCGACGAACGGCGGCCGAGGCGACAGGCGACGTCGGTGGAGCAACAAGCTGTTGTGGTTGCTCGCTCCGGCAGGTTGAAGGGGCAATGATTTCGATGTCGGTCTCGACGACGACCTCAGCCGCCTCCAATCGCGGTCTCTTCAGAGGTCGGCTCGCACTTTTCTTGTTGGTGCGAGCCTGGAACCTCTTTGCTGCCTCCTCAGCTAGGGATGCTTTTCCCTTGTCGACCAATTTTCTTTGCAAAAGTTAGTTTGCTTTAGAATGTTGACTGAAGAAGGGGGAACGTCGACAAGGTTTCGAACCTCGATTGGATGTACTGATCAACTTGAGTTTCTCGGATGGCTTGTATAGGTTGGGGGCCTTCGCCGCCTGTAAAGATAGAAACTTCGAGAGCTTGACATGGGTAAAATACTGAGGAGAGCGAAAAGCTTTATCTTTGATGTTCACTACCGACCAAGTGATCGGGAAGGGCCACCCAGTCGGGTAGTGAACGAAGAAATAACTCCTCTTCCAGTTGTAGACAGAGGAGGGGATTTTACCAAGGTTCTGTCGTCTGTCCGAGTTGCAAAGTACATTCAATCGTCGAACACCTTCACTGCGAAGCATTAGAAGAAGAGGCGTAGGCTGGGTTGTACTTTGGCTCGGATGTAGATGACTAGGTAGCCGACAACCAGCCTCCACGAGTTGAGGGTCAGTTGTGAAGGAGCGACCTCGAGGTGATTAAGGAGAAGAACAATGAAAGGGTGCAAGGGGTACCGAAAGCCAACTCGGATGGCTTCGGTGTATATTTAAGAGCTGAGCTCCATTGAGTGATGTGCTCGGATTTCTTTGGGCACGATCAAGAAAGTCTCGTTGGGAAGTTGAGCCTTGGCACTGACTGCACCCACAACGTCCTCATCGACCTCCGTGGGAGCGTCGGCCACTGAATCAACTTGGTGGCATGACCTAGAGCATGTGCCGAAGGCTTTTTGGGTACATAAGTACCAGGGGTGACCTTCGGGTCATCGTCTACCTCGTCGCAGACTTCTACGATAGGCTCTGATGCTCGTGCATTAGATGGACGAGGGGAAGATCTCGTCTCGGAAGAAGAAGATGAGGAAGAAGAAGATGCCTCAGAGGAAGGACGCTCTCGGAGGCGAGGATTGAAGGATGAAGAATCCACGAAATCGAAAGAAGCAAAAGATGAACTCATGGCTTACCTCAGAAGGAAGCAAGCGAAAGAATGAAGGACTTGAGAAGGAGGTCAAACGCCGAGGAGACAGGGAAGGAAGTTTTTCGGCTGATGCTAGTCGGTTAGAGCTCTCGCGCGTAGAAGCAAGGTGCGTGTTTCGGGTTCAGACCTCCCTATTTATAGGGTTGGGGGGCCGAGCAGATTCAATGGCCATGGTTCGTCGCTTCGTCTCAAGCGTCTAGATTGGACCACGTAGCGTCACACCGTTGGGTCTCGACTCTTGCCTCGGATGACAACCAGGCGCAAATAACAAGGATTATGATGATTCAATGCTAGATTTGAAGCGGTGACATGACAGTCGACATCGCGCTCGGAGGCCAAGGATCTGCCATAGTGGTACTGACGCAGTAAATGCGGCAAGTGAACAGGTGACATGACACGTGGTCTGATGTGCCCACGTGGTGGGACACGCGTCCTCACTGGAGAAGTTTTGTACGATAGCTTCACATCGCCCCGACAAGGCCAATGACATGGGGGAACTCTCGCTACTCGGCTAGAGCCTCGGGCTCGGCCGACGACAACTTCTCGGTTGTGGACGAGGCTTGACCCGAAGTGGAGCACACGACATGACCACAGGATTCTCGGGGTCATGTCTTGCATAACGGGCCAGACAATAACTGTTGAGGTTGTGGTCGCAGATCGTATACTTGGTAATGACTATCATGAAAGCCACGATCTGGCATGACAGTTACAACGACGAGACAGGAACGATTACGACGATATGGTGTGAGATTGGCAAGATTGTCTGACGGTTATGGTGGGCAGCGTACCACTATAAGAGGGGAGACACTCGACACTCACAGGTACACAAGAGCTCAACTCTTGACAGACACCTTGCTCGACCTACTACTGACTTGAGCATCGGGAGTGTCCGCCCATCGAGCCGCCTCGGTGGACTTGCAGGTCAGGAGCTTGGAGCTAGTGTGACTCGTCGGCAACCCAGCTTTCATTTGGTCACCTTGGCTGAGGCCGACGTCAGTTGGGCAAACAGCAACAATATTTATTCACACCTTGCATATGAATATTTTCTTCTTTCTCATGTTTAGCATATAAAATGAACTGCTGATTTTGATAGTTAGGTGAGAAAGAATATTGCTTACGGAAAAACAAACTTGACTTTGCCTACATTATGTTAATTGGCTTAAGGTTGTATGCTTCTTCTCATTGTTCTATTCTAGTTGATGACAGCTGATATGCATACTATATTTTGCATTTTACTACCTTTTGGTATTTCCTTGTGGTTGACTGGGGTACCTAATTATCCCTTTCGAAGAAGAAGAAAAAGAACTTCAAAAAAGGAGGAGATGGGAGTTTTAAGCAACACAGTTCTGGCACTTTGCCTATCACAAAATAGAGAATCACATTCCAAATGCAAACACATTCTGCTTGACTGAAATGTCTAAAATGCTACATTAGAGCTGTGTTACCCTGTTAAAGTCTCGTGTCAATTGACGCTTTTGATTGTTTCTAGCGCATTCCTTGTGAGATGGAAAAACATATGTGAATAATTACAAAATCACCAATTTGTTTATACTCAGTTGTAAACCACATAATAAGGTAAGTATTAAATCTGACTGCTTTCTTCATATGATAATAAATGTGCATGCATGTTTAGATCTCTTATCTGTCACATGTGGAGCACACATTTATGGCTAGCATTTAATATTTGTTTAAGGGAGGATTTGCATTCATTGAATTCCCAAGGAATTCATTTTTGACAGAATCAACACCCGGTCCATCCTTTGTACTCCTATTTAATTTCCGGTCCTATGACTGTCAAATATAATTTTAAGTCCAAAATTTTATGGACTATTAATTTCCGGTCCAAAAGTGGGCTTAACAGTTAGTTCCTCACGGTTTGTATGATGAAAAGACTGAAATGCCCCGCCTCTTAAATTAATTCCCAATCCAAATTCTACCATAAATATAATCTTGAGTCCAGCACTATCAAAATGTGCGAAAAATGTCTACTCTTCCGCCGATGAGAATATCACAAGAGGAATGTGCCTTTGTATAAAGCAGACAGAGATTTTATTGTCCTAAAATCTGAAGGAATGTGCCTTTCCCATGCTAGATAATCTGAAGGAATGAGGATTCTATTGTCCTAAAAAATGAAATGCACCTTATTTCTGTAAGAAGAGGATCGTATAGATCACCTGCTCTTTATTTGCTCATATTAATACAGTTCGCATCTGATTCTCAATTGTTGGATAGTCACAGAAGGATTCAAGAGAGTACAGATCTGCCCATCATAAGAAGGGTCTCCCTCCACCGATTCCTTGAGAAGAGGAAAGATAGGTGGGTGGTTCTTCCCAAATCCGTGCAAGTTCTTCGGCGGAGATCTTTCTTCCATGATCAAAATGACTTATTTTTTCTTTCCCATGTCATTTCTCCAGAATCAGCTCCAGGGCACCTTACCAACTCAACGCCTCCACCGTCGATTGGGGAATGGAGGTTGGCGGAGGGGGGAAGGGGAGCAGGGGGGTTGGCGGGGTGTGGGGGAGGGGGGGTTACCTGTTGCCGCCGGAGAAGATCCCACGCTGCCGGATAAGACCACACGCTGCCGGAGAAGGAAACGTAGGTGGGGAAGGGGGCCGAGGCTGTGTTTGTTGGGGGGTTGGGGGTGAGGGGGGGGGGTTAGGTTTTTAGGGAACGCAGGGGTAGAATGGGTTTTTTTAGAAAAAAGTTGGGGGAGATAACAGAAAGGAGAATAAATTAACAACCTACCAGATTTAGGACTTAAAATTAATTTTTTAAAACGTTGGACTTAAAATTAATTCAGAGTGCACTTTTTGGACCGGAAGTCAAAATTCCCTTCATTTTTCCATCCCACTTTCACATTCTTTGCTTAAATGATTGTTGGGGTTTTATTTCCCCAAGAGTAATGTTTCCTATTTCCCTGGGGGTGCTGGAGCGTATTCCTGTGATTCTTTATTTCCTTGGGAATTTGCAGAATGCAAAACCCACCAAACTATCTTCTCAGTATGGCTTCTTCATAAAGTGTGCATATATTGTTAGCATTACTGTGTTAGGCATCATCTTATGGCTTAAGCATGCATCCTGAAGCATGGACATCCTGGTGTATAAAGCATTTTGCATCATTTAAAGCTTATCTTGCACAATTCTCTTAGCATTAAAGATTCATCATCAGAACTTGGAAGGACTCATTGCTATTGTGACCCAATAGCATGGCATAATTCATCCTCTCTGCTTGTAATAGCCACATGTGATCATGAGTCATATACATAGATGGTTCTCTTAAATCACATCTTAGTCATATACATAGATGGTTCTCTTAAATCACATCTTATGGCAAATGCTAACCATATATAGTGCCTTGTATGATGTATCCTAGTATTACCCGTTTTAAAGTATTCTTAGTGCAACACAAACATCCAACTCTGACATGAAGAATTCTTAACTTGTTCCAAATTTTTAATTAGGTAATAGAGGTGCATAGAATCATAGATATGACCTGGTGAGAGAATTGTGAGTGCCATGTCCCTGCAGATGATTGTCAAGGATACAGCATCCTAAAATGGATGTTTCCAAATGACTACAGATTTTTGGATTTTCTTCTATCAGATGCATTATTACATAGAGGAAGCCATCAGTTTCTGGTGTGCTAACTGCTAAATATTAGACAGTCTTTGCCTATGAAATGGCCATTCCAAAAAGTGCAAACACAAAATTGTAGGAAGTTTGAGATGCTTTTAATGGCGCAAAAATCAAGTCATAGTTATGCATAAAAGGTTATGATGATGTAAGATTGATTGTTTTTTTAATTATCCTTGTCAACGGTTATTCAACATATGTAGGAGGCATTTTATAATTTGAAATCCAATGACCTGTGTATTATGTGTTTTGACACAGTTGTAAAATTTCAGAAGTGTCTCCTGAACTGTGTCACAATTCACATGAGAGTTTCTTTGAGCGTTGAACATGCATGCATATGCCATGTACCTGCATACAAAAATCTCTTGTAGTGTATGCCAAAAATGCTAAAGATCAGGATTTTCCCCTATAGAAGGAACTAAATATTAGGTTAGAAATAGAGTGATTGTGATTAGAAAGATGATGCAAATGTTTTGAACTGCATATGAATTCTTGATTTTGACCTCTAATTCGGGGAACAAAACTTACCTCTATGTTCGTTAAAGAATGGAATTTTGATGCTATTGCATCCATGATACCAAGGTAGCTTTATCTATTTATTCTGGCCTTTTTCCCATTTTTCTTGCAACACCCCTGAAGGCCTTCTTTTTCTTGCTTTAGTGCCCTTTTGCATTTTGCAACTTGCGTGTTCTTGATTTTCATTGTTGTTTCATTTATATGCTGATCAGGTCTCTCTGCAACCTGCACATGGAGTGCAGTTTCATTCCTATGCCAGAGAAGTTGCTTCTCCTGACCTTTCTTTATGCAGAGTTCATGGTAAGCTGGTTCATGCTATTAGAAAAGTATATGTGCTCATTGGTGCCATATTTGTACTGCATTTGTGGTGTATTGTTCTTCTGTGTTGCTACACCATGTAGTTATTACTGTGACACATTTCTGACGATCCCCAGCACCCACACTGTCCAACATTACAGGATCTCTGTTGTGTGTGCTTGGGAGGACATAAGCCATCTGACCTTGTCTCATATGTATTCCTTGACTTAAAAACTGAGTTTAGACTTAAGGGGATGAGATATTAATTTAAATGCAAATATGTAGTCATCTTATTCAGATATCTTGAAGTATTATTATTTTTTGGATAATTAGATATGTGTCCCCAGGATATTTCATATCCTTCTATATGCCCATGTATTCTTCATTTGTCATGTATACCCCCATAATTAACTGTATTTTATCATATATACCCCTGCCACTATCTGCCACTTGTTTAACTAAGTTTTAGGTGGATTAAGACACATAAAAATACTAATATACTATTGTTTAGTCCTCACACACAATCAAATGATGATGTATATAACCCTAGAACTCTTCCTGTTTCTTGTATGCCTTTGAAAACCTTATTTTACATTGTAAACAAACTATTCTGTTAATTCTGATGGTGTTTGCCACAACTGAAGAATTGCTGCTTATGATGTAGTTACTCATGACAATATAAAGAATCCAGGGGGTTATAGAGTGACATGCAAGATTCTAGGGGTATATATTTACATATTCCATCATTTTCGAACATGCTATGTCTGCTTGCTCACACTAGCACTTTTTCTTGAAGAGATGCCAAAGAACAACATCCTTTTGGATATTAAATATAAATTAGAGAAAGCCCTTGGACTACCTCATAAAGAAAGGCCTCCAGTCAATGCCACTGATACTGATGCAGCAAGTCAGTATGCAAAGGATATGATAACTATAGAGGAAGGTACTTTCTGTTATGGCCCTTACATTCTATACTTCTCTTATTACCCTTACATTCTATTTCTTTTATTCATGGAGTTGGTACTTGATAAACATTTATTTTGTGGTTTATTTTATTTTATTTTTCTATTTTGGTTTCTTTGTTGTTCTTCAGGCGAATTTCAACCTTTAGTGAGACTTCAGTGTGCCACAAGGACTGTAAGGTCAGCCGCAGGGAGCTTCAGAAGAAGATGCAGGAATATGCAATGTTAGGAGATCTCAGTGGAGCCATGGAATTTTTGGATCTCATGAGGCCACTGACAATTGTAGACTGTAATGCTCTTCTGTATAGTTACACCAAGTCTGGGCATGCTTCTGTGGAACACTTGAAGATGTTGTATGACATGTTGGTAACATGTGGATTACATCCAAATGTGTGGACTTTCAACATAATTTCAAATGGACTGTGCAACTTGGGGCATATGAAAGATGCTTTCTGGTTCATAGAGGAGATGTGCCTGCAAGGATATATCCCATCTTTCCCTTCCTTATCCAGATTGATGAAGAAGTCTCTTAGGTTGGATGCCTTGGACATCTCCTTGAGTCTGCTGGACTTGATGTTAAAATATAGCTATCGCCCTACAGAATCTGTCTTCTCCTTTCTGATTTCACGCCTCAGCAGGATTGGGAGGATTTCAGAGGCTTATTCCATTTTCTCATTGCTTTTAGACCTTGATCTTTGCCCCAAGGTGCACAGTTATAATCCCATTCTTTTTGCCTTATGCAAGTCAGGTGAAATTCTTGTTGCCTTATCTATCTTCTGTTTTGTGGGAAAGAAAGGCTTTGTCCAGAATGTGTATTCTTATACAGCTTTGGTCCTGGGTTTTGTGAGAAAAGGCTTTGGACAGATGCTTATCGGACATTAATACAGATGCAAGGCAGTGGGTGTGAACCCAATGCTGTGACCTATTCAATACTTATTAAGTCTCTTTGTGATGATGGAAAGGTAAGCAAGGCATTGGATCTTCTTGTTATGATGACTAAACAAGGATGCAATGCAGATTTGTTAGTATATAATGTTATTATCCGTGCTTTTTGTGTTCGTGGTATGATTTTTGAAGTCTGTGAGCTGATGCAAGCTGCAAGCGAGAAAGGCCTATCTCCAGATGCATTTTCTCTGTCTGCTTTAGCTGGGGGTATTTTGAAAGCTGGAAAAGTTAGTCATGCTCTAGCATGCTTGTCCAGTACTTCTGGCAGAGGCCTTATGCGAGAAGTTGTTACCTGGAATATTTATTTCCATTGTTTATGTTGTGATGGTAAATCCAGGGAAGCCCTGTTCTTGTTAACAAAGAAAATGGAAGAGGATTTTGCTCCAAGTGTTGTGACATATAACACAATATTGAAAGGCTACTGCAAGGAGCAGAAGATTGATCAAGCCCTTCAGCTATTTGATCACTTTGAGTGGCCTAAAGGTGGACCAGACTTGATTTCCTTCAACACAATCTTGTCTGAAGCATGCAAACAAAGAAGGACTTTGATAATCAAAAGGATTTTGCATTATATGGATCATATGGGAGTCAAGCTTGATCTAATTAGTATTTTTTGCTTGCTTCGGTACTTTTGCAAGGTACAACTCTCTGATTGTTTTGGAGTCCTTGACTATATCTGTAGCAGTGAGAGCATTAATAGAGCATCCTATAATGTATTGCTTGAAAGTCTTTGCAAGGAATGGAATAAACCTGATAAGATTTCATGAAGCATTGTGGCCAAAAGAATGCAGAGGTTCATGGAGTTTCTTGAAACACAGACTACCCAGAGAGAGGATATACTCACGGGGGGATTGGGGCTCAAGATGATGCCTTTGATATTTCTATGCTTGCTATTTAAGGTGTTCTACAGAACCCCAATTCAGGTAATCTTTTTCATCACCATTAGTCTGTTTACCATGCAAGTCTCCTTTTGCTCTTTAAATTTCTTGATTGTGTTCCACTTTGAGACTATTGCATTATGTCTCATATGGATTTCAGAGGGTTCTTATGCAGAAGAAATGGAGTCGTCCGTTCTTCATAAACTTCAAACTTGGGCTTTTGTCATGCAAGTCATGAATTTTATTGATTCTTGAGAGATTCAGGTTTCCCTTGTGATTTCACTTTTCTTTGAGTCCTGCATAAGTTTCCTTGTTAGTTGGTTGATTCCCTTTAACATAAATGTTTCCATATTACAGGTTGTGGGTATAGCATTACGCATCTATTGTATCTTTATGTAGTTTATTGTCAATCATTCAGCCAGAAATGAATTGATTGCTTAGGGACAATAATAAATTGTTGGTGCTTATGAAATGTGTAAAAAGATGTGGGGATTTTTGTATCTTGAATCAAACTAAGCAACCTTTTCTTGATAAACAGATGTAGCTAAACAGTTGCTTCACTTAAACTTGGCAGATGAATCATAGTTCAGCCATTATTTTGAATGGTCTGGTCCATTATTGTTCAAGCAATTTCTTTTCTTGACAGAAAACCTCTCCCAAAACCTGGTTCTTTCACCTTCCATTTTATTTCTGGGAGATTGCACGTAAGATGGACATTTGACTCATATTTTTTCCAATTGGATTGATAATTAGGATTGCAAATATTGGATGGTGTCTGTCCACCTTAAATGGCATTAATTACATTGCTTGAATGTGTGAAGTGTGAACAGCCCTGATTAACCCGCCAACATTGATGCCCTCAATTTATTCAACCACAAAATGATGCAGGCCTATTATTGAAGAAACATTGCATTCTGGAGTATCAAGTGTCTAGAGATATTTTGATCAATTTAAATTTCAATTTGTTATCAATGAACTGATGATGCTGGAACATACTCTGAAATGGCAAACCAATGAAACATGGTTGATAGAGTCATTTATATATATATATATATTTATTCTTCAGTGTGAATTTTGCATTATTTAATTTAGTTAATAGGTGTATTTTGGTAAAACATAGTTTAAAAAGTTATAGTTGTGACGACCCAACTAGCAAACTGGCCCAACAACTATGCTAGTTGGTAGAGTTCTCAGGAAGGTCACCCATTCTGGGACTACTCCCAACCTAGCACGCTTAACTTCAGAGTTCTTTTTCTGTTTGAGCTCTGAAAATGACTAGTCCAAGTTGTTGGTAGTTTGCTGATTTAGTCTACTTAACATATTCTTATATGGAGTGTTACAATCTATTCCTCTTATATAAGCGACGTCTTCGTCCCTGGACACATATAGCACATAGTCAATCCCCAGACAGACAGGACTCTAGAGGTGGCCCTCACAGGCTCAAGAGGCATGGAAGGCAGGATCGAAATCGGGTCGGGATCGCCCAGGCCCGATCCGATCCGGGATCGGATCGCAGGATCCCACGGATCCAAGGGAAGTCTGGCCGATCCTGGATCGGCCAGTCTACAAAATGGTTTTTTTGTGTGAAAAAATTCATAAAAATAGAAAAAATGAGAAAAAAATCTGATAAATTGAAAGAACTAACATTTGCATCAAAATCAATTATACATGCATTCATAGTATATGAAACATGAATTTAAGACATTGTGTATTAATACTACTATAATAACACAAGAAAAGCAAAAAATATTAATTGTAACTTACATTTAATGGAAGACTAATAATTTTGCCATCCACTTCCAGACCTAGATGAGTCACCATCATTTGGGTTTTGATAGCCATAACCAAAGAGGGAATTTGCCAAATCATGCATACCCATTTGAATCCCTCTGTGTAAATTGTTGACTTGAGCTTTCTCCAGATTGTGATGGAGCTGGACACCATATGCCAAGCGGTTTGTATGTCCTTGTTGCTTCACTATGCTCTTGTTCTTGTGAAGGCCAAGGTCCCCATCCTCCTTGTACTCCAAGAGGTGAGTTGCCAATATCAGAGTACGGTAAAATGGGAGGCTGAAATGCAGACCCTGAACTATAGCTTGGCTCCCAAGGTGGCCACTCTTAGGCTGCATGACGTTGTTGTCCTTCATATCCCCCTTGTCCATGCCCTTGTCCTTCTCCTCCGCCTCCCTGATGTTCTGTTTCTAGTACACAACTTGTAGTAAGCCCTAGACCCAGTGAAAATCCTGGCCCAGTATATCCTGCATCTCCTTGACAAGCTCCTGTGGCCCCAGTGGCAGCCCCATCATCATCATCATCATCATTTGGATCCTGTGTGGTGTCATCACTACGAATTGGTTGCTGCACTTTCCTCTTCTTTTGCCTGGTATACGTTCTTTTTTCTTGCTCTATGGCTTTTGAACTCCTCTCTTTTTGTGTTGCGGCTCTTCTTAATGCAGGCTGAGTGGTAGACACTCTAGATGTCTCTGGCAAGATAGCTGAATGTCGTGATCTCTCTCTAGCAGTAGAAGTAACTGGCTGAGACAAGAGAGGTGGGTCCTCACTTACCCTAAGCTTTGGATCTCGAGCCTCTACTTCATCCAATTCTCCTTCTGCCCATGAGCAATCGTGAGGGTCAAATTCTGGAACATCCCTTTCTTGTCGTGTTTCCACCCATGCATTTAGTGGGTGTTCCTCATCAAGCAATTCATCAACATCAATGGGAGGTGATACTGCTTCCCTCTCTGCAAAACGTTGCTCCCAAGTCCCAATGACTACCTACAAAAGCCATTAGCCTTGCCTCGCTCTTCTTTTATCTTTGTCTAATGCACTTGACTTTCAACCGCATATTGTAGTGGCAATAGACTAGCTTCTCTAGCCTAGTTGCACTCAACTTGTTTCTCACTTTTGTGTGAATAAGTGAGAAAGTGCTCCAATTCCTCTCACACTGGCTAGATGAAGTGGTCTGACTGAGTACTCTAATGGCAATCCTTGCAAGTGGATTTCTTTGATCAGCCTTGTAGTCTAACATAACCCACCACTCACCTGCAAAAAAAAAAAAAAATGAATTAGCACATAATGGTTGTGAATTGTCACTTTGTCATCAAGTAAAGATGAGCATAAGCCTTAAGGTAATAAGGTTCTCACCAGGACTCATTCTGTTCACTGCTTCTTTAAGATCATAATCTCTATAAATGTCCAACTTTAGTTTAAATCTGTCCATCTAAAGTATAAAACAGTTGGTATGATCATACTACTATACTAGTAATGTGTAATTTGTAAAGTATATTGAATACATGAAAATAGATTAAAGTTTTTAAGTTGGTTGTACCTCCATCATAGCATCTATTCTTTCTTTAGTGGTCCTAGATAATCTTGAGATGACATTGATTGTCTCTTGGAGCACCTTACCATCGTTGTGAGGGGAATCACTATATTGATGCCTGGGGTAAAAGAAATACCCTATATGTACAAAACATGTCTAATAAGTTAGAAATTCAATATGCACAATAAGATATAGTTTGAAAGTTAATACATTTACCCGTTGCATGTAAATCATGGTGGAGGGTGGACTCCCATCTTGTATCAATAATTCTCCACCATTTTTGAAATGCCATGGGATGCTTCTCTCTCAACCTTTCTTTGGCTTTATCCATAGCCTCATATATGTAACCCATGTCATTCTTGTCCTCTCCATCAACCATCCTTAAGACTTGTTCAAGAGGCTCTATTAGCTTCAAGTAATATAAGATTCTATCCCAAAAATGATGGTCACTAATCAAGCAAGAAATCTCATGTGCGACATCTCTGGATTCCTCTCTCAATGTAGTCACATGTACCAAGTACTCAGAACTGTGCATGAGAGTGCCCAACTCATGTCTAAACTTATGCAAACTCTCCAATGCAATAAATTGGGAGGCTAATGTAGTTGGGCCAGGACGAATGATGTCATGTCCATCTGTGCACTCTCTCATCATATGCAGAATTCTGTTGTGTCCATAAATAAAACTAGTAATCATTTGCGCCTTGGACACCAAGTCATGCACATGTTTATCTTTGCCAATGTCCTCCATCATCAAGTCTAAAGAGTGTGCTGTACAAGGGACCCAATAGAGATGATGTCGTTTTCCCATCAACTTTCTTCCAACTGCCTTGTAACTAGCTTCATTATCAGTGACAACTTGAACTACGTTTTCCTTGCCAATTTCTTCAACCATCTCATCCATGAGCCTGAATAGGTACTCTGCATTCTTTATTTGTCCACTTGCATCTACAAATTTCATGAACACTGTACCCTCACTGCAATATACAAGGAAGTTAATCATAGACCTTCTTGTTGTTCCTGTCCATCCATCACACATAAGAGTACAACCCCTTGCCATCCATATAGCTTTAAAGGATGCTACCCACTTCTTTATCTCAGCCAATTTCTCTTCAAGATGTTTGCCATAAATGTCCTTTGGTGTTGGAGCTTTCAAACCTGGGCCTGCCTCACCAATCGAATCTATCATTGTCTGGAAGTATGGACTAGATGCTGTATGGGCTGGGACCCCTGCATGTTAAAATCATTTTACAATATTTTTACCACATGTTTGGCTGAAGCAGCTGTGGCTTTCACCCCTTTCAATGCATGTTTTATGCTATGCTGTTTTGATGATGGTTTTCTATACATGAATGTGTCCATGACACCAGTTGGTCCAGTTTCCGTTCCCCTCATTGAACCACCTCTCTTGACTAAGGGAGGTGGCCTTGTTACACTAGCTCCTGATGATGATTCTTCCCTTGTACTATGGTACTTCGTCATCTCACTTTCCTCTCTAAAAATAGCTACAGCAGTAGCACGCTGACTCTATCGTAGTCCTTCTCGCCATTCTCTCTCATTAGGTGAGAGATCCTCATAATCCTCATCTTCTGACTCATCAACAACAATTGGCCTTTCTTTCATTACACCCTTACTTCTCCCCTTCCCAGAAAGCTCTTCATGCAATTCTTCTTGTTGTTGAATACGTATGCCTTTTTGTTGTTGTCTTCCAGCCATATACTCTTTCATCTCATTCACTAACTGTCGTGGACATTGCTTACATTTTGATTCATTCCCACCAATACCTGCAATATGTTGTTTTAGGCGGTATACGCCTCCATTCATTTCCTTCCCACAGTGGTTACATTGCACCCTCTTAGAGGCAACATCAAGAACACCATGCCTCCACCCAATGTCCAATTGTGGGCCTGGTGACTGCTCTTTCCCTTGGCCCCCTTCCTCATGGCCCTCCTCAGCCATAATTGTTAATCCTATAACAATACAAGGACATTCATGTGTAAGTATAAAATTATAACCATAATTACATCAATAATAATGAATTTATAACTAATTTCCGAAATTAACCACCAACATTATCATACAAAGACACAATTAGGTCAATTAAGTGATTGAAATACTTAATTGATCTCTAATTGTGCTAATAGAACAAAAGTCTCAAATTTCAAACTCTAATTAGGGTGAAATTTAGGAGTTTTCTCTAATTTTCCGAAATTAACCACTAACATTATCATACAAAGACACAATTAGGTCAATTAAGTGATTGCAACACTTAATTGATCTCCATTGTGCTAATAGAACAAAAGTCCCAAATTTCAAACCCTAATTAGGGTGAAATTTAGGGGTTTTATCTAATTTTCTGAAATTAACCATCAATATTATCATACAAAGACATAATTAGGTCCATTAAGTGATTGGAACATTTAAATGATCTCCAATTGTGCTAATAGAACAAAAGCCCTAAATTTCATACTCGGTGAAATTCGGGGGTTTTGTCTAATTTACAAACTCTAGGTTTTTAAAGCTCCCATATCCTTTCTATAATATAAGAATATGAAGATATAACAATATCAAACATACATGCATGCTTTTTCATTTTTTTTAAAATTTTATCTAAATTAAGAAATTTTAAAAAATACCTTGATAAGAAAAGCTTCTCCTTTGCTTGAATAAGATCTCTTGAGATCTACTCAAGAGGATCTCCCTTGGGCCTTGGCCGCTCCTCTCTAACCTCTTTCAAAGAGAACAAAGGGGTCTTATAAGAAGAAGAAGAAGAAGAGGAAGAAGAAGAAGAGGAGGAGGCCGGCGGCGGGGAAGGCGGACTTGGAGGGGGGGGGAAGGGCTTCTCCCCCTTGCGTTCTTCCTGGAAGGGCGAAAACAGGAAGGAGGGGGGCTGCGAACCAGAGAAAACACAGCTGATCTCTGGATCGACTATGTTTTAAGGGGGATCCGCCAGGGATCGGCTTTAATCGGGCTGGATCGAACGACTATGCCCGATAAGGGCTCGATCCGGCGGGCAAACTTAAAATTTGAAGTTTAATCCGTCAGATCAACGGAATCGCTCGTGGATCGGTCGATCCCTGGGCGATCCATTCGATCCAACTCGGATCCACTCGAGTTCGGCCGATCCACCTTCAAAACTTGGATTTCGGGGGACTTCCCCCCGGAGTCGGATCCATAGCCGCCGATCCGATCCAAGATCGACCGATTTTGGGCCGATCCTGGCGATTCTGTCTTCCATGTCAAGAGGTGGCTCCTGCTATGTAGCACTTTGCGCCATTAAGGTCTCAAGAGGTGGCTCTCATAGCGTAACACTTTGCCCAATGTGGTACTTAGCTCCCGCACTTCCTGCTGGGTTATGACTCTGATACCATTTGTGACGACCCAACCAGCAAATTGGCCTAACAACTATACTAGTTGGTAGAGTTTTCAGGAAGGTCACCCATCTTGAGACTACTTCCAACCTAGCACGCTTAACTTCAGAGTTCTTTTCCTGCTCGAGTTCTGAAAATGACTAGTCCGAGTTGTTGGTAATTTGCTGATTTAGTCTATTTAACATATTCTTATATGGGGTGTTACAATAGTAGAGTTAATATAGACGAATTTTATATCTTATTTCAAATTCCTGATAAGGTTAGTCTAGAGTGTTTTAGTTTTATCTTATTTAAGGAGTCATGATTGGATTAGTTTTGAGTTATCTAGTCTTATCTTGTTTGGGAGTTATAATAGGAAGTGGATAAGCCTAACCACTATAAATTTAATGTAACATCTTTTTTTTTAAGTAAGAAAGGATTATGAATAGGAATTTTCAATCATTTTCTTGTTCTCTATAGCGAAGATGTAGAAACCCTGCAATGGGGTTGGGTGCAATGCCCACATCAACTATCAAGCACCCTGCATTGGGGTTGGGTCCAAATTGTCCAAGCTTATTCTTCTACGGCCGCTGTTGAACCCCAAAAGTTGTGGTGGATATCTGTCAGAAGAGGAGTGGATAAGTCATTATATAGTGGTTCACTAAACTAGCTAGTTGAGGTCCAGTTCATAGTGTCCCAACAAGTTAGTTAAGTAGCCCACTTAAAAAGGTTGTTGGACCTTAAAAGGTAGTTGATAGCTACCAAAGAGGAGGTTGAATTCAGCAAACCAGTTAGGTAACTCATTTGAAAAGTTAAGTGAGCTATGGTTAAAGTAACCCCACGGTTACTTAAATGACAAGACAATCCAAGGATCTTCCTCCAAGTTAAACAAGGAAGGCTGGTCCTCAAGTGGCATCAAGCCCCTGAGTAAATCAAAGTTCAAGAAGGAACTTCTCTCCGTACAAAATATGGCGCGGAAAAATCCGGCAGCACAAGGTCTACATGACCAAGTACAAAGAACAAGCACAAGCGCAAGCTCGAGATGGAATTCCGAAGCTTTGCAGAGTTAGTCTTTCGCCGAACAGAACTCCGAGGAGGAACGAAATCTCCAGCACCACCGACAATTCAGCACATTTAAAATGGGGTGTGGGGGGGGGGTATTTATAGAAATTTCTTTCCCCCCACCCATCGGTTAGGAGACCCCTAACCGATGGTGACATCATGGTGATGTCACCATCGGTTAAGGGGTTCTTCCCCTAACCGACGGTGAATCACCATCGGTTAAGGGGACCCCTAATTGATGGTGACATCATCCGATGTCACCATCAGTTAAGGGGACTCCTCCCCTAACCGATGGTGATGTCATGATGACTCACCATCGGTTAGGGGACCCCTAACCGATGGTGACATCATCCTGAGTCACCATCGGTTAAGGATGCTCCCCCCTAACCTATGGTGAATCACCATCGATTAGGGGATCCTTATCCATGCGATGTAAGGGGGGGCCTTCCCCTATAAAAGGCCCCCTATTCCCCTGAATGAGCAAAGAGGCTTCCCCCCCATAAGGTCCTCGGCGGAGCCCTTGCGCAGTGATCTCCCTGTGCTGTCCAAAAATTCCAAAAAATTGCAAGAAGCTTTTTCCCCTTTGAAACCTCTTCTCCACTTGTTCTCCCATCTTCCCTCTATTTGGCGTGAAGGTATTGATACTTCCTTGGCTCGATGGAGAGGTGTGGAGTGACCTGATAACGCGAGAAGAATAAGGAGATTCCCAAATGCGGCATCGACATCTCCTTTACCTCCTTTTCATGCCGAGCTCGTCTCCATGAAGGGCTTCAAAAATCATATTGCGGTCCCTATTCTCATATTGAGCAAGACTCTGTGGGAATATCCTTCGGGGTTTAAATACTTTCCATATCGAGCAAGACTCTGTGGATATACAGTATTTAAATACCCTTATTTTTGTGCTCTAAATGCCTCCATATTGAGCAAGACTCTATGGGTATGCGCATTTAGATGCATATGTTCTCCCCGCCCGTCGAGCAAGACTCTGGGATGGTAGATTTTGTGTTTATATGTATATATTTCTTAGAGGAGACTCTGCCCGAGCGGAGATTCTGCCCAAGAACATATTCGTAAATTCATAAATTTATGCTCATATGTATATGTTTCTTGAAGGAGACTCTGTCCAAGCAGAGATACCTTTCTAGTCGGAAACTCTGTTCAAACAGAGATACCGCTCAAGAACATACACATAGAACAACAAATTTGTGTTTACGCATATATGTTTCTTAGGGGGAATTCTGCCTGAGCAAAAGCCTCATCTAAGAACATATCCATGTAACTACAAACTTGTGCTTATATGTATATGTTTCTTAGAGGAGACTCTGCCCAAGAATATATTTGTATAATCATAAACTTGTGTTCATATGTATATATTTCTCGAAGGAGACTTTGCCCAAGCAGAGATACCTTTCTTGAGGAAAACTCTACTCAAGCAGAGATATCGCTCGAGAATATATCTATAGAATTGCAAATTTGTGCTTATACATATGTTTCTTAGGGGAAACTCTGTTCAAGCAAAGGTTCTGCCCGAGAGCATATTCATATAATCATCAGCTCATATGTATATGTTTTTCTTGAGGGCACTCTGTCTAAATGAAGGTCCTGCTTAAAAACATACTCATATGTTTACAACTCTGTGCCTATATGCATATACTTCTTAAAAGAAAACTCTGCTTAAGTGGAGATTCTGCCGGAAATACATCCATATGCTCACGAATATTGTGTTTATATGTATACATTTCGAAAGGAAGAAAAACTCTGCACAAGTAGTAACTCTGTTGGAAGTATATCCATATACCCATAAAAGAGTTGTACCTATATGGGTAGTTTCTCGGGGAGAAATTCCATTTTGACAAGGATCCTCACGGAAATATATCCATATGTCCGCAAAAATCATGTTCTCGTGAATAAAAGGAAGAAGAATAGAAACTCCGATTTTGCTCAAAAAAATATACTAAACCTGTTGTTCATAATCAAAGTCACACTATAAATTTGCACAGCAACTCCGCCGATGCGGGAGCGCTGCCCAAATTCACAATATGCCCACAACCCAAAAAAAAACCCACGGGTATATACCCGCTCATACTTACGATCCCCGTTCACACTCTCCAAGCAAAACTTCAAATCAAACGATATATTTTTAAACCTCAAACAAGTTTACGGGTATATACCCGTTCTCTCATCAAAATCATATTTTAAACCTGAAGAAAAGGGGCAGCCATACCATTTCATCATAGTTGTCAAGGCGTCAAGGCGACCAAGGCGTAGGTGGGGTCTCGGATCGCCTAAGCGCCTAGGCGCTCGCCTAAGCGGTGCCTAGGCGTTTAGGACGAAACCAAGTATGAGTTGTTTTCAAGTGTCCCTCTTACATGATATTTATGTATCTATAAATATATATAATGATGAAAATTTAATAAAAATATCATAATATAACAGACATAAAGACAATGAAAGCAACAAAATTAAACTCCAAGTAAACAAACTCACATTATATATCATAAGTCATAAAAAATTTAAATTGACATCTTCAAATAAATAAGCACATAAATAAGAACAAGAAGTGCAAATATCATTCTATCATCAGAAAACTAATTTTCAACTTTTAAAACAAGCAATACACATACATGTAAATATGTTAAATAAAAATAAGAAGTGCAATATCTTAACACACTTAAAACAAGTAAAAACTAAATGAGTCCATTACATAATCCCATAATATGCCTAAAAATTGAAAAGAAACTAGAAAATGACAAGTCTCATGTGTTTGGGTGATGATAGTTTAAGTTTGACCAAATCTGAGAGATCTCAAACAGACTAAGTGCTGTCAGTCAAGGTTCGACGCATCGGGGAATCGGGGCGAATCGGGTTTTTCCTGATCCGCCACGATTCGCCTGAATCGGGCCGATTCGCATGGGAATCGGATGGGAATCGGTTCGATTCGATGGGAATCGAGCGAATCGGGTTTCTCCTGATTCGATCCGATTCGGCCGAATCGGACCGATTCGATCTGGCACGCCAACCCTGCTGTCAGTAGGAGAGCGGCTCCTTGGAGAAGTCATATGCACGTTTGACTTTTTTTACCGGACTTTAGATTTTTAGTGTTCCATATGGTTTATTTGAATTATCAAATTTTTAGATAGGTCAATTATGAGAGATTAGAAAGTCAGTATTTCACTAAAATCATCAAAATCGTGATTTTCTTCTTCGATGGGAGAGTTGACTTTTTTTTGGTAAGAGATATGATTTTTTTGATATTTTTATTGGATTCAAATGGGGGTACTTCCTTATTTACATGTAATATCTTAAGTAAATGAAACAACAAATTATAACATTTACTTAAATGATATTTAGGTAAATAAGATGTTATCTGGAATCGGGCTAGACTCAGCCCTGAAAACCGACCTGAATCTACTGTCTAAGTGGGCTATTGCGGACCCCTAAAGGGTCTAGGCGCGCCCAAGCGCCCTTGGCGTGCGCCTTGGCCGCCTTAGCGGCACCTTGGGGCGCCTTTTCTCCTCTTAGAAAGGCGAGGTGTTTTAAGGCGGCTGAGGAAGCGCCTTGGCGCTTAAGCGGCGCCTAGGCGCCCGCCTTGACAACTATGCATTTCATACCATTACAAGATGAAACGCTCAAGCCAAAAATATCCCAAAGAAGTAAATCACACCTTTCAAACAAAAAAAGAAGAAAAACATCATATTGAGATTTCCTGAAAGTGCATATTTTCTCGTCCTTGCTGTGAATGGTATTCGGGTCAAAACCGGTGTTAAATAACACCAAAGGCTTTTAACTCGATGTAAACAAAACATCGGTTCAGATCGATGGAGACAGAGGTCTAGCACGCATTACCCTAATCGCCTGATGATTAAAAGACACAGAATCAAAGAAGTTCAGGTTGAAAACGGCGCACTCGTCCGTTCCACGGACATCAAAATCCTTTCTCCGCATTGCGCGGACTCTTTCTTCTGTCTGCTAGACAGGCTGGCACGCCCCGCAACACAATCCAAAAATCAAACGAATGAATATTTAAACGATGAGATGATAATGAATGAATGAAAAAAAAGGAGAGAGGAAGAAAGAAAGAAAGAGAGGAAAGAGAAAAATCCCGTGTCCACAGCCGCCTCCTTCTCGGTCTTCTCTTTCATAGTCAAGGATTACAGAATTGGCCGATCCGGATAGGAATCGGTCCTACCCGATCCAGGGGCCCGATTCGATCCCCCTTTCCATGTTCATAGTGCCCTAATCTTCCCCATCATGCCACAATTTCCTTCTTCCTTTCTCTCTTTTCTTTTCCTTGCGGCCATTTGCTTGCTGTGCTTGTGCAACCGTAGCTTACCTACGTCAGAATGTTTTCAAACCCCAGAATATGTTTTGGCTATTTGGATTTGATCCGCAGGGGCATTTTACTACTTTCTTGGTGAAGTACGCTTTTAAGGAAATTAGGTTAGGTATTTTTATTTTAGGAAATTTTTTTATGTATTTTAATGATTTTTTTAATGTTTTAGAGATATTTTGATAATTTGTCACTTTTAGGTTTCATAAGGATTTTCTTGTCTTAGATTATGATTTTTGGTGATTTTTATGCTTCAGTGACATTTTTGTAATTTACTTAACATCTTAGCGGTGATTTTATTCTGTTAGTATGAATATCAGAGTTTTTTTGGAGTGCTTTAAAATGATGGGAAATGACATATATACCTTTAAAATAAATCATATTGAATGTACACCCTTGGAATTTGCATATTTAATCCTATACTCTTGTATTCCATATATTTCATCATGTATGCCCCTTACCGTTTGATTCGATTCATTTAATCCAACCACAATTGAGTTAAGAGGGTAAAAATATTAACTTGCCCTCTACAACTGTCTCAAAAAAATAGTTTATTTTTTACAAACAACTCTCTCCCTCCCTCCCTCTCTTACTCTCTCCTCACTGTTAGGCACTAGCTGCACCTGGTTCATTGGGTCATCTCTCTCTCTCTCTCTCTCTCTCTCTCTCTCCCTCTTGTAAATAAGTATTTTAATACTTTCACCCCTTATTTAACGGTTATGTTCCATAGTTGTCAAGATGATCGTCTAGACGTCGCCTAGGTAAAAAGGTGCAATCCTGTCATCTTGTGTGCTCAGCAACAGGGCGCCTTTGGAAAACCCTGAAAAGTGATCCAAGGTGTTGCCTAGGTGGTCAAGGAACGCGCCTAAGACTGCTTGGTGCCTTGGAGCACCTAGACCCGTTAAGTGATCCACTCGACCCAAAATTAGATCCACTTTTAAACACTAAACCCTATCGCCCCCGATTGACTATCCCATTTGCCCCCCTCTTTGAAGGCCACATCTAGGGTTCTTTTGATGTGCTGTTGTTGCAAGTTGCAACTGCTGCCACTGTCGCTGCTGCCACCTCTGGCCGCCTGTTGAACCCCGAAAAGTTCATGGTGTTCGTACCAGAAATTATTTATTTATCCAACAGTTACTTAGGTAACGTTGGGTCCAAATCCCTTTCAAATTAAGAGAGGGACTTTATTCATCAAATCGGCACCAAGCCTCTCCAGTGAAGCAAAAGTTCAGAAGAGAACAGTGCTTCGAGGAGGACACATTGCGGAAGAAATTCGGTAGCACAAGGTCAATAAGACCAAATGTGAAGAACAAGTACAAAGAACACGTGCAGTAGAAGCTCCAAACACTTGCAAATTCAACCCTTCGCCGAGAAATCTCCAAGGAAAGGGGCAAAGCTTCAGCAGCACCAACATCTTCCCTAAGGGGGCATGGAGGGCCTTTTTATAGGCAAAAATCCCCCATGTAGAACCGATGGGGCTTATCATTGGTTAAGGGGTTTAAACCCCCAACCGATGGTACCTCCCATCAGTTAAGGGGAGTCCCCTTAACTGATGGGACCTTCCATCAGTTAGGGGGAATTCCCCCCAACCGATCGAACACTTCCATCGGTCCCCCAACTGATGGAGGGAGGTGCCCCTTAACCGATGGGAGGTACCATCGGTTAAGCTCAACCGATGGTACCTCCCATCGGTCATTCCCCCCCTCCTCCCTCAAACCTGAAGGGGCTAAAACCCATATAAATGCTCATGTAGCCCTAAGGGGCAAAGGATCTTTTTTCGGATCCCCTTTCTGGCTCCCCCTTTTTTGGGTTCCAAAAATTGGAAGAAAAATCTGAAAAAAAGCAAAGGCTCTTTCTAAAGAAATTCTAGCTTGTTCTCAAAGGTTCCTCCATTGGTGTGAAGGTATCCGCCCTCCCTCCGCTCAATGTGAAGGTATTCGCCCTCGGCAAGCGCAAAAGGAAGAGAGGTTGTCTCCATCCGGCTACGAAATCTCCTTAATTCCCCTCCATGTCAAGTTAATCTCCATGGAGGATTTCAAAAGAAATCCTAATAAAACCCATACCCCCACATCGAGCAAGTCTCTGTGGAGGTAGAATTAAATCGCGTGCTTTGGTGTTTAAATACCTTCCATGTTGAGCAAGTGTCCATGGGTATAAGGTATTTAAACATCTTTGTTCTTGTGTTCTAAATGTTTCCATGTCGAGCAAACCTCCATGGGCATAAACATTTAGACACATATGTTCTTCCCTCTCGTCGAGCAAGTCTCCGGAAGGGTGAGTGTTTGTGCTCATATGTATATATTTTCTAAGGAAACTCTGCCCAAGTGGAGGTTCTGCTCGAAAATATATCCATATGTTCACAAATATTGTGCTTATATGTATATGTTTTCTAAGGAAATTCTGCCCAAGCGGAGGTTTTGTCCGAAAACATACTCATATGTTCACAAATATATGTTCATATGTATATGTTTTCTAAAGGAAACTCTGCCCAAACAGAAGTTCTGCCCGAAAACATACTCATATGTCCACAAATATATGTTCATATGTATATGTTTTCTAAAGGAAACTCTGCCCAAGCGGAGGTTCCGCCTAAAAACATACTCATATGTTCATAAACTATATGTGTATATGTGCGTATTTTATGGGGAAACTCTGTCCATGTAGAGACTCTGCCGTAAAATAATACGACCATATGCCCATCAAATATATGTTCATATATTTATACGGTAACTCTGCCTATGCGGGAGCTCTGCCTAAATTCACAATATATTCAAATACCAAATAAATTCACGGGTATACACCCGCTCATTTCCCAAATTATATGTCAAACCCTCAAAAGGAATTCATACTCTTTTCAAAAAAATGAAATCATTTCCAAGGCAAATACTCTTTTCAAAAACAAAATACTTCCTTCAAGAAACAAATCCCTTTTCCAAATCAAAGTCCATTATGTTCGATAAAAAAGAAAAGAAAATAGGTAAAATACCACATTACAATTTTCTAGAAAATGCAAAACCTTTCGACTTTGCTATCAATGGTATTCAGATTAAAATTGATGTAAAATAACATCAAAGACTTTTAATCCGATGTAAACAAAACATCGATTCTGATCGATGGAGACAGGGGTCCAGCACACGCTACCCTAATCGCCTGATAAAATAAAATCGCGGAACTAATAAGTTCAAAATAAAACTGGCGCACTTGTCCATTCCTTGGACATAAAATTTTCTCTCCGCATTGCGTGGATTCTAATTTCTGTCTGCTAGACAGGATGGCACGTCCCGCAAGGCAAAATAAATGAATAAAAAACCAAATCAAATTCAAATACCAAATAAAATACACACACGAAACTTTCCGCGTCCGACACTGCCACAACACTTCTTCTTTACGGTATTTTGTACTCTCTCTATCTTGTTCTCTCCTCTCTTTGTTTGGAACTACTCCTCCCCTCTTTCGGACTTCCCTGATCGGACGACAGTGAATTTGTATAAGCATTATACAATTTTAGAGAAATAAATATTATATAGGGGGATGCTCTTGAAATATCCGAGATTGGGCATCATTTAGGCGCTGCTTAGGCACCCAAGGACCCTAAGAACACCTTGGTTGCCTTGACAACCATGTTATGTTCACATGTTGGTAGAATATTCCTCACATTTTGACGGATTCTTCACCCTAGGGATATAACTGATAATCTTTTTTGATTTTAGTGGTATAGAATATAATATGAAGATTTTAAGGGTATACATTTGAATACGATTGATTTTAGGGGTATATATATAATTTTCCCAGAATTTACATAATCTTTATGGTCTTTAGGAGTATTTTGATAATTTGGCTATCAATAAGTCTTTTTTTTTTGTTAAAAGAAGTCATGGACTAGCAGGCTAGGATATTGGTTTGGTTATTATGGACTATGCTTAACTATGTAGTCAGAGGCGAGAGGCGACTGAGGGGTTGCCTCAGCCTCAAAGGCCTAAGCAATTGAGGCGATTTATTATTAAAATAATATATATTTAAAAACATGAAATGTGTATTTAAATGCCACATAAATACTAACTGAAAACAAATATGCTTCACAAAACTTAGTTCTTATGGGCCAAGCTATTGTATAACCAATTAAATCCATTTATTTACAAACTAAATTGCAAGTAAACAATTAAAATACATTCATAAACACATGTAAATATGAAATGAAAATAAAAATTGCAATACAAAATTGCAAGTAAGTGATTAAAACAAACTCATACATGTAAATCTGAAATAAAAATACAAGTGCAATACTATAGGATTGCAAGTAAACAACTTTAAAAATTCATACATACATTGTCCCCCGCCATAGGCGGGGGTTGGACATTGGGGAGGGGAGGGAACGCCCCACCCCGGGTTCGATCCTGGGGTGGCGCTGGGTTTACCCATTGGCGGATGCCACTGGGCTATAGTAAAAATTCATACATACATACATGTAAATGAATTACATGAAAATAAGAAGTACAATACTAATTACTAAATTGAAAGGAAACAATTAAAACTATTCCACACATACTTTGTAAATGACTAAATGCACTAAATTCAAATAAGAAGTCATAATAACAATACTAAAGTCTAGAACAAAGAAACCACCAAGTAAGAAGTCATTATAATCACCACACGAGAGAGAGAGAGAGATACATTGTCCCCCGCCATAGGCGGGGGTTGGACATTGGGGAGGGGAGGGAACGCCCCACCCCGGGTTCGATCCTGGGGTGGCGCTGGGTTTACCATTGGCGGATGCCACTGGGCTATAGTAAAAATCATACATACATACATGTAAATGAATTACATGAAAATAAGAAGTACAATACTATTACTAAATTGAAAGGAAACATTAAAACTATTCCACACATACTTTGTAAATGACTAAATGCACTAAATTCAAATAAGAAGTCATAATAACAATACTAAAGTCTAGTACAAGAGGCCACCGTGCTGCTCACCTTTGCCGGAGGTCCGTGTGCCGTCGCCCTTTCCCGAGCACATCTTCACTGCGCTGGTCAACTTTTGAGGAGAGGAGAGGGGGAGAGTCCGCGAGGTGATGAGAGGGAATCATGACGGGTTAGGGTTTTTTTTTTGGGGGGGGGGGTTAATTTTTGTAGTGGGATCAAAACCGGATCGGACCCGGTCTGGTCAAGCTGGGCCAAGGTGCCCGAAGCGCCCAAGGCGATCGTCCAGGCACTTGAGGTGATCGCCTTTGCGTTGTTGGCCGACGTGAGGCGTTGGACCGGCTCCTCGCCTCGCCTCTTTGCTGAGGCAATTGCCTCAAACGCTTGTAATAACACAGATGATTAAAGTTGTGGAGTGTGTTGCACATTGTTGTACCCAAAATTTTCAAAAGAAAATAAAACTCAAATTTAAAAAGAAGTGGTTTTTTAAACCCAAAATTCTATCTTGGGGGGGGGATTAAACAAAAAATGGAAAAGGGGCCATTATTTTAATGCCCAAAAAGGGCATTGTATATCCAGAGGGGCCTCCCTCCGGGTAATTTATCCGGAGGAAATTATCCCTCCACCCCCTTCCAAGGGGGCTCAACAAGGGGTTCCAACCCCTTGGAGCTCTGTGAGCTTTGGCCGAAGACCCCCTTTGGGGATTTGAAGACCCCCTTGTGGGGAGACGAGGACCTCATTGGGGGGATTAAAGTTATTGTGTATTTATGAAGACCCCATTAAGATGGGGTTGTGTATTGTAATTATGAAGACCCTATTAAGAGGGTATTGTGTACTGTGTTTAAATTATGAAGGCCCCTGTAAGAGGGGATTGTGTTTTTGTAATTAAATTATGAAGACCCCATTAAGAGGGAAAGTTTTGTGCATGTAAAATTACATAAAAGCCCCTGGAAGTTGAAGAATTATGTGACGACCCCTGATCTGTCCAGAAATTACAGAAATATCCCAATTTATGGGAAATTACATAAAAGCCCTCAAGGGATGGAAAATTGCGAAGAAGTCACCTGTAAGTGATTATTTGCATAAATATCCTCTTTGGGACAGAAAATTGTAATTATGTCAAAAAATCATGGGAAATTGCAGAAATACCCCTAGATCAGGGAAAATTACAGAAATACCCCCAGCCTGTGGGAATATACATAAATACCCCTGGAAGGGCAAACATTACTAAAAGGTCTCTGGAAGGCAGAAATTGCAATAAAACCCCTGAAGAGTGGGGAGTTGCAGAAGTGTCCTTTATCATGGGAAAATTACACAAAAGACCTTGTATAGTAGGGAAATTATGGAAAAGCCCTCAAATGGGTAGAAATTGTAGAAAAAGTCCTCGGAAGGACAGAAACTGCATAGAAGTTCTAAGGAGACGAGGAATTGCAGAGAAGTCCTCCAAAAAGGCCGAAATTATAAAGAAGTCCTAGGAAAGGCACAAATACAATATTTTCCAAATCTTCTCTAGATTTCTTTTCAAAAAACAACATTGACAAAGTTTTTAGTTCTCCGATCATATATATATGCCTTTTGCACGATTCGTTGGAGTGGGATTCACGTCACTTTCTTGAAGTGGCGTGCGCTCTTCTAAGTTCAGCTTATGACTAAAAGGTCAGAGAATGATGAAAAAGCCAAGAACACCAAGAAATGGTACAAATGTCAGGTAATGCCAAGAAATGGTAGAAATATCCGAGAAAAGTTCAGAAACAACATAAACACTCGAGAATGCCAAGAAAAGGGTAACGTCCAAGAAGGTCAAGAAATGATAAAAACATCCGGGAACGCCAAGAAATGGCGCAAACACTCAGAAAGGTCAAGAATGACTGAAAGATCCAAAGAAGCTAGGAAATGGCAAAAGTATTCAAAGATGTCAAAAAATGGCAGGAATGCCAGGAAAGCAAAAAAAAAAATGACAGTTGTACCTAGAAAGGGTCGTAAACTGTAATTATACCCATAAAGGGTGAAAATTGTAATAAAACCCCTAAAGGAGTAGAAAATTTCTGAAAAACTCATAAAGGGTCAAAAGTTGCAGCAACCTAAAAAGGGGTTAAAGGATATACACATACCCCGTTTTGTGTGGAAATGTCCTTTACGGATATCAAGTCAACTCTAAAGGTCTGATCACAATCAAAAGAGTGATCATGTTCATGAAGTAAAGTCAATCGTCCGATCGTGATAGGAGCAAAATCGATTGTCTTATTGTGACGAAAATGAAGCAAATCAATTCAAATGTTGGCGGGAGAAAATTCTCAGAGTTCGACTGCGACCAGATGTAATCCCAAAGGCCCGATTATATAATTGAGACCAATTGTAAAGGTCTTAAAAGACCAAATTGTAATCCAAATTACATAGGTGTAAAGAAATAAAAAAGATATTTTCTAAATTCTTCAGACTTTGTGCCAAAATAAATCTCGACAACATTATCAAAGGTATTGGAATTCATGTAAATTAACACCAACTATAGTCGGTGGAAATGGTTCAGTACATGAAGTCCACAACACCTGATAAAACAATGCGCAGAATAATATGCCAAGATATAGGTTGCAATCGTCTAATAAATGGACATGTAAATTTCCCGCATCAAGTAAGTTTTACATGTCTATTAAATAGACTGGCACGCCCACACACAAAGAACACATTATCATATCTATTTTTTAGAAGAAATTCCACGTGTTCAACACACATCTAGCTAGAGTATAGTTGTCAAGGCATCAAGGTGCCCCAAGATGTTCTTAAGTTCCTTCTGCCCCTAAGCACTTAGGCGCTTGCCCAGGATAGGCAATGTATCTAAAGACATAATGAATCGATGATCATAAAAATGCAATAAAAATGTTAACTTGACATTATATTGAAACTATAACATAACATTCACTACAAAAATATTTATAGCATATCAAATTAGATGGTTCTTGAACAATTAAGATTTTTTTGGTTACATTTAGTGACTATGGACTCTTCATAGTCATTACATTAGATTGTGCATTCTTAGAGTCATAGACATCAGATTTTGAATAATCATAGTCTAATGACTGTGACATTGCTCACAATCTAACGATTGTTGTTAGATTGTGGAGCTTGAACTCTTCAAGAGGACCTAAGGCGGGTCAAGTGGACCAAGTTGCTCACTTAGGCGTCACCATGCGGCGCCTTTTTGGCCTCAACACCTTCCCACCTAGGTGCACCCAGGTGGCGCCTAGGCTTTGGGAGGCACCTAGGAAAAAGCCTTAACTAGGGGTGAACACGGTCTTATTTGGTTCGGTTCACCCCTCTTTTCTTCCAAATCGAACCAAATTGAATGACCCCTTTAAACCGAACCAGACCAAATTGGCTCGGTTTGGTTCACCGGTTTGGTTGCAAGCTTCGTATCCCATTGTCGACTAGTCTTGGTAGCTCCAATGATGAGCAAAATGATGTAAACGAATAAACAATCATCTTGTATCTCTTGTCACATTGGGAGCATTCAGATTTTTAGAACTTTTTAGTAGATCCCTTAAAAGACGAGAACTTCCATTTAAATTGAAAATTGGCAATAGGAGGGACTACGTCAGTATGTTGTCCCCTCCTAAGAGCCATAAACACATCACTTCATACTTCTTTCCTGTAAGTACCAAAAGCCCAAACCAATCATTTCTTGTAACATCCCAATTCCTGAGGGCCAAGTTTTTATAGGTCGAACCTCTACTATATAGTATAATCGACTATCAAGATCCACATGAAACAACTAATTGATTAACTGTGTGGTACTTAGCCACGAGGAGCAGTGAGGCACTTAATTGATTATCCTTCCTATATGGTATGAGGCTTAATCAATTATCTACTCATTGTGTGATACTTAGCCACGAGGAGCAATGAGACACATGATTGATTTTAGTGAGAGCTGTATGGTGTGTTAATCGATTATCTGCTCACTGTGTGGTACTTAATTACGAGGAGTAATGAGACACGTAATTGATTATTGTGAGAGCTGTGTGGTGCGTTATCAATTATTGCTCACTGTGTGGTACTTAGCCACAAGGAGTAGTGGGACACTATCAATTATCTTGAGAGCTATGTGGTGCGTTAATCGATTATCTGCTCACTATGTGGTACTTAGTCACGAGGCTACTCACTGTGTGGTACTTAGCCACAAGGAGCAGTGAGACACTATCAATTATCTTGAGAGCTATGTGGTGCGTTAATCGATTATCTGCTCACTGTGTGGTACTTAGTCACAAGGAGTAGTGACACGTAATTGATTATTGTGAGAGTTGTGTGATGCGTTAGTTGATTGTCTGCCCACTGTATGGTATTTAGCCACGAGGAGTAGTGAGACACATAATCGATTATCATGAGAACTGTGTGGTGTGTTAATCGATTATCTGCTCATAGTGTGGTACTTCGCCACGAAGAGCAATGATACACATAATCGATTATCATAAGAACTGTATGGTGTGTTAATCGATTGTCTGCCCACTGTGTGGTACTTAGCCACGAAGAGCAGTAAGGCACATGATCAATTTTTGTGTGGTGTAAGGCACATAATCGACTATATGCCTACTTCTAAAAAATGCATGAAATTACAAAGTTACATATAACAAAAGGTGCCAACTGTGGCTAGCAGCGACCGAGCTTGCTTCCTCTGCTCGTTTAGGCCACCAAATCACATCAATAAGTGCTAACCCAATCTTTAAAATGATCACATGATTTGAAATATAATATTAGAGAAATAAAGACAGCCTGCCACTAGGTCACTCACAAGATTTAAAAGCTAATACATAAGTCTTTAAAATGTAAAACATCTAAGCACAATTTGTCAGCCAAAACAAAGTACATTTTGCTCTAGAGTTCTTCATTTGAATTGAAAAAAATGCATGAAAGAGAATAGTTCAAGGGACCACTAGGTATCACAACTATGTTCCATTGATTTGAATTGAACATTCTGGTCAAGATATGAATTAATTTGAATTGAATTCATTTGCTAGCCTTGAGATCTCTGTGAACGACAAGAGAAATGCAATAAATAAGAAGAAATTCAATATATGAACATTATAGTGAAATGATACTTACCAAGTAAGAAGAAATCCAATATTCATGCAATATAAATGACCATTGGCGTCGATGTAACCCTAGAAAGTTTTGGTAAAATATGTTCACTTAAAAAAAACACATGTTAAAAGATGTAAAAAGTGATAGTACTACATGTAAATTATAATTAAAAAATAAATATTACCTTCATCAAGTTGCTTAATTTCATCTAACTTCTCTCAATGCTAATCCAATCTTGTGATGCCTGAATCCAATTGTTTAACACATGGAATTTTTTTAATGTGTATATTTGGCATATTTTTTATTCCACACATTATTTTTGTCAAACAATTAGGATTCGAGAATTGGACCCTTCCCCATCAATCGAAGTTGATGTTAATTTACATCGGAATGAATCCGAATATTGTTGATGTTCGACTAATAATCATTTTCATCTCTACTACGTTGTTGAAACCATGAATTTTCTTGTAGAAATGACTAACCTTATGCTTGAGATGAAGTGGCAGATGAGCACAAATGCTCAACAGCTTGCGAGGTCAGCCCTCAAGCAAAATATTTGAAGAGATCAACAACTAGGCAACCCTTCTGCGGTCAACTAAGAAATAGTTGCATCCAACGACTTTGTCGTCGAGGCAGGGTTTCAATTGTTTGGAAACCATCCCAATGCTCTAGCTCTTTGCCATTGTATGATAGAGAAAATTGTTGAAGACAAATTTGCCTAGCGTGGTGAGGGTACTGCCACTGTTGATGTATATCTGGCCTATTATATAATGACCATGGGTGAGTTAGCACGTGAGGAGGGTTTGCCATATCGGATCTCAGCTTCGTCTCGGAGGGCTTTGAGAGAAGTGATCTCAAAAAGATCTCGGTAAAATCTCTGGAGATCAAATCTAAGGATATTGGGATACAAAAAATGATATATACACATGTATCCCATGTGATAACAAAAAGATTATTTTTAAGAAAAACAAATAATTTGATACATTAATAGCCATCATTAGTACCTATTACAATTAGATGTCACAAGAATTAAGAGCATCAATGTGGTAGGAGTTTTAAGTTTTAATAAGTTCATATCATAATTTTAAACAAGAATTAACAACAAATAAGCAAGAATTAATAGGAATGAGAAATATTCTAAAAATAAAGCAAGAGTTAAGTAGATTATCTAAAAAAACCTAAAACATTAACGAATTAAAAAAAAGAAATGAAAGATGCCATTTAGATCTTTGTTTTATTTCGAGAGGATTGTAGAGAAGAGACATTGGGGAAAACTCATATAAATCTCAAGAGATCAGAAGCACTAAAAAAAACTATATTAAACATATATTTATGAGGGACCATTTACAAACTCATCCAGCTAACCACTCAACATGAGAAGACAATGTAAGAAGACTCCAGAAAAAGTTGAAGGCATTTAAATCGCAACCACATTGATCTGATGGTTGGGAAGGAAGTGATGGACTTCAACATGCTTGAATGAGACAAAAGATTTGAAGAGATCTTAGCATCAGGTGTCTCGTACATCTCAGATATCAGCAAGCTGGAGAGATAGAGAATCTTGAGACTCTCGAGAGATTGCAAACCATGTACGTGAGGAATCTTACCTCCTCCGTTATTTTGCAAGTTCTCTTACGGGTGCTGTTTTCCAATAGTACTCAAGGTTAAGGCCCAATTTTCTCATCAATTGGACCGTTATGTAGAAGAAGTTTATCGATTGTTTCCAAACTACCGAAAGGAAGGTGCCTTTAGCTGAGTTATGTTTTCAAGGAAAAGATGGGGGAAACAACACTTGACTTCATCAAATGTTGGAGGGACTTCGACATGGGGTGCGATAACGGTCTCACTTAAGAAGATGCCATAACAATATGTTGGAGGGGCTTGTTAGTTGAAGTCAGTTAAAAAGCTTCTTGGCACCAATATCAAGGGTTTCAAGCAACTCAATTCGGTCGTGGCTGAGATTGAAATGTTCTTCGCCTATAATCCAATATTCATGCCCTCTGAGGGTAAGCCATCGAAGGAATGCAATGCCATTGGGAAAGAAGTAGAGGCTGTCAACTTTTCCCCTATAAAATGGGGGAATGGTGGAGCAACTTTGGGCAGTTTTGGCAAGAAGTTTGAAGGAAGAACGCCCCTAAACCACCTTGGCAGAGCGCATGAAGACACCATATTCCTTCAAGAAGGAACACTCTAAGAAACTTTTTAACCTCTGCACGAAGAATAATCTAATAATCCTCCGAAATTCAAAGAAGCAGATAGAGCGTAGTAATACTAAACAAATAAGCCTAATTACTGTGTGTATCACCACATATTGGAGCACACTATGAATATTGCTATATCTTTTAGAATGAGGTGGAAAATATGATCCAAAATTGTCTCATCACGATGTAGGGTAGCTTGGTCAATCTTACACAACCCCATACTTGGGATCGGTTGAACTAATCAACCAACATTGTCTGCCATTCGGTCAATGTAATTCACATGGTGGCAACCTTCACATTCCCTGGACCAGTGATACAAGAAGTTGGCTCTAGTTAGACTAAGCCAACTTTCTAGTGTCTAGGCTGGTGACCCTTTCACTAATGCTCTTTTCCCAACAAAGATACTAAGAAAATATTTGATATTCTTCCCAAAGAGGGTTGGATATTTGTGCATAGTGGATAAGTACTACATAGTTAGCATATAATTGATTAACGCACAACACAACTTTCACGATAATCGATTATCTGTCTCGTTGCTCCTCGTAGCTAAGTACCATATAGTGATAAAAGATTAACCCTCACACTATATAGGAAGCATAATCGATTAAGTGCCTCATTGCTCTTGGCGGCTAAGTACCATACAATGAGCATCTTAATCGATTAGGCTTGTGGTATAGGAAGGATAATTGATTAAGTGCCTCGTTGCTCTTAGCGGCTAAGTACCACACAGGGAGCATCTTAATCGATTAGTCATGTGGATCTCGATAGTCGATTATACCATATAGTAGAGATTTGACTTTTAAAGAGTTGGGATGTTACAAGAAATGATTGGTTTGGGCTTGTGATTCTTTTAGGAAAGATGTATGTTGTGATGTGTTTATGGCTTTTGGGAGGGGACAGCGTATTGTCGTAGTCCCTCCTGTCGCCAATTTTCAATCTAAATGAAAGTTTTAGTCTTATCAAGGATCTACTAGGAAGCTTTTGAAAATTTAGATGCTCTCAATGTGACAAGAGATATGGCATGATTGTTTATTTATTTTCATCATTTTGCTCATCATCGAAGCTACCAAGACTAGTTGTCAATGTGATATGAACATGGAAGGCAGAGTCGCTCGATCTGGATCGAGATCGGCCATGTCACGTCCCGACGCAGAATATCGGAACGTGAGGCAATTGCAAGTAAGCGAGTATAGAGCGTACAATAGACGTCAAACCATTGGATAAATGAATAATGCTAAATCATGTGTATTTCATTGATAATTCTACTAATGTCTATTACAACCACTAATCCAGAGCCATTACATAGGGCCCTTTTGACATCATTACATTGAAGGACAAGAAAGAAACTAAACTAAGATTGGTAAGGCGCTGGTACTCTTGTATCACTCTTGGTCCTCCCCATTCTCATGAGTGTCGTGATCTTCCTCAGTCTCACATGAGAATAGATATCAAATAACGCAGGGTGAGCGATAATGCCCAGTAAGACTTAAATCTCATGATCAAGTATGTTTTAAATGATTAATGTATAAAAAGCAGAGTAACTAATGGTAGAAAGAGAATCAAGCATTGTTTTTTCTCACATTTTTCTAGCTATTAGGCAATACATTGCGTAGCGAAAATACTAGCCTCAATGCCCAAATGGTGGCAGAGTAAGTGATAGCATAATAGCATGATTCAAATAGCACAAGTGTCAAGTATAGCACCAAGAGCAGGATGGCCATAGCACAAATAGCACAATATATTTCACTATAGCACAACGAGTCGAGTATAGTATAGCACTTTGATTGTCATTAGATAGTCGAGATAGATAACACTTGAGTGTAATGCTAAACACTCTGATCAATTAACTCCTGCGGACAAATAACACTTTTGGGAGCACCTCTCAGGACTAGATCGGGCCCTTTATATTGCCAAGCATTAGTCATATTGTTTATCTTTAGACAATCAGTCAAATGGCCATAGAGAGTACCAAGAATAGATGAGAGTAATTGATGAATAGACGAGAGTGTAGAGATGTAATATACGAGCGAATAGAGTATAGCTGAGAACTATAGGTCAATGCGCATGAAACAACGTTAAACATGCGATAGTAACGGTTGCATATAGGGCTGCAAACGGGTCAGGTTCGGAACCAGAAACACAGATTCCGATTCCGATAACCGAAATATGGTTCCGATTCCGATAATATCGGAATGGTTAATTCCGATTCCGTTCTGATTCCGATAACATTACCGGAACCGAAATCCGATAAGGTAAGGTGTTTACCATAGTTTTTTCTTTTAATTTTATGGATAATTTATCGGAATAATCGATACCGATTCCGATTCCGATTATTTTTCAATTTCGATCCGATAGTTATCGGAATATCCGATACCGATTCCGATAAGCTATCGGTATCAATTTTCAATTCTGAAACTGATAATTTTATTGGAATCGGGTCGGAATATCGGGTTATCGGGTTCCGTTTACACCCCTAGTTGCATAACACACGTGATTGGTGCTGGCAGTCAGGTAGAATCACTAACCAACCACTGGCCATGCTACGAACATAGTCCAGAGGTCTGGCGTGATCTCATGGTAAGAGAGAGAGCAATCTAAGGCCGTTGGATCATACTAATCCCTGAGGGTGTTATAGGTATTGAGGGTACAACTGGCTCGTCGACCAAGTGGGAATCTATGGACACAAGAGACTTATGGAAGCCTTGAACAATGATTCACTAGTTCGGCAGAAGGAATATCCGACGGAGAGTTTGTCCAAGTCAAGAGAAAGTGTGTATAGAAATAAGTTGCTCGACGTTCTAGAGGAATTTTAAAATAGTGGAGCGTCGGTAACGGTGTTCCAAAACCTCGAGAGACACGAAGACAAGTCCATTATAAAAATAGGGTAAAAATGTACATTATTGAAATAAATTACCAGATGTATTATGGAGATATTTTAATGCCATGTCAAGTCATATTGGATGGTTGCAAGTATGTGCATGTGATAGAGAAAATCATAGATATGAAAGGTCAAGTGTATGACTTTTAACTAAACTCTTACATGTTCATGTTCAAACATTTTCGTTTACTGCGTTTAAGACAGTTAACAAGATGTATAGTCACTGTAGAAGGACAAGAACCACAGAAATTTGGGGTTTATGTACAAAATTCCAGAAGGCGACATATCACTGTAAGGATCATGATAGGGTACTTCAAGAACGCGATGGGGTCTGTCAAAGAACGCGACAGGTCTGTCTGGGACAGGCAGATAGAACGCGACACCAGGGTCTGTCGCGTTTAGAACGCGACAGGTTCCTTGTTGCGACCCACCTTTAGAACGCGACCTATCGGGTCGTCGCGTTCTCAGGGTTTCTGCCTGAGCTCGAGAGGAAAAAAAGTCTTGCCTTGGATTGCGGTCCATACTTTCCAAGGGTTGACACAGGGGTGTTTAAAAATAGAAAACTCGACGTACAATTGATGAAAAATCATGAAACAAGTTTTAAATGAAACTAGACTTGCAAGAGTATAAAGTATAAACAGTAAAGAGTAATTAGAAACTTATCATGGTATTGATAGGCTATGATTTAGTTCGTTCTCGATGAACACAAAACATGACACAGTGATGGAAAGAGAATTAATTCGAGCAAAATACTCAATAGAAATTGGGGAAAAGTATGGCAAAAGATTCCTGACAACATGTAGCATGTACAGTAAAAATTGCATAGCACGAGATCAAGTGTAGATAGAGATTTAAAGTAAACATGACGGGTCGGATACACGTTCTTAATAGAACTTCCAAAAACAATTCACATGATAGGGTCGATAGAAATTAGGGAAAAGAGAGGTCTTTTGTTCCTGGTATCAAGAACAGTCTACAGACGAGAGTAATTTATTTAGCTGTGAGATTGCCTACCTTTGGACGATGCAAACTCATAGGTTAAGAATAGGAAGAACAAGCTTGTAGATCTTCTAGTAGTCTTCTCCCCATGAATTTCTCCTCCGATGGCCTCTTCTCCACGTCCAATAAGTCCCAGCAGTGCAATAGGGTCGGCCATGAAGTGGTTGGCGGTGTATTTATGCATCTAGCGTGTTTAATCTTAATACAACTCTAACTTCCATAAAACTCTAAATTTTTTGTTTCCTCCAATCTTCCTAACCAAGGTTTGCCGGATCGGAATCGGGAGGCGAATCAGATTTTTCTGATCCGATTCGATTCCCCCGAATCGACCCGAATCGATCCGAATCGGATCGATTCTCATGGGTATATATATATTATATATATAATATATCATATATATGATATTTATAATGTATAATATATATTACTAATATGATATAATAATATTATATATATGAGCGAATCGGATCGAATCGATGAATCGAGAATCGGGTTTTTCCATGATTTGCCCGATTCGGGAGAATCAGGCCGATCCGATTCGATCCGCCAAACCATGTTCCTAACATTACTCCTAATTGAGTTAGGTTGGGGTTCCAATTTCGTACCTAGCTAGTTAGGGTAGGTTAAGAGTCCAATTTAGATGTATATTAGCTATATTAATGATTCACTTGCCCTTTTTAATTAGGAAACAATAGAGTACGAATTTTAGGGTATTTTTCTTTTATCCTATCTTTTAAAACTCCTATTTTAACCCAATAACTTCATATGAACTATTTATTAAAGTCCATCACTTATTTTCGATTATGGGTTTTAATTAATTATTTTTTAATATTTAAATTTACTTATTTATTAAAAATATTGGGTTGCTACAGTCGCTTCTAGATCGGATCGGCCATTGTCGATCCAGGCTGATCTGGCCGATTTGGATCAGAGATCGACCCGATTCGGATTGGGATCAGCCTTGGCAGATTCCTGGGCCGATCCCATCCTGCCTGACATGGATATGAAACTTGCAACCAAACCAATGAACCGAATTGAACCGGTTTGGTCTGATTTGGTTCAATTCGGTTCAACATGGGGATCAGTTTGGTCCGATTCGGTTCAAGGGAGTCATTCTGTTTGGTTTAGTTTGGAAGTTAAGTGGGGTGAACTGGATCAAACCGGACCATGTTCATCCGTAAATGTCTGACTCAGACTGACTCAACTGACTCATGTTTATGTGGACTGGACCAAGTCCTTCAGACTTGCCAATCCAGCCGCCAATCCAGCCAACCTTGATTGTAGGATCATCATGTGAACATCATAACCATCATGATCATATAAACATCATCACCTTGGCTGCCTTCTAACTCATATGTTTATTATTGCATAAAATGATTATCATCAAGGATCAACACATCCATCTTATTATCATCATCAAGATCATTATATAATAAGAATAATAGTGTCATGATCATGTCATACTTAATGTTCACTGTCATACAATCATCATCATAGAATGGTATTGATCATCACTATCATCAGATGAACATATAATGAAAGGATTATTATAATGGAATATCATCATAACGCCACATCAAATATTTGGTTACAATATTTAGTTACATAGGTGATCGTATTAGTCAAGCTAATTGTGTTAACCATATATCAAATATGTTGATTAATTATATTAAACATCCATTGTCTAAATTGTGTGGCAGCATCTATATAAAAACTACATGTGGAGAGAAAAGATCCTTTTCTGCTTCAATTTTTTTTCCTGGTATTCCAATCAGCATTTCCCCCTCTCAAATTGAACCGGCCTGAAAGCACCTAAGTATCCAAACTGTATCATCCTGAAAAAGTTTAGTTTGTTTTTGGAAAGTGGGTAGTACCACGAGTATATTAAAATGAGAGAGAATATACAAGTATAGGTGAGCCAAAACCTAAAAAGAAGCCACCTCCAAAGGACCTATACAACGAGACCACACCAGTGTGGTGTGTAAGGCCTAATCCCCTAACACCCTAAAAGGGATATTAATGAATTCACATTGGAACGGGTGATTGCCCACTCCTTCACCCTATCCCAAACAAAATGTAGAAGAGCTTCCTCCTCTCACGACTCTCCTAAAGATACGGTGGTTCTGCTCACCCCACACCCATAAAGTGGCATGAAGGATAATTCACCAAATCATCCAGTTCGGCTTGAGGGGCCAAATAGGGATGTAAAAAAAACTCGTAAATCTGATTATCCGCACCACCTGATCTATGATAAGTCTACCCACGTAATCGGGTATGGATATGGATTCGAGTACTTTTAAAATATCCATTTAATATTCAGGTAGGGTATGGATTTAGTGCACCTGAATCCATACCCCATCCAAACTTATTTTTAATAAATAATAAATTAATAACTCACTTTCCACGAACCCCTATAGCCCACCTTCCCATGTAAGTTGCAACAACTGTTCCTCTCCCTATACCCAACACGTTGCCGACCTTCTCTTGGAATGACGATTCCCCTCTGATGCAGGACAAGGCTGCTGGGTGGCCCACGAAGGTGCTAAATATGGCTCATTGCTAAATTGGGCCTGAACTACCCCTGGTCATTGCAACGAAGCCCAGATGGCCGAGATAGAGTTGCCATTGTGCTGGTGCCCCGGCGGTGGTTGAGCGGTGGTGCAGTGTTGCCTTCTATAGTGCCTGGTGAGCAGCAGCAATGGCAAGGAGGTGGGGGAAAAGTGATTGTGAGGATGTCGATGGAGTGTGACCGAAGGCGGAGGGCCAAGCGGTGGTGGGCGTGGGGGAGAGGAAGGGGCTCCGAGGCGAGGATGATGCTCTGGAGGGGTCGCCACGTGACAGTCGATGGGCTCGATGTTGAAGCAGTGACTTCCCTCGACAGCTTTGAGTGCGACCACGAAGGGGGGTTGGGGAACGGGAGTGTGAGGGTGGACGGGCCGCCGGGGTCTCCACATGACGGGCAAGAGGGTGACGGGGGTCATGTTGGTGAGGGTGAAAAGTGCTGCGACAATGGGGAAGAAGGAACCACAGCATTGACAGGGGCGGGAGCTTCTTGCGCAGTGCGTGCGGATGTGGGAGAGTCAGAGGAAAGGTGTTGTGGTGGTGGCGAGGGAGGAGCAAGGCGTGGAGAAGGCTGGGATGTCAGCGATGGTGGGGAAGGGTTCTGGCGGAATGGCAGCTGTGCTCACAAAAGGGGTGGAAGAGAGAGAGAATGATGAGAGAGAACGAGAGACGACCAGGAGGGAGAGGGAGATGTCAGGGGAGGGGGCGAGCAGAAGAGCAGAGGAAGGAGGAGGTAGGAGAGGAAGAAGAAGACAGGGGCCTCGCCCCAAAACCCACAGCGACGCTGCTTCCAAAAACTTACCTATTTTGCTTCTTTCATCTCTTTCAAAATTGAGACTACATGTGTATTTAAAGAGGAAGAAATCCTAAGGCCCTCCTTACATAAAAACCAAAATATCTCTAAGACCATAGAAATAGTGCAAAATCACACAAAAAATTACAGAAAAGTAAAAAGACTATATTAACTCTAATTGAGTCCAAATAAACTATAAAAAATTAGAAAGTTATTTCTACTAGTGACCCCTATATAAGACTCAAATAAAATAAAAATACATAATAAGAATAAAAATGATGCCAATATGACTCTGCTCATTTGATGTCTCGAGTCCCATGTCCCATCACCTGTTCCTTTGACACTGTTGTGATTCTAACATAAGGTCTATCATCAGGTAATTGAAATGGGTGTCACGTACTGAGCTACTTGGGCTTCCAGCTGTCTCCACAAACTACCTGAACATTTCCAAGGTAAAGATTTTTGCAGCATGAGATAGCATGATTATCTTCTCTTCATTACCTTATGTTGTTCAATACCATGAATTTTGGCATGCTGCAAATTTTTTGTGAAAAATGCAAGCATGGTACAAGGTTCACAAGAAATAAGAAAACCTAAATCCTTGGGAACCACCTCTTAAACAGAATGTGCTATTTATTTTTTAGTACCTATAATTCTGAAAGGAAAAAAAGAAAAACTCAGGTTTTCTGGCTCACAGGTTTCTACTCTGGCCTTGGAATTTTTGGACAATTAACTAGCAGAACCGACCAGGGTTGAGTACAACTTCCTGAAATTACTTCAACCGCTGCATCTGCCGTGTTGTTGCAAAAGGCATGCTGGTTCTGGATGGTCGCCTTGGGTTTGTAATGGACATTTGTCTTTCATCTATATTTTCTTTCCCTCAGTGTGTCTCAAGGGTATTCAATTATCCCTGGGACAGGAATCAACATTGGATCACTATAAATGACCAGAGGAACTTTGGATCACTATACATCCTACAAAACTTCATGTCTGAAGGCTACGGAACTTGGAATGCAGGATCTGCAGATGATCAGTGAGAATTGCCCTCTACGTGCTATATACATCATTAGTATGGTGAAGCAAAGGTAACTAAAATGTTGTTCTTATCTAAAGAAACTCATCCTAGAAAAATGCATTTATGTTACTCCATGGATCTGCATTACCTGCATGATTTTGAACAGCTATACTGCTTTTATTCCCACTGACATGTTGGAGTTCTTGTTTGCATTGGCAGTTCAGGTCCTTGCATCTTTCCATCCCACGAACTGCTTCCCATATTATTCCTGATATGAGATGAAACATGACCCGTGCAGCACTGCCTATTTGCTGTTCCAATCTTGAATCCCCGTTTTTTTTCTTTAACCTCATATATGTGCACCACTCTCTTCTGATTCTTAAATCCCTTTCATATCCGACTCTGGCTCCTGAAAGAACCCAACCAAGAAGTTGGTTGAAATTGTGAGTACTAAATGGCCAAATTGTTTCAAGCTTCTCACCTATGATATACGGCCTTTGCTACTGATATTTTCTGGGCTGTAAAGACGGCCTTTATTAACCCATCCACGTTGAATGTACTTAATCTGCCAAAGCCTCGCAGTGCTGCGTTGCACCAAATGGATCATATGATTAAGAATGTTGGACCTGTTCTTTATGTTCGTGAGACCAAATTGACATCTCAGGTCAAGGGATAGGGTCCAATCTTTTTTTTTTTCCCTCTCTTAGTAAGATTGAGATGAAAGCTCCTGCTGAACTTGATACCCGGGTTTTTGTGTCCACCTTATGGTGAGATTAAATGTTCCTTGCAGGAAGAGTTCATTAAGACAGCTTAATCTCGAGAGGTTTAACTGGCGTCAGGTGCTAGCCATAGGCTACTGGACAGTGGAATTTACAAGTGCATCCACCAGCTTCTTGAAACTTAACCGTTCATTTCTCCAAAGTCTGAAGGCGATATACCGACAAAACGCACACCCCTGCAGAATATTAAAGATGTTCAGAAACATAAAACTTTCGATGGATAAGAAATCTATAAATACATCACATAGCCTAGGAAATACAGTATTATGAATATTTAAATTGTTATATACTATTTTGCTGTAAAACCATATCATGTATTCACTTGAACTTTCATCTAGGGTTGGACGTACCGTGTGACTTGCCCGATCCGGGTTTCTCTTGATCCGGTATCATATTGGACAGATACATCCAACTTTGGCCCAATGAAACCATATAAAAAAATTAAAGAAAAAAGACATTGTTCATGAGGACCGTGCCAGAGATTGGAAAAGCCCTTTTGCTTTCATCCATGTCCTTGGATATCTTATGAAGTTTCTAAAATCTGTACCCGAACAGCAATTGTATGTATGCAAACAGGCACTTGGACATAACATAAAAGAGAGATGCTTAAAAGGGAAACATGTGCATCGCATCCTCTGTAACTGTTCGTAGTTAGACAACACCTGTGGACTAAAACGTTTTTTTGACGCATAAAGCAACCCATGCAGCGATCAGAGGCATCTAGACTTGTTAGAATTGTTTGCCATCTCCTCACTTGACAATTTCGCAATCCATGGTTTCTTAAAGAGGAACACCTCCAACAGCTACTTATCATCCTTAGTGAATAGGTCACAAATAATTTTTAAGAATGACAAGTAGGTCAAAACCTAGAGTCATTTGACACTCTTATTAGATAAGGGTGAGAAATAGCTGTTAAGAGTGAGTAATAGGTCCTTGACAAGGTTTTACCATCTTTGCAGACTGATAATAAGCGTTTTTTTTTCTTCTAAAGTTTAAGAGAAAGGATTGGTGGCCCCCTGAGCGGGCGTCACCCTCGCAACTCGCAAGCAAGGTGGTCTACCCCACCATGTGGGGGTCTTACGGGCTGGCTGCAGGGCCCGCCTACCGTGAGGGTGGGCACTGGGCACCAATCTTTTTCCTGAAGGAAATGCCACAAAAGCTTCTTAACTGCGCAAATGTGAGAAAGCTTGTGGACATGGCAAAGGTCAGCTTTAACATTCCTCACGAATCAGGGAACGAAGAATTGCCAGACATGCTGTTTCCATCTTGCCATAAACAAGATCCAGAGACATTCACAGATACTTTGGCATTGCAGGTAGACATTTTCCTCTTGGAAGAGCGACAATAGACATTTGTCTCAGGTCTCCACTTGGTTATTCCTTAATTTTGGGTTATAGAATGGAGGCAACTTCTTGGAGAAAGAGACAGCAATCGACATGCGGAATTGGAAAAGAAATGGCACATATGCTATGCACACAAAAACTATAAATGCTCTTTTACAACATACACGGGCAGCAGAAAATTGAAGTACAATAATGCACTGAAATGAAATGAAAGAGAAAGGAAGCCCCAACTCTTAGCACCGACTAAGCCTTTACACTTTTTCAGCATGCAAAATTAGCTGATAGTGGGGACTGACAGCTATCAACTAGCTAAGATTAGCAGCTAAGGAGAAACAAGGACCGGCGTGTTGCCAGTTACTCGTTTAGCAGCAGCAGCAGCAGCCGTCTCGAGATGTACCCAAGTCAATCTACGCTTTTCTTCTGTGGCAACTCGCTGTTCCTCTTCCTCAGCTAACTTGCTCTGGCATGCTAAGAATAACTCTTCATCCATCTCAGAGAACATTTTCCTTACATTCAGAGTTACATTCAGAACTGCTTGGTTCCAGTGATTCCGGGTATTTCGCTCAAGAGCTGGGAAGATGATGGGCAAGATGGTTTGTCTATTTTGTGCTATAAGAGTAACAAGATGGTCATTGTTCCATAGAAATAGAGCCCGTTCAGCAACCTGAAAAATAACAGTTAAACTAATGACAAACAAACATAAAAGTAAGTGGTAACAATGTGAAAGCTACAAAAGCTCATAAGTAGAGATCAACGCAAAGAAAATGACTTTATTTCAAAAATGTGTGACTGGCTGACGCACATGCAAAAGGCTATATGTAATGGGGTTTTTGCCAGACCTATATCTGGAGGTTCAAGATGAAAATCCAACTATAAAGGGGAAACTGATATAGCATCTAGCAAAAAAGCAATGCATTTTATTTCCATATGACATCAAGAGAAAGGGGCATGCCTCTTTGGAGGACCCTCTGTATGGTTATGGATCTAGATCCAGGTACAGAATATCATACACAATCCAAACATGTAAGTGCGGTAGTATGTAAAATGAAGAGGTTTCAATCAAGGAAAATGGTAGTGCTTATAGTTTCAACCTCCAGATCTTTCTTGCCAATCAGGTCCAGCTTACTCCGAAACATCAGTTGATAATGGAACCCCAGATCAGGAAAACTTTTAAGTCCAATTTATCCATATTACTAGAACCACATTTGCTGTTATGGAATCAAAGACCCTGAAATAAGAAAATGAGACCACCTAAAGGTCCATCATGATGAATATACAGTTTTGCTAGCATTCTTGAGGTTGTTATGGGGTCCAAAACTTCTTCTCAACAGGAGAAATTTCATGTGATATTTTGAATCTCTGGATATTTGGGTTGTTGCAGACTTTTTTGACATGCAGACTGAATAACCTTTATCCGGTTGCCAAACAAGGCATAACAGAAAACTATGCATTTAAAGGGGTCAAGTAGCGTGCTCATGTGATGTTCTGAATCTCTGGATATTTGGATAACTCACACAGGCCTTTTTGACATACGACATGAATAACCTTTATCCAGTTGTCAAACAGGGCATAATGGAAAACTGCATTTGAAGGGATCGAGTAGCATGCTCAGGGAAAAGAGAGGTTCTTGTCCCTTGAGACTAAGTGATCCCTTCCATTTCTATAGTAATTTATGTCCTGATATGAGCAATGATCTACCTGTGATTCCCAAAGCTAGGGAGGGCAAATGTACACCAAAAATGCTTCTTTAACAGTCAGAGATCTGCATTCATGAATAAACAAGAAACAACATCCATAGGTAACTCAATCAAGTGAAGGACGACAACCAGCTTTTCTATAAGGTTGGTTGTAATAGAATACTTTCTCGTTCATTCTGAAGCTTGAGAATGTTATGAAACAAGTACAGTGCATATTGTTTAAGTGGTATTACTTATGATCTCAATTCATCTTAAACAACTTCATAATTGTCTACTTGGAGGCGTCCAATTGAAGTGAAAAAGATAAAAATAATTCCTGCACAAAGACCACAACTAATAGTTTCACATATGAAAATATATCTGCTTACTCCATTAATATCTTCTCATTTTGACTTGCATACAGGGACCTGTCTACAAAGATTTGGAAGTGGATCTAGCAAGTTTATGTTCTGTATACTTTAGCAGCATATCGAGGTCTTCTGTTGCCTTTTAAAAATATCAGGACACTTTCATATGACAATCCAGTGGAACATATAGAGAATGAATGGCGCTGCTGCTTTCACCAGCTAAAGCATGGCCAAGAAAACAAGACAAAACGGAGTACACTAACTAAGCACTTCAAATGATAGAAATGTCGAGCTACCATTGAAAGTGGATATTTCCATTCACTTATCAAACAAAAAGGCCAGTCATATAAAAATAAGATTAGATATGTAACAAACGAGCAGATGATGCTCCCAGAGCATCTGAGAGCATTGAGAGACATCTGGTTATCCATTATGCGAATATGTATTATCAAATGAATATAAAACTGAGGAATCTCCGAGACTGAGTTACCTGAAAATGGGAGCTGTTGAGACAGCAGCCAATCCGGTGGGATAGTGGGACCATGATCTTCTGGAATTCTGTCATGTTAGTTGCTTCCAAAATCTCCTCCAGTTCACTGAGAAACATCAGTTCTTTTTGACTATTGGTTAATGGCCAAAACTTTAACAAACCTCTTATCACCACACTTGCAAGATTTGGCTCCTTCTCTATGAACTGTGTTACACAGTAGGTAAGCTGCTGGAGATAACTACCTACCGTCTTCGATTTATGCAGAGGAATTAATGCTTTCCGCAAGAACATCTTGTGTTCCTCCTTCAATGGCAATGCAAATCCACTGACGACACTTCCAAAGACCTCAAGCAACTCAGCAATCCCATTATGCTTTTCCGTCTCAAAGACAAAGCGATAGAATATGTTACTCACGGCCTTACGAATGAAGGGCCTGTGAACCATGAACTTTCCATAGATCCTGTGCAGAATTGTCTTCAGGCAGTCTTTTTCTCTTGGATCCTCAGAATCAAAGAGGTCAAGCAGTCGCAAGATGAATGCGTGATCCACATGTTTCTTTCCTACCTTTGTGTCAAGCGAAGACGAGGCAATAAATTTAAGAAGCAAGTCATAGACAATTTGCAGATGAGGCCAGGCAGGATCGAAGGTTGGCTCGTCCTCGTCGTTTTCGCCACCTAAAGAACCCGATCGGTAATTCGGCGGAAACACCCTGAATAAGTTAGCTGCAAACATCTTACAGCTGGCAGCAATGGCCTGCTCGGAGAATCTGCCAGTCCCGGATGAGATGTACTCAAGAAGCTCCATCAAGGCCTGGCGTTTCAGGTCCTTCTCAACGGGGTCCTTGTTCGGGTCGCTGAAATCAAAGACTACACAGCAGAGGTTCAGCTTACCGATGAAAAGATTCTGCTTTTCCTGGTTGGGCACATCTTTGAAGGAAAGAAGAGGCTCGATCCCGGTGACAACGCTGGAAGGGAAGACGGCCGAGGACATCCGCTTGACTGCGGCACCCGGCCGGTTGGACGCCGCATTCAGGCTGCTCGTCCTTTGAATCGAGTTGCCGGATGCAGCGGCATTGTTGCTGCAACTGCTCGACAACGGATCCGAAGTAGCATCCGACTTAGAGGACTTCCTGGGGAATTTGCTGAGGAACTGCTTCCACATGGCGGACGATCTTGGCAGACCAGACACAACGGACAACGAGGAATCTGAATAGTATAAATGTGTGTGTGGGGGAGTGGGGGGGGGGTCTCACATGGGTAAACAACAAATAGTGCAGTGCAAGCTCCGGATCTCCGAGAACGGACCAGGTCTATAGGAGAGGGAGAGAAGGAACTGCGGCCTTCACCTTTTCCACCCTCTGTGCTGGATTCAGCAACAGCTGCTATGCAGATGACATCTAATTTCAAAGAAGCGAGAGGCGGAAAAAGACCTGGCTTTGTGTAGGAAAACCTAGAAAACAGTAGCGAAGGTGCGGATGCGATACAATCCAGGAAAGAAAATCTGTCCTTTCTGTGTCGTGAAGCCTACGTCTTCACAATAGGAAAGCCACAGCGAAGGGCGGAGGAAACAAAGGGAAGAACCCAAATAATCGCGAGACAGAGAGAAAGAAAACAAAGCTTGCCAGATGGATCAGAATCTTTCCATACAAGAAGACATCCCATTGTGGAATGCGATCGATCCAGCGAGGGGATCTGAGGATGCACGCGTGAACCAGGGTTTCTGTTCAAGCGGGGACGACAAGCCGCTCAAGGTCTCGGTGGAGGGCGCTCCGGGGATCCTTCCGGTGTAGAGAGGTGGAGATCAGGAAGTGGGAGCGACGAGGAGGGGCACGCATTGGCAGGGGAGCGGTGGGAGCTCGCCGGCGGGCCGCGGGGGTTCCGTTCTCACCTAGCGGCGGCGGCGGCAACGGTGGGGGCGCCGCCAGGGGAAACCTGGAGGGGAGAGGGGTGCCGTCGTCGAACGGTCGAACTAAGCGACGATCGTTGAGAAGACACTTGCTGTCCAGTGGAGAGAGAGAGAGAGAGAGAGAGAGAATGGAGAGGACGAGACAGCGTTTAAAACAGGAATTTGGTACGAAAATATTTCATATAAATATACACATGGTTATTTAGAAAATTAATATTCTTTATATAATTAACCTCAATTGTCTTTCTAAATACATTTCAAGATCTGACTTGGATCACATAATTTTAATTAGGATTCTCGGTGACGCAATTGGGTGATCTGCTACTGCTAGGCGGAAAATTGAGTTTGGCACTTAAAAAAATAGGAACAATATCGTACCACATTTTATCCTTTTGAACACGGAAATTTTAATTAAGTTATTTTTCCAAAAGTGTGAAAAAAAGGTATGGTAAAAAAGTGCGACAATACTTTTTCTCGATGAAATATTGAAATAAACAAATCGAATTTGAGCGGGTGACGGAGATAGGTTGCTCGCTCCATCAATGTGTAAATAAAAGTTTTTTCTATGCGTTTTAGTGGAGAAAAATAATGTCAGTTAACGTGGTTACAGTTTCAAGACCAACTAACGAAATCTTGATCACGCAGAGTGATTTGTTTGGGTCATCTCTAATAAGCTGTCTTAAAAAAAAAAACATTTGGCAACTGTACATTATTATTATTATTATTATTATTATTATTTATTATATTGGGTGGGGGGAAAAATATAAAATGTAAATATCAAATTGGAAAAGGTGACGAGGATGGATCCGCTGCCCATGTTTGGAATTGGCTCAAAATCCTCGTCCTCGACAACAGCTTGACCAGTCTCCTTGGTTTTCTTTAATTTTGAGCCTCCAAATGTCACTATGTTCTTGTCTTTTTAACATGCCCACTTGCGCTCGTCCATTTGCTGAAAGGAACTAGTACTAAACAACCTCGTTGCTATTTCAATATTGCTATCATCTCCATGTCATACTACAACTCTGATACCCATCCACGCCCATGTTGGAAATGAGGCATATAGTTATTAGATAATTGAGAGACGAGATGATCGAGGACCATGTTGCATATATGTCAAGATGGAATTATCCAATAAGCATAGTAAATAGTGATAAAAAGAGAAATGCTTTGTACAGTTCATACGGTAAAAACGTCATGTTGGATTCGCCGGGTGGCTTCTCATTCGCCCACGTTGCAAGGGAGCCACGTCATACGCCATTAATGTCGTCGCTCGTCTCTCTGCGTTGCGGCTTCCGAGACGTTTCACATGAAACCGCCGGCGTCACGAAACCGCAATTACGTCCGAATTTTTTAAACCCAATTTTGCCCTTTCCCGCCTTTTGTGTGAAAAATCTGAAAGAAGAGTCTCCTCCATTGCAACCATCCCCACGAATTTACAACCTTCCTCTCCCACGAAACATCTACCATCCTCTCTGCAAATCCAGTGATCATCTCTATGCAAATCCAGTGATCTTCCTCGTTCTGTCTTCTCATCCATGACTACTAAGAAGAGTAACGCCATGCAGATTACAGGTCAGTCCAGCTCTGGGGAGAATTTGAAGATGCAGTGTACTGTGCCGGCGGGAGTGATGCCACCACCATTTATGCCACCTTATCAGATAAGTAGGCCGGTAGGTATACCATTTATGCCACCTTATCATATGAAATAGGCCATTGTTATACCCCTTCATGACGCCATACACTACGTCGTTCATACATTACGTCCCGACAGCACATGGTCCACTGCATGCAAGTAACGATGACAAGAGAGCAGAAGTACTCTATCAGAGCCCAGAAGTACCTCCGGAAGAAAATGTAGAAGCACAACAAACTCTGGAGGACCTTCTGAAGAACCAGTGGGATCTGTTATACATGACATTATTGACGATGTTAACGAATAAAATCAGTGCCTGCAAGCCCTGATTTAGGGAACAATGATGTTGAACATGGAGAAATGACGAAGTTAACGAACTAGTGCTGGGATGCCCAGATCTAGAGAATAAGGATATTGCCACATGTCTGCAATGTAAGTGGATATGTATCTGTTTGTGACTGTCATTTGTACTTCTTCCATTATTTTTGAATGCTATGTACTCTTAGTTAATTATCATTGGAAATTTATATTTTTGTAAAATTCTTCTATTGTTTTTTGAAATATTATATTGTCACTGAAAGGAATGTATTTGTCACTGGTCTGTATGTATTTGTCAGGGAATGTTTCTATTTGTCACTGCATTCTTGAGTCTGCCACATGAATCTTTCTATTTGTCACTGGTCTGCATGTATTTGTCACTGGAATCTTCTATTTGTCACTGGTCTGGATGTATTTGTCACTGGGAATCTTGTATTTGTCACTGGAAGGGACCTATTTGTCACTGAGAATCTTGTATTTGTCACTGGAAGGGACCTATTTGTCACTGAGAATCTTGTATTTGTCACTGTAAGGGACCTATTTGTCACTGGGAATCTTGTATTTGTCACTGGAAGGGACCTATTTGTCACTGGGAATCTTGTATTTGTCACTGGAAGGGACCTATTTGTCTACCGCATTAAACATGCTCATATGTCACATATTCTCACATTTTACTTGTTGTTTTAACATAAAAGTAATTTAATCACATGGTTTCACATTCTCACATATGGAAGCACATTATCACATCACTTTCACACATTCACTTTGCACATTCACACTTAATTTACATCTTTACATATATTTTGCCGTACCACATAGTCCGAACCACCATAAAGAAGGACACATCACACACATAACACATACCCGTCACCTAGGCAATACAGTGACGAATCTTGGTAACTGCGTAGAACCGGGAGAAGCCCTCTCCACCCTAACCAGTGGTACTTGTCCACCTTTAGGATTTCATCCTGATGCCCACAGGATATCACATACACATTGAGCCTTCCCATAGGGACTTTTCCACAGTACGGCTCCACAGCCTTCTATGGTAGCAATGACAATTTTGGCACATTTATCACTTAATCACATTATTCACATTGATCGCATGTTTAACACAAATTTTCATGCACTTAATGACTCATTTATATGCTCATGATTCAAACACATATATCAGGTTCCATGACTGTCTCATAATGTTAATACATGCTTAACAGAACCTAATCAGGGTACTAATCATCAGAAAAATATCATTTTAACTAATCATGCTTAACATGGCCATTAATGACTTATAACTGGAAATAATAGTCAAAAATGTCAGAACATGCTCAAATTTTAACCATAGACCCTGCGCGTGGAATATATCAGATGTCTAATTTTTCAGAATTTTCACGATAGTACATCTATTCTTAACATTTAACACAGATCTCAGGTAATTTAACAAGATGATTTGATTAAACATGGTAGACAGTAAACTAACGACTCTATTAGTCCTAAAACATGCACACAGTAACCCTAAGTTCATGGAAAATTCTTGTGACAATAATACACATCATACATATTTATCTCGAATTTAAATCTGTCATGACATGCTCAATTACTCATAACAGAAATTCGACAATTTACAAATAGGATCAAAAAATTGTCAGAAATTCATGGCTCAATCTACTAAACGTACCTAACAAGAAAGAATTTCCCAAACCTATTCATACAATCAAAATTTTTGAAAGATCACCTATCATATATTAAAACACCTTTCTAGAAAAATCTGAAGAACTTAACGCAAGAGGTTTGCGTCAAGGGAGTTACGGCCTGATCGATTGTCGTCAACACAAAACTCAATGGCAAGATGTTGCCATTAACTTCCTATCAATAGAAAGTGCAGACCGAAACAAACAGACATAGATTTGGGGTCTAGGACACAAGACAAAAATCCTCAAAATTTGTAAACCCTAGATGATAAGTATAGGGATGAAACCCTAAGTACTTTTTTTTTAAATCCACGAGTCCTCAGGGACAGCGACTGGAGAGTGCACCCAATCCAGAGGAGTGGAAACCCCTAAGTTACTTGCCTCTAGGAAACTCCTGAGATCGAATTAAGGTGATGAAGCCCTCCTCGGCCAAGCCAAATAGGTAGTCTTCACTGGCTTGATTTGACTTCCACGCCCAAAAGAATGATCCCAACAACGAAAGAGCTTCTCCACATTCAGAAAAACCTCCCTCTTGCCGAAGAACGCTGGTGCAGCTTTTGGTTCTCCGGATCCACCCCTCAAAACTCTCTCTTTTTCCTCTCCCCAAAACCCAAAAGCCCTAGCTGAGCAAAAATCCTATCTTTGCAGAGATGGCCTAGTTTTATAGGAGTTTGGGTCGTAGGTGTCTTAGGGAAGAGAAACTCCCAGATGACGTGGGTTTCCTAGTTTACCTCCCAGAGAAATCGGGACAGTTTCAAGTTAAGAAACCCAAACACAGCTGGAGAAGTTAATGGCCAATTAGTTGCCATCAACCAGAAGTAAACGTCAATCGATTTTGATGTCAAGATCTTCAGGCCAGACTGTAAACAACACATTGCTTGCTGTCAACAAGAAGTTAATGTCAAAGGATGTTGACGTTAAGAAGGAATTCAGATAGCACTTAAAAACATAACAACAGGTCATAAAAGGCACAGAAAACTAGGTCTTTACACCCTCTCCCCCTAAAAGAAACTTCGTCCCCGAAGTTAGAGCAAAGGTACTAACTGAACAAATGGGGATACTGCTTCTTCATGACCTCCTCGAGCTCCCATGTAGCTTCCTCTCATGAGAAGTTCCTCCAGAACACCTTCACAGAAGTTATAGCCTTATTCCTGAGGTGTTGAACCTTACGATCGAAGATGGCCACTGGTTGCTCCACATATGACAAATCTGGATGATGTTCCACTGGCTCGTGGCTGATAACATGTGACGGATCTCACACGTATCTTTGGAGCATAGACATGTTGAATATAGGGTGCACACTTGCTAGCACTGGGGGTAATGCTAGCTCATACGCCACACTGCCCATCCGCTTGAGAATCTCAAACGGGCCAATAAACCTCAGACTCAGCTTGCCATGCCTGCCAAATCTGACAACACCTTGTGTAGGTGATACCTTGAGGAAAACATGCTTGCCAACCTCAAACTCTAAGTCCTTCCTTCTATTGTCGGCATAGCTCTTCTGCCTATTCTGTGCTGCAGTCAACCTCTACTTGATGAGCTAGATCTTGTCTGATGTTTCTTGAACCAACTGATGCCAACCAACTATCTATCTCCAGTCTCCTCCCAACACAAGGGAGACCTACAAGGTCGACCATACAATGCCTCAAATGAAGCCATGCCTATACTTGCGTGGAAACTGTTGTTGTAAGCAAACTCCACAAGTGGTAGGTGACGTTCCCAATCACCCTTCCAGTCAAGCACGCATGCTCTCAACATGTCCTCGAGTGTCTTAATCATCCTCTCGGACTGACTATCTATTTGAGGATGGAAAGCCGAACTAAGCTTCAACTGAGTACCCATCACCTCTTGGAGACCCTGCCATAACCTTGACGTAAACCGTGGGTCTCTATCTGAGATAATGTACTTTGGCACTCCATGTAGTCTCACAATGCTGCCCACGTAAAGCTTAGCCAAGCTCTCCACAGACTGCTTCTTCCTCATAGGTAAGAAGTGAACAGTCTTGGAGAAACGGTCCATGATCGCCCATATCAAGTCATTGCCCTTAACTGATCTGAGCAAACCCGTCACAAAGTCCATGGTGATAGCTCCCCACTTCCACACAGGTATCTCCATCTTCTACATAAGGCCTGATGGTCTCTGACGTTCGGCCTTAACCCGTTGACACACTAAACTCTAAGACACGAACTCTGCCACATCCTTCTTCATACCTGACCACCAAAAGGACCGTTTCAAGTCCTGGTACATGTTGGTGTTTTCTGGATGAATGGAGAACCATGACCTGTGAGCTTCTGCAAGTACTTGCTCTCTAACCTCCAAGATGTTTGGTACACATACTCTGTGCTGAAATCTGATAACACCGTCCTCATCATGAGCAATACCTGCCTTGCCCACCAACTCCTGAAGTTTGGGATCTGCTCCCTGCTGCTTTATTACCTCGTCTAACATAGTGGATCGGATGAAAAACTATGATACGAAAGCCTGACATAACTGTGGCTCTAACTCGGTCATAGCGCATGCTGCATCCTCTAGCATCTTCCAATATTGATGAAGTAGAGATCTCTTCCAGCTGAGTGCATCTGCCACGACATTCCCCTTCCCTAGATGGTACTAAAGCTCAAAGTCATAGTCCTTTAGAAACTCGATCCACCTTCTCTGCCACAGGTTCAACTCCTTCCGAGAGAACATATATTTCAAGCTTTTGTGGTCTGTGAACACCTCGAATCTAACACCATAGAGATAGTGTCTCCAGATCTTTAGTGCATAGACCACAGTTGCTAACTCCAAGTCATGGGTTGGATAGTTACGCTCATGCTACTTTAGTTGACGAGAAGCATAGGCAACTACCTTATCATGCTGCATCAAAACACAATCAAGGCCTATCTGCGAAGCATCTGAATAGATCGCAAAACCCTTGGCACCACTAGGCAATATCAACACGAGTGCAGATGTCAGCCTTGTCTTCAGCTTTTGGAAACTGCTCTCACACTCCTCGAACCACACATACTTGATCCCCTTCCTTGTTAACTTGGTTAAAGGCACTGCTATGGAGACAAAACCTTCTATGAATCGCTTGTAATAAATTGCTAAAGCAAGAAAGCTCCTGATCTCAGATGGTGTCCCTTGGAGTCTCCCATTCTAATACTGCCTGCACCTTCGCCAGATCAACAACCACTTCAGCGCCTAAGATGACATGCCAAGGAAGTGAACTTCCCCCATCCAGAAGTCAACTTGCTGAACTTGGCATACAACTTGTGCTCTTGGAGAGCTTCTAGAACTGCCCTCAAGTGCTCACGGTGTGTAGCCTTATCAGGGGAATAGACTAGCACATTATTATGAACACCACAACAAAACTATCCAAGTATGGTCTGAACACCCTGTTCATGAGATCTGTGAATGCTGCTGGGGCATTAGTTAGACCAAACGGAAGCACAAGGAACTCGTAGTGTCCATAACGGGTCCTAAATGTAGTCTTCGAAGCTCCTCCTCCTTGATCCTCACTGATGGTAGCCTGATTGCAGATCGATCTTGGAGAACACGGACGCATTTGGAGCTGACAAACAAAAATCGTCAATGCCGGCAAGGGTTACTTGTCTTCACCGTCACCTGGTTGAGCTTTCTGTAGTCTATGCACAACCTAAGAGAACTTCCTTCTTCTTCACGAACAGTATAGGTGTGCCCCATGGTGACATACTAGGGTGAATAAACCCCTTATCGAGCAACTCCTACAACTGCTTCCTCAACTCAGCTAACTCTGCAGGTGCCATCCAGTAGGGAGCCTTAGAGATAGGTGAGGTGCCTGGAAGCAACTCGATAGTGAACTCTATCTCCCTCGCTAGTGGCAATCTAGACAAATCATCAGGGAACACATCTGGGAACTCCTGCACAACCTCGATCTCCTTAAGGGTAGGTGACTGATCGGTCTCAGGAATCAAGACCACACTGGCAAAAAAAGCGTCACAACCCTTGTTCACCATTCTTATAGCCTTCATGGCGGAGATCATGAACCTTCCCGCTAGATGCCTAGGAAAAGGATGTGAGAACTCATCTCTCTAGGATACGAAAAGTAATTCTCTTCCTCCTATAATCGACCAAGACATAGTGTTCGTCAAGCCAATCTAGACCAAGTATAACATCATAGTCTTTCATCTTGAGCAAGTAGAAGCACCCAAACAAACCTTGGTCTTCAATGCACACAAGTAAAGATGGAATGCACTTCCTGGTCGCTAGTACCCGCTGGTGTGTGCACAACAGAGGAACCTCTAAATCTTCTGCTCAACTCCAGACTCTACCGCTACTACTTAGCAAACTGCTCGGAACAACGAGTGTGTAGCACCCGTATCAAATAATACGAGCCTACACACCCAAACTAAAAATAGTACCTTCCGTGACGTTCTCGCCTACTCAGCATCCTCACGTGCAAGTGCATACACTTGGGCTGGGCCAGAGGCCTTCTTGGCTTTCCGATCACTGGTGCCACTACCGCTATTGCTGCTGGGGCTGGCGCTCCTCTCTGTGCAAACTGCTGAAGTCTGGGATAGTCTCTAATCTGATGCTCTGTGCTGTTGCACTTCAGGCATTTCCATGCTAGTTTCCAACACTCTGAGCCGCCATGTGTCCTCCTACAATGAGGACACTCCTTCTTGTCGCTGGGCCTGAATCTGGGTGTCTGGGGTACAGCCACTAACTGGCTCGGAACTGCTGTACGCTATGGCTGCTGGTACACGGCTGCTTTCTTCCTATCCTGCCTCTGGAATGGTGGTGCCGACCTCTTCTGGGTCGCCCTCTTCTCCTCCATGTACTGGTCCATCTCGCTCTCCTGCTTGCACACTGCACTGAGAGCCTCGTCTAAGGTCCGATGATCAAAAGCTACCAATCTCGACCTGAGTGATGGTCTGAGCTTCATCATGAACTTCTTAGCCTTCCTTCGCTCATCTGCAACAATGTGGGGAGTGTACTTAAAAAGCTCAGCAAACCTAGCCTCGTATTCTAGGATAGTCATGGAACCCTGTGTAAGAGAAAGAAACTCCTACTCCATCTTGTCCTGAATATGCTCAGGGATGAACTTGGCCTTAAAGAGTCTGGTAAACTTGGCCCAAGTCACCTCTAAAGCTCCATCCTTGTACCTGGTATGTAGCATAGAGGTCCACCAAACATCGGCCCTCTCCTACAAGATGCAACCAATAAGCACCATCTAGACCAAAAATCTTAATCTTATACAAGCACATATACTCTAAGTACCTATAGCATTTAAGTCACCAGGCTCACTTTATCCTCTTCCGCACACCTGATAGTATGGAAGATCTTCTCTACCTCCCTCAACTAGCTCTCTGCTAAGAGGGGTTGACTCCCCCCCTTAAAAGAAGGTAGAGCCATCCTCTTAAACCTCTCCATGATGGACATACCACCATGACCATGCTCCTGGGGAATTGGAGCTGGAGCCTGAGCCTTAAATAATAATCAACACATAAGCAATCATATAATCAACAAAACAGACTACTCCTATTCAACAACTCTAACCTGCGCCTGTAACTAGGCCTGTAATGTAGCCTGAGTCTGTGCTTGCGTCTGCATCGCCTGGACCAGGCCTTGCATGAACACGCCATAGTCCACATGTGGCAGTGGTGGGAGTACTGTGGGACCGTGGAGTGTTGGGGCCTGCTGCTCACCCCTCTCCTCACGTCTCTGCTCATCCTCCCGAGCCTGAGTACTACGCCTACCATGGCTCGCCATTACCTGTAAAACAAATATCTTAATTAGGATCTAAATTCTTTAGTCCTAACTATTTTCTTAACTATATTTTGTTCATTATTAGGTGTTTGCCCATATATGGACTAATTCTATAAAGGCTTTGAAATATTGTGTGGATGATGACTTATTTATGTACAATCTCAACCTGTGGCACCCTGATACCAATCTCTGTAATGCCCCCCTTTACACCGGTACGATTATACCAATCCACGTCGATATAAAGTATGCCGTCACAGTGGGACATGTACAACATCGTCTCACGTGTTAAATAAATAAAAGTACAAGTTAAGTAAATAGCTCTTAAGATCTTAGCTACTCCTCTCGCTCGGAATCGCTCCTCGCTATCTCCTCCTCGATCTCAAGAATACATGTCTCACCTGTATAATTAAGCAAGGATGAGTCTTCATAAAGACTCAGCAAGCAACTATTGGTACATCCAAACACTTAACATTCGTTCTACACAAGTTTAACATAAAGAATAATTTATCACGATTCATGTAGCAATAAACAAGTACTAAATGAACAATCTATAACATGCTAACTACACATAGATTTATATAAATCATGGTATCAATCATAACTCATTCATGGCACATTCCAAACATCTAACTCATGAAATCTAACACTTGTCTATTATGATACTAGCATGATATCTACTGCATTAAACATGATCATAGATCACCTATCTCACATTTACTTGCTGTTTTAACATAAAGTAATTTAATCACATGGTTTCACATTCTCACATATGGAAGCACATATCACATCACTTTCACATATTCACTTTGCACATTCACACTTAATTCACATCTTTACACATCTTTTGCCGTGACACATAGTCCGAACCACCATAAAGAAGGACACATCACACACATAACACATACCGTCACCTAGACAATATAGTGACGAATCTGGTAACTGCACAAAACCAAGAGAAGCCCTCTCCACCTAACCAGTGGTACTGTCCCACCTCCAAGATTTCATCCTAATGCCCACAGGATATCACATACACATTGAGCCTTCTCATAGGGACTTTTCTATAGTACGGCTCCACAACCTTCTATGGTAGCACTGTCAATTTCGGCACATTCATCACTTAATCACATTATTCACATTGATCGCATGTTTAACACAAATTTTCATGCACTTACTGACTCATTTACATGATGATGATTCAAACACATATATCAGGTTCCATGACTGTCTCATAATGTTAATACATGCTTAACAGAACCTAATCAGGGTACTAATCATCAGAAAAACATCATTTTTAACTAATCATGCTTAACATGGCCATTAATGACTTATAACTAGAAATAGTAGTCACGAATGTCAGAACATGCTCAAATTTTAATCATAGACACTAGTGTGGAATATATCAGATGTCTAATTTTTCAGAATTTTCACGATAGTACATCTATTCTTAACATTTAACACAGATCTCAGGTAATTAACAAGATGATTTGATAAAACATGGTAGATAGTAAAATAACGACTCTATTAGTCCTAAAACATGCACACAGTAACCCTAAGTTCATGGAAAATTCTTGTGATAATAATCCACATCATACATATTTATCTCGAATTTAAATCTGTCATGACATGCTCATTACTCATAACAGAAATTCGACAATTTACAAATAGGATCAGAAAATTGTCAGAAATCATGGCTAAATCTACTAAACGTACCTGACAAGATAGAATTTCCCAAACCTATTCATACAATCAAAATTTTGAAAGATCACCTCTCATATATTAAAACACCTTCTGGAAAAATCTGAAGAACTTAACGGCAAGGGGTTTACCGTCAAGGGAGGTTAACAACCTGATCGATTGTCGTCAACACAGAAACTCATTGGCAATGATGTTGTCGTCAACTTCCTGTCAGCAAAAAGTGCAGACCGAAACCAAAAAGGTAGAGAATGATGATCAGTTTAACCCCATGTAATTCAAATAAATTACATATCTATTTTGGTGATTAACAAAACTATATAAAGTTTAATCTAACTATATTTCTACAAGTTTTGAGCACAGGAATGAATCAAGAAAAGTCAAGCAAATTCTGTAAGCATCTCACCCTGATGTATTTAGAGTTCAGTCACTAAAATTTCTCTAAGTAACATCGATTCCATATAGGTCATAACAATTTCTATAGAGCTATAACGATTTCATATTCATAAGGACTCGCTATGTGCTTTTATCGAGTTGTTAAGTGATCGCAACGATTCATTAGTGTCGCAACGATTTGCCCTCACAACGATTTGTTAAGTGATCGCAACGATTCATAAGTGATCGCAATGATTTTCCCTCACAACGATTGTTAAGTGATCGCAACGATTTGCCACTCACAACGATTTGTTAAGTGATCGCAACGATTCGTTAAGTGATCGCAATGATTTGCCCTCACAACGATTTGTTAAGTGATCGCAACGATTGTTTGTCGAACGATTCGTTAAGTAATCATAACGATTTGCTTTCCACAATGATCCTTAAGTGAGACAACGATTTGCTCTCACATAGATTTCTTAAAGAAGCACACAATTTGTACATCGATTTGTTATAACTTCATAACGATTTGTACATCGATTTGTTTATAACATCACAACGATTTGTACATCGCTTTGTTCATAACATCACAACGATTTGTACATCAATTGGTTATAACTCATAATGATTTTACATCGATTTGTTTATAACGTCATAACGATTTGTACATCGATTTGTTTATAACTTCATAACGATTTGATTATTAATACATATAACGATTGTGTATGCATCTCTTTACTTATGAATGCACAACGATTCACTCATTTGCACAACGATTTCATAAGTCATGTATATAACGATTTCATGGAAGACATCGATTCAATTTTCGAGCTAATTTTGATATGTTGGAAAGTCAAAGTCTTCACGCATATTTATGTCAGCTGTGCATTTATGAAGACTGAACATATCACTGTATGAATGCATACGATATCTTCCATTATCGTATCATACTCTGTAAACATCTTTTAGAACAACAAAATGGCATTACTATTTTGATGAACATTCGTTCTAACGTTGACTGACAACAAGAGAGAACTTAGCTGTCTATTGTTCAAGCTTTAAATATGTGCTGGTCTCTGACAGCATCCGTCATACAACGTTGGACAAAATAGAAGCCAAAGAAGATTACATAAGATCCTTTCTCTCTTTGCGTGCATGAAAAGATAAAGGACTGTTGACTAGAAGCTTCAAGTGTCAAGCAGTCTAACGTACACTTATGCATAGAGAATACGGGCACTTCAACGTTCGAATTTCAAAAGATGATATATATATAGAAGAATGAAGTTTCAAATAAGATGCAGAGTGATCAGAGAACAAGAAGTTACAACGCCTTCTATCTTCTGCAAGCTTTTCTTAGAGCCATGAAAAAACTCCCATTAGTCTTAGCTCTTGCTCTCTGTGCTAAGTTTAGATCTGTGAGAGAGCCTTTTTTTCTGAGAAGAGTCCTTGATTGTAGTTTTTCTTCTCAGTCCTTGCTTCAGATCAAGCGGTGTTCTATAAGCTTGATCTAGGGGCATTATCTCTTTGAACACATTCTCTTGTGTCTGTTCCTTCGGTTGTGAAGGAAGACCTGGTGTGGTATCCAGGGTGTTGTTCCCTTCGTTGTGAGGAAGACCTGGTGGGGTATCCAGGGTGGTGTATTTCCCTTCAGATTGAAGGAAGACCAGCTGCGGTTGGGTGTGTAAGGGTTCATAAGGGAGACAGTACCCTTGGGTTAGTGAAATCCTGAGATATTGCTCAGGGATGGACGTAGGACTCTAAGGAAAGGAGATCCGAACCAGAATAATTTTTTGTGTTGTGCGATTGCTTTTGCGTGTTTATCTTTGTCTTCACTAACAATAACAATCTGCGAAGTGGTTTTTGTGACTATTGTGTGAACAGGATTTGAGTATCAAATAATTTTAATATCCCATTCACCCCCCCTCTGGGCTAGCTAGCTGGGCAACAAGTGGTATCAGAGCTAGTCTCTTCGTCAAAGAAGAAGATCCAACGATCTGAAGAGTAAAGATCAATGGCAGCCCAAGGTCACTGTGAAGGTCAGTCTGTCAACAGGCCACCGCTATTCAATGGAGAAGATTACACCTACTGGAAGACCAGGATGGAATACTTCTTGCAAGGATTTGATTTTCAGATCTGGTCAATTATAGAAGAAGGAGATCTTCTAGTCACCAATGAAAAGGACAAATGGACTGATGATGATAGAAAGAAAATATCTCTCAACTGCAAAGCCAAAAGCATTTTATGTTGTACCCTCAGTAAAAAGGAATTCAACGTGTATCTTCCTGCAAATCGCCATGGAAATGTGGGAAAAGCTCAGGATCACTATGAAGGCACTGACAAAGTCAAGGAAACCAGGATAGACATTCTAGTGACTCAATATGAAAGGTTCCAGATGCAGCTATGAGAATCTATAACCCAAATGTTCAGTAGATTCATAGATATTACAAACGGATTGGCCGGACTAGGAAAAAGCTAAGAGATAGGAGATATGGTATGGAAAATTCTTAGATCCCTACCATCTTCTTGTCCCAAGGTAATAGCTATAGAAGAAGACAATGACTTGAAAAAGATGTCATTGGAAAAGCTCATTGGGTCCCTCATGGCCATGAGATAAACATGGAAAGATTAGGAGAATCATCTAGTAAGAAGAAGCACTCAAATGCCCTCAAAGAGCAGAAGGCAGCTCTGAGGAACAATTAGAATATGAAGCCAGTAGCGAAGATAGTGAAGACGAAGAAGCTATGCTATCTAGGAGGCTTCAACGGATTTTAGCCAAAAAGAAAAGATATCAGTCCGGCAGAAGACACTTCAAGAAAAATAAGGACTTTAAGAAGATAGAAGGAAAGGACTCAAAGAAATGTGAGCCCATCTGCTACGAGTGTAAGAAGCCGGACATATCAAAGCAGAATGTCCGAAGCTAAAAAAATCTGAATTTAAAAAGAAAGACAGCTCCAAGAAATTCAGGAGATATAAGAAGAAAGCAATGGCAGCAGCTTGGAGCAACAGCAGTGACTCGGACAGCGAGTCAAACTCAAGCAGTGAGGAAGAAGAAGAAGCCAACCTAGCCTTCATGGCAAATACTGAAGAAAAGGTAACTTCAGACTCTTCTTCGATTCCTGTCATGATTCTGATTCAGATAATTTAGAAGAAGCTTTCAACGAGCTTTATGATAAATATAGAAAAGTATCTAAATTACTAAAAGCTAGTAAGAAAAATGTTGCATGTCTAGAGAATACCATTCAGATTTAAAATCAGAAAATGAACAACTAGAGAAGGAAGTTAAAGAACTTAAAAGAAGAAATGAGTTACTATGCAAAGATTTAAAAGATAAAAACAAACAAATAATCAACTAGAAAAACAAGAGACAGTAGATGGATTAGAAAGTAAAATTAAAATGCTAACAGAAGAAAATGAAAAATTATCAAGTACGTTAGAAAAATTACTAATGGTAAAAATTCCTTAATATTAAAAGGTGCTAGACGGTCAGGTAAAAAGAAGAATGGACTAGGTTACATTCCATTAGATAATGAAGACACAAAAGTATACCCTAAAATATATCCAACTTCAAAATTCGTACCTGAACAAGATGTAGCATATAAATCAGACTTTAAATATGCTCCATATGAAAAAATAACTAGAACAACATGTTGCAGTCACTGCAACAAGCTAGGACATACCAAAATAACCTGTCCAACTAAATATAAAAGATGGATAATCAAAAGGAAAATTGATGACACTAACCATCCAGGACCCAAAAGAACTTGGGTACCTAAAGCTTGATGTTTTCATTTCAGAAAAATCCCCGGGCATCCAAGTGGTACTTGGACAATGGATGCTCAAAGCATATGTCAGGAAACAGAAGACTGTTTACCCATTTAGAAGATGAAGAAGGCACAGTCACCTATGGAGATAATGGAAAAGGGACTGTGATAGGCAGTGGATTAGTGAGCAGCAAGGGCAGATAGTAATGAAGAGGTTCTATGTGTAAAAGGCTTGAAGCACACCTTATCAGCATTAGCCAGTTATGCGACAAAGGACATCAGATCAGATTTCAAGAATCCAAATGCAGTATTATGAAGGATGGAGAAGTGATTTTTGAAGCCAACAGAGAGAAGAATTTGTACGTGCTTTACCTTGAACAGCTGAAAGATCAAGACATTTGTTTAGCAGCCAGCAAAGAGCAGTCAACTGAGCTGTGGCACAGAAGATTGGGCCACTGCAGTTTGGATGGCATAAGGAAGCTGATTAAGAAAAGCCTAGTGGAAGGTCTACCTAAAATTAGCACAAGATTGGATGGCATCTGCGGGCCTTGTGTAAAAGGGAAGCATGTAAAATCCTCATTCAGGTCAAAGACTATGGTGACAACCTCTAAACCCTTAGAACTCTTACACATGGACTTATTTGGGCCATGAGGATCACCAGTCTAGGAGGAAAGCAATATGGATTTGTTATTGTAGATGACTATTCGAGATTCACATGGGTATCCTTCCTGGAACACAAGAATGATACGTTTGACAGTTTTGTGAGCTTCAACAAAAAGGTCCAAAAGATAAAAAGTATTGCATTGTTGGAATCCGATCAGACCATGGAGGAGAATTCCAGAATGAGAAATTTTCCAAGTTCTGTGATGACCAAGGAATTGAACACAATTTCTCAGCACCAAGGACACCACAGTAGAATGGAGTTGCTGAGAGAAAGAACAGGACTTTATTGGACATGGCAAGAACAATGTTGTCAGAATATGATCTGCCAAGATATTTTTGGGCTGAAGCAGTCAACACAGCAAGCTACATCATCAATAGAGTAATGATCAGGCTAATTTGAAAAAGACTGCGTATGAGTTGTTCATGGGAAAGAAGCATAAGATTAGTCACTTCAGAACATTCGGATGTCCACGCTTCATCCACAACAGCGACAAAAGAGACATTGGTAAGTTAGATGCCAAATCAGATGAAGGCATCTTCATGGGGTATGCTTCTAAACCTAAAGGATATAGAGTGTGCAATAAGTGTACTTTATTGATTGAGCAGTCAGTACATGTTATTTTGATGAAACTAACCTTTCTGAGAAATAAGAAGATAGTGATAATGATGATGTAGATGAATTGTCCAAGAAGCTAAAGAACTCATCAATTGAGGACAAGGAAGATCCACCTCTGGAAGACTTGCAACAAAAGGACATAGAACATGAAAATCTTCTAAAGGAATGGAGATATAAGAGAGATCACCCTCCTGAAAACATCATTGGTGATCCATCTGTAGGGGTAAGAACAAGAGGTAACATAATTCCATGTGATTATTTAGCTTTTGTTTCTCAAATAGAGCCTAGGACAGTCAATGAAGCTCTTACTGATGAATCTTGGATTTTAGCCATGCAAGATGAACTTAATCAGTTCAAGAGAAACCATGTGTGGTCAATTGTTCCTAGACCATCAAATCATCCAGTAATTGGCACCAAATGGGTGTTCAGAAATAAATTCGATGAAAGTGGTGTGATCTTAAGAAACAAGGCCAGATTGGTAGCTCAAGGCTATTCCCAAGAGGAAGGCATAGATTTCGATGAAACCTATGCGCCTGTGGCTAGACTTGAGGTTATTAGAATCTTACTTGCATATGCATCTACACTAGATGTGAATTATTTCAAATGGATGTTAAGTCGGCATTTCTAAATGTTTTATTAAGGAGGAAGTTTAGTGAAATCCTGAGATATTGCTCAGCAAAAGTGCAGACCGAAACCAAAAAGGGGGAGATTGATGATCAGTTTATCCCCATGTAATTCAATAAATTACATATCTATTTTGGTGATTAAAAAAACTATATAAAGTTTAATCTAACATATTTTCTACAAGTTTTGAGCACAGGAAATGAATCAAGAAAAGTCAAGCAAATTCTGTAAGTATCTCACCCTGATGTATTTAGAGTTCAGCCACATAAAATTTCTCTAAGTACACATCGATTTCCATTATAGGTCATAACGATTTCTATAGAGCTATAATGATTTCATATTCATAGGACTTGCTATGTGCTTTATTGATTTGTTAAGTGATCGCAATGATTCGTTAAGTGATCGCAACGATTTTCCCTCACAATGATTTGTTAAGTGATCACAACGATTCGTTAAGTGATCACAATGATTTGCCCTCACAATGATTGTTAAGTGATCACAACGATTTGCCCTTACAACGATTCGTTAAGTAATCACAACGATTTGCCCTCACAACGATTTGTTAAGTGATCGCAACGATTCGTTAAGTGATCGCAACGATTTGCCCTCACAACGATTTGCCCTGTTATCGCAACGATTGTTCTCGCAACGATTCGTTCAGTAATCATAACGATTTGCTTTCCGCAATGATTCCTTAAGTGAGAACAACAATTGCTCTCACATAGATTTCTTAAAGAAGCACAACGATTTGTACATCGATTTGTTTATAACTTTATAACGATTTGTACATCGATTTGTTTATAACATCACAACGATTTGTACATCGATTTGTTATAACATCACAATGATTTGTACATCGATTTGTTTATAACTTCATAACGATTTATACATCGATTTGGTTATAACGTCATAACAATTTGTACATCGATTTGTTTATAACTTCATAACGATTGATTATTAATACATATAACGATTTGTGTATGCATCTCTTTACTTATGAATGCACAACGATTCACTCATTTGCACAACAATTCATAAGTCATGTATATAACGATTTCATGGAAGACATCAATTCAATTTTCGAGCTAATTTTTGATACGTTGAAAAGTCAAAGTCTTCACGCATATTTATGTCAGCTGTGAATTTATGAAGACTGGACGTATCACTGCATGAATGCATACGATATCTTCCATTATCGTATCATACTCTGTAAACATCTTTTAGAACAACAAAATGGCACTACTATTTTGATGAACATTCGTTCTAACGTTGACTGACAACAAGAGACAGCTTAGCTGTCTATTGTTCAAGCTTTAAATATGTGCAGGTCTCTGACAGCATCTGTCATACAACGTTGGACAAAATAGAAGCCAAAGGAGATTACAGAAGATCCTTTTTCTCTTTGCGTGCATGAAAAGATAAAGGACTGTTGACTGGAAGCTTCCAAGTGTCAAGCAGTCTAACGTACACTTATGCATAGAGACAACGGGCACTTCAACGTTCAAATTTCAAAAGATGATATATATATAGAATAATGAAGTTCCTGAATAAGAATGCAGAGCGATCAGAGAACAAGAAGTTACAACGCCTTCTATCTTCTGCAAGCTTTTCTTAGAGCCAAGCAAAAACTCCCATTAGTCTTAGCTCTTGCTCTCTGTGCTAAGTTCAGATCTGTGAGAGAGCCTTTTTTTTGAGAAGAGTCCTTGATTGTAGATCTTTTCTTCTTAGTCCTTGCTTCAGATCAAGCGGTGTTCTATAAGCTTGATCTAGGGGCATTATCTCTTTGAACACATTCTCTTGTGTCTGTTCCCTTCGGTTGTGAAGGAAGACCTGGTGTGGTATCCAGGGTGTTGTTCCCTTCGGTTGTGAAGGAAGACCTGGTGGGGTATCCAGGGTGGTGTATTTCCCTTCAGATTGAAGGAAGACCAGCTGCGGTTGGGTGTGTAAGGGTTCATAAGGGAGACAGTACCCTTGGGTTAGTGAAATCCTGAGATATTGCTCAGGGACTGGACGTAGGACTCCTAAGAAAAGTGATCCGAACCAGGATAATTTTTTGTGTTGTGCGATTGCTTTTGCGTGTTTATCTTTGTCTTCACTAACACTAACAATCTGCGAAGTGTTGTTTTTATGACTATTGTGTGAACAGGATTTGAGTATCAAATAATTTTAATATCCCATTCACCCCCCTCTGGGCTAGCTAGCTAGGTAACAGAGAATTGGGCACGAGACAAAAATCCTCAAATTTTGTAAAACCCTAGATGATAGGTATAGGGATGAAACCTATAAGTACTTGCCTCTAGGAAACTACCTGAGATCAAATTAAGGTGATGAAGCCCTCCTCGGCCAAGCCGAAGAGGTAGTCTTCACGGGCTTGATTCTACTTCCACGCCCAAAAAAATGATCCCCTAACAATGAAAGAGGTTATCCACGTTAAGAAAAACCTCCCTCTTGCCGAAGAATGCCGGTGCAGCCTCTGGTTCTCCGGATCCACCCCTTAAAACTCTCTCTTTTTCCTCTCCAGAAACCCAAAAGCCCTAGCTTAGCAAAAATCCTCTCTTTGCAGAGATGACCTAGTTTTATAGGAGTTTAGGTCGTAGGTGTCTTAGGGTAGAGAAAGTCCAAGCCGACGTGGGTTTCCTAGTTTATCTCCCGGAGAAATTGGGATGGTTTCAGGTCAAGAAACCCAAACGCAGCTGGAGAAGTTAACGACCAATTAGTTGTCGTCAACCAGAAGTAAACGTCAATTGATTTTGACGTCAAGATCTTCAGGCCAGACTATAAATGGCACATTGCTTGCCGTCAATAAGAAGTTAACGTCAAAGGATGTTGATGTTAAAAAGGAATTCGGATAGCACTTAAAAATGTAACAACAGGTCATAAAAGGCACAGAAAATTAGGGCCTTACAATTCTAATAAGACAATACTAAAAAGTAGTGAGTACAAATTATATTTTCATTAAATGATATTGTATTCCATGATACCTTGAAGATGGGATAATATCGCAGATTATTCTTATCTTTTGATGCACGGGCTCATCCTCAGTTGGATGCTTAATGTAATCTTATCTTACAACTAGTATTGCCATTAACACATTATTAAAGTGAAAGCTTATGGTCTCACTAGAGTGTTGAAGCAACTCTCGGAGTAAACTATTCCCAATACCATGGCCAACCTCATGTAGGAAAATAGCTAATTGCCCTATGGCATATATATTTTTCGTATCTTGAATAAGTCCTCTCCCTATTAACCTATCACACAAGTTGATGAACAAATGGGGATGCACCCTAAAGCTAGAATATGACTCTTAGTGTGACCTTTCATAGCTCCTTTACCCATCTACGACCATGACCAATGTTAGTATGCATTGGTCTAAGAGTAGAATACATAACACTGTTGTCTCTTTTATCTCCATAACTATATATTTTGGTGAAACCAAAACCTCAAAATTACATGTCTTAATCATGACTATACCCTAAAACATATCCTCATATCTATTGTATTCATTTGTTTAATCACTTTCATTCTCATCATTGGTCTCGACCCACTTTATCCTATCATTCTTGTTAATTTATGTTCTTCTTATTCTTAATGATCTTGATGACATTTTACCTTAATATCTATTTTTCATTAAGTCTATTAACATGATAAATAAGACTCCATTGATCATCACTATAAATATTCTAAAAGCTCAAGTTAATTTCATATTATTTGCTTCAAAGAAAATTATCTATTTAAGTCTCTACTTCGATTTCCATGATCAGTAGAAGCTAGTAGTCAAAGTTTCACTTCGTCATGCACGACGTTTTCTGATCAATTGAAGTTTCGCTTTGTCATGCACGTTTTTCTTCTGATCGGTGGAAGTTACTAATCGAAGTTCCACAGTAATATCTGAAGTTTCACTTTGTCATATATGAAGTACCATATTGACTGACATCGTTAATTTCTAGACCAGCTGAAGTCCCACTTTGACTGACTGCTTGATATTCTTAACAATCAAAGTTTATATCTTGATCAGTCGAAGTTCTATATTGATTGATGTTGTTTCATATTGATTGATGTTATAATCTTCTGATTGGTGTTATATATGTTTATATCCTATCGATTGATAAACAAATAACCGGTATCCTATCAAGTGGTGATATAATGTTCCGATTGGTGACTATTTATACTATATCCTATCAATTGGTGTTCCAATTGGTGTTATAAATACCATAAGCCAAAGTTCCACTTTGACTGACATCATTATATTCTTGATTAGTTGAAGTTCCACATAGATTGGTGAACAAATGAGTCTTCTGATTGATGAACATTTAACTTAAAGTCATTCAACTAATGTTATGTTGTTCTGATTGGTGAACAACATATCTATTGCTGTTAAGTTTCACATCGATTGATGAACAATTTCCTTTGGCGCCTAAATCTTATTTATTTCAAATTTGGCTCTCATGTTTTTAAGTAAGATCTCACTAATTCTCTAACATTAAATGCACTTTCAACCTTTTTCTGACCCAAGTTATATGTTCACACCATGAACATGTCACTGATAGTCATTCTTTATTATCAGACAAAAAGGAAGCTACCTGGAATAGTATATTGTCAGCAGAAATTGTGGTCTTCTGTAGTAGAGGTATGGGTGTGACTGACACATGACTTTTCTCATATGGACTCCACACAGGGAGCCAATCATGGTCGCGATCGGGTAAATTTTTTACCCGGTCGATCGATCTTTAAGCATTCCATAGTGACATTGGATATTTGTGTCCAATAAGGCTCCATATCCAAGTCTGCCTCCCACAATCGGATCGAAGTCTCGCAAGGGATACCTCACACAAGTGTCCAGTAAGAATATACAAGACAACCACAAGAGCATAACTTGCAAGAAAGTACATGCAATTATACTAATTTACTACAAATTACATTGTCCCAATACATTATTATATGTCCAAGAGAAAAGTACAACTATCTGGGGCATACCCCGAGGGAGCAGAGCTCACACAACTACAATTACGACTCAACTGTTGGTGGTACAAGTCTGCCACAACACCGCCGCATACCAAACACACGACTAACACCTAAAATAAACTGTAAGGGGGTGAGCCTCAAAAAGTCACAGGCTCAGCAGAGACCTCCCAAAAACCATAACAAACCAATAGCTAAAAGAAGAAACCGAGACCTCAACCACAAAGGGTCTCACTAGCAACATTCACCACTGCATAACTAAAGTAAAACGTGTTAACAATAAACGTAATTAAACTGCAATTAAATATAAACACACCAACTAACACAACTCACATAAACTAAAGGAATTAACAAGACTAGTACAGAGGCACTAGTCCACCATAGCAACTGAAACCACCATGCCACAAACCGTTTAAGCCAACCACTAACAAGCGATAACGAGACTAACTACAAGGAGTCAATCCCCCCACAATAAACCACGAGTAAAGCATAGGCCACATAGGCCAACCCCCAACAAAGGGTAACAGGACTGACCACGAAGACTCAGTCTACCACAACCCACGATAACAACACACTGGAGGACTACCCACTAAAGGGTAAAAACACTACAAGTAGAGGGTCACACAACATGCCCTCCATGGAGCGCAGCTCCACCACACAACCTGAAACACTGGCACACAACGTGCCACAACAACTAGTAACCCACAAAGAGTACAGTTACCTGAAACCACAAGGTATCACAACCAAACCACAACCGTTGTAAAGCTCGAGTTGGAAGGGACAACGCCACCACACGAGTGCAGACTACTAGTTCATGATGCCAGTACCCAACCCAGATAACACAACATGAGAACCACCTCTCAGTCTCGTAGTCAAGGATTAAAGGTCCAACTGTCGCTCCACAATCACATTGTAAAGCCAAATAACAGTGGAGACCAGCCAACACCACACCTGCAGACCACACACAACTGCAGGCCCATGCCTCGAACCTTTAGAGACTTTGGCCGGAGCTCTCTAAAGTGAGGCACTAGAAACACAGAACTAGCTGGGGCCCAGTATGCCTACTGGTGTCTGTACGCCCAACCACAGCGTGCTACAAGCGACCAAACACAAACACTCACACAAGTCGCTATCCCCCTGTCATCTTTCCCTCAACTGGACGTACAACTCAAACACAGGAGCGAGGGTGTCGAGGAAGACAACACAGACCTCTACAGTACACATAGTACCGGGACAAACCCCAAGCACAACAAACCACAACGTGCCTGGCTCACACAGAACCTAGGATACCCGACTAGAGAGGCATTCCGAAATAGGCACTGAACCACCAAACTCGGCACACACACAAGCCACATCGAATACTTTATATACTTATAAGACTTACATTCATAAACCATGATAATTCACATTTAAACTTGCTTGTCATTGGTCATCACATGACCTCCATAGTAACAACACACTACAATGCACATTAACCACATACCACTATGCATGTAATCCATGAAACCTTATTATAATTACATAATTAACAAACTAAACATGATTAACACAATCACCATAAATGATTAACATAACTAACATGATTAACATATGTAAGACCCGGCTTCCCAGCTTTCCATCTGGTGTCTGGGATGATTGGCCACTAACGCGTCCAGGCTGGGCGATGTGTTAGTGTCGCGTCGTGGGTGTCCGACACGACAGTCATCCTTGTCACGACCAGCTTGAGCGTCGCGTTCTTGTCGCGCCTTGCTTCTCCGTCGCGTCTTCATGTCACGCCTGGTCAACGGGTCACGACAGTGTTTTGTGCCTTTTGTCGTCTGACGCATGTCAGGGTGGCAGGTGTGTCAGTATGACCTATCGCGTTGTCGCGGCATCCCTGGGGGATGCGTTCTTGTCGTGGTGTGTTCACCCATTGCGTTAAGGTCTTTAACGTGACACGTCGCCCCGTCGCATCTTGGGTGCCGAAGGCATAAGGCCTTGGCCGGCGACCCTCCCCCCTTTCTCTCTTTTCCCTCTCTTCTCCTTCCCCTCCAACGGTGCTTGTAAGGCCCTCAAATTTTGTTGCATTATTGGTATTGCATGTGAATACTTCATGTTTGTGTATGTATGTATGCAAATGTCTACGTATGTACTAGTTAGTGTATTATTGCATGCATGTATATAGTTAGATGTAAATAATGTATGAATGGCATGATGATGGTAGTTGTACATGATAATACATACATATGGCATGTATATAGGTGTAAGTTGTGTATGGTTTCTGCATGTTTTGGAGTTCTGGCCGAAGGCCAGGTTGGCGTCAATATCAATGGACGTTTGAGTTGTGTAGGCGTCAACCCTATGGACGCCAACACTAAGTCCAGCGTCCAGCGATGTGGACGTTAATTTCTCTGACCTGCATGCGTTGCAGAGCGGATTTTCGGGAGCAAGCTAGCTCACCATTGGGGAGCTGTCTCCAACGGTCTGAAAGGGCTCACATCAACCCTGCGGGAAGGAGAGGCCTCTCTCCTATATCTGAACCCCTTTGCAACCAGAAAATCTCTCTTGGCTCTCTTTGCAAGAGGAGAAGAAGGAGAGGAAGAAAAACCCAATTCTGGTTTGTGAGAAAGGTTAGACTTTGCAAGCCTAGATCCAGGAATTGGAGCTTCATCCGGCCATCTACTACGACTGGGAGATAGCTGAAGTGAAGGAGGAGGCTTCCCGACCTCATCTGGGAGGCATCTTCATCTTAGAACCCGGAGGAAGACTTGCTAGGGAGCTTCTTGGGACTGCCCAGGAGAGCTTCTCCGCCATTTAGATCTGTTTGGAGTATTTTTCAGAGGCAAGTAACACTTACACTCCGTCCATGTAGATGTCAAGTAGGGTTTATAATTTTTATACATTTTTCCTCGTGTCCTAGATCCCCCTTTCACCTTTGCATTTGGAGTTCGGTCTGTGTTTCTGCACAGACAGGAACTTGGCGTCAATGCCCTTGACGCCGAGATCCCTGGTATGCGTCCAGCGATCTGGCCGCCCACTCCTGGAATGGCCAGAGACCACCGTCAAGTTCTCCAGGACAGAACAGTGAGCTGTTCTTCCTGGCATATTTGATTAATTTCGATGTGTTTTGCGATGAGGATATAATGTAACTCTTATATGCTATGTATATTAGCTAATGTGATGAATGAGAGAATGAATGAACATTTATTTTGTGGGTAGTTGAGTTTATTCGTCTATCTAATGTATATGTGAAAGAATGGCAATGTGTATGCACCATGATCCTAATGATCCGTGGCAAAGTTTTGTTGCCCAAATTGCTAGACCATGTATGCATGATCTTGTCTATACCCTGAGTTTCTGACATTTTTCCCCATATTGTATGGTTATTGAAATTTCTATTTTGAAAAAAAATAGAAATCATGCGTAGGTTTGTTAAATTTTCAGTAAATTGCGTATTGCTCGGTAAATTCGGGAATAAATTCTGTAACCCTGTGCATGCTAGGTGCAAACAGTGAGCTGTTAGATTTGTGATTATGTTCAACTCTATGTTAGTTTGCATTATGAATAATAATGTGAAATCGATGTTAATTTTATGTAATTTCATTTGAGTCAGAAAAATCTGAAAATTTCATGTGGAATCGTAAACCTGAGATCAGCATGTGTTTTAAATTTTCAAGTCGTTGGGCAACGATATAGTGAAATATGAATTTTTCCATGCGAGAAATGTGAAAAGAAAAATGCATGCTAATGTGGGAATAATGTGATATGTGTGTGTAATCTGATTTGTGCAAACTCTGAACTGTAATCCCTATTAACTGTAGAATCATGTTAGGAAAAATAGAGCCCTTGTGTGAGTGAGAAAATGAATGAGAGGCAAGTGACATGTGTAAAGATATGTGTTAAAAATCGGTAAATGTGTAAATTGTGCCGTGTGACACTGCTTCCATAGAGGGCAGTGGAACCGTATCAGGGAAAAGTCCCCCTGAGAAGGTTCAATGTGTGTGATCCTAAGGGCATTAGGATGAAACTGGAGGTGGACAAGTACCACTGGTTAGGGTGGAGACTTGTTCTCCCGGTCTGCGCAGTCCAAGAGTCGTCACTGTATTGCCTAGGTGACGTCTATGTGTATGTGATGTGATGTGTCCTTCTTATGGTGGTTTGGACTATGTGTCACGGCACCAAAGTGTAAAATGTGAATGTGATTGTGATCATGTGCAAATTGTGTAGTGTGAACAATGTGTAAATGTGCAATGTGTAAAAAGTGAAGTATGTGAATTTGAAATTGTGTAAAAATGTGAAACCAAAATGTGAGGATGTGAAATTGAAAACCCATGATATGATGATCTGAAATCATGTTAGAACAGCAACATAAATGTGGTTATGAATTGTGCTATCTGTGTACAATGCGTAGAACCCATGCTAGGGACAATCCTTACTTATGTGTGAACCATTCCATGTGCGTATGCCTTCACGTTGTGGTTTGAATGAGAACATAACTTTCATGTGTTAGATGGTAAAATGTTAAACTACATCAAAACAGCAAGCTTAAAGCATGTGAAATGGTTATGTGCATGTATATGAATGAGTAGTAACCATGTTAGCAATGTGTTCTTTCATGTATGTAAGCTAGTCATGCTAAATTGCTCTCATGCTCTAGTTTAATTGAAAGTAGAACTTCATGTGTAGGAATGATTAGAGAGCATGTGATAGGAGATTTTGATTTAGAAAATCTGAAAGCATGAATCATGTGTTCATTAGTAGAATTTCCAAGATAAGGTTGTCAATTTCAATATCATGCATGCTATATATTGTGTCTTGTAAATGTGTATGTAAAACCTGCTATGATTGTACATGTATGGTATGGGTAGAGTTATTTGCTGAGTCTTTTAGACTCATTACTTGCTTCGGCGTACAGGTGTAGTTGGTGAACACCTTTGGAGGGACCGTGGAAAGCGACTCCGAGCGCGGAGAGTAGCTAGTTGGTGGAGCTTAGTTGTGACATTTTGGCATTTCGAAGTATGTAATTGAACCATTGTACTAGCATTATCATGGAAAGAAATGTTTAAGTGTGGACGATTATGTATTTGATTTTCAGAAATTTAATTATGCGGACTTTTCGTTCTTTAAATGTTATCGAATCATGTATGTTAAATGTGGATGATGAATGAAATGAAGACAGTGGTTCTTTTACTTCCGCTACTCTGTTCTTATATTCACGTGTATCTCAGCTGAATGTTATCGTTTGGGTAAATGTCCCACTGTGGCAACGTTCACTATATCGACGTGGGTTGGTATAACCGTACCGATATAATGAGGGTCGCTGCAGAGATTGGTATCAGAGACCCGGGAGATTGCACATGAATATACATAAGTTATCATCCTCTACATGCTAAGTCTACATAGGAATGTCCACATGTGTAGAAATCACTAATAACGAGTGGAAAATAGATAAGAAAACGGTTAGGAAATAAATTAAAGTAGCTCTAAGGTGGCTGAAATTTATTACAGCCATGGCTTCGAGAGGTAGGCGTGGCGGAGTGCCGGCCCGTGAGGACGAGCCGAGACGTGACGAGCGGGCGGAGCAGCAGGCCCCGGCACCGCAAGGTTCTGTACTTCCCCCACCGCCGCCTGTGGATTATGGAGTATTCATGCAAGGTCTGGTGCAAGCCATGCAGACGTAGGCTCACACTCAGGCAGCACTCCAGGCACAGTTGGAGGCTCAGGTTAGACTAATAAAAATGATTAATAGTCTATTTTATTAATTATGTAATATTGTGTTGATTGTGAATTGCTTGTTGTGTACTGTAGCAGGCTCAAGTATCAGCTCAGGACCATGGTGGACCTTCTACCATGGAAAGGTTCAAGAGGATGCTCCTCTTTTAGGGGGAGAGCGATTCGTTGTTGGCAGAAAGCTGGATGAGGGAGATAGAAAAGATCTTCGAGCCATCAGGTGTGCAGATGAGGATAAGGTCACATTAGCCACCTACATGCTACAGGTATGTGTTAATTTTGTATGATTGTATGTTTTGTTTACTTAGAATGTTAGTTGGAGCTTATGAGGTGTATGCAGGAAAGAGCTCATGTATGGTGGTCTTCACTACTGCGTACGCGGTTTGAGGACGGCGCAGTAGAGGTTGCTTGGGACGAGTTTGTGAGGCTCTTTCGGGCTAAGTTCGTCCCTAAGCATGTTCAAGACAAAATGGAGCAAGAATTCCTATCTTTGACGCAAGGCTCCATGACCGTGCTGGAATATGAGGCAAGATTCTCTGAACTCTCTAAGTATGCACCTCATCGTGGCAGATGAGCGCAGGAAGACAAAGAAGTTCGTGATGGGACTCAAGCCATCACTGCGGACGAGACTCATGGCGTTTGACCACCGGACTTTGGACGAGGCCCTCAGCGCTGCTTGTAGGCAGGAGGGAGAAAGGAGCAATACCTAGAAGAAAGGAAAGCTTCGCAGAAGAGGCCAGCAGCGGCATTCCAACGGCAAGACAAGAAGAAAGGGTGTACCAGACGCAGCAGCGATCAGTGGCAGTCGGCAGTTCTCAGGTACCCTCTGTTTCCCCTGGTGTGAAGAAAGAGTGTCCCCACTGCGGGAAGACACACGGTGGATCCGAGTGTTGGTTGGTAGCGGGTAGATGCTTGAAGTGCGGGAGCAGCGACCACAAGATCAAAGATTGCCAAGACTTCAGCAGGGAGTCCAGTACGGAGCGCCAGCCCCAGCGGTAGCGGCAGCAGCGCCAGCTACGGGAAGACCAGGAAGGCCTCGAGCCCCAGCTCGAGTGTTTGCTTTAGCGCGCGAGGACGCAGAGCAGGCGGAGCATGTCACCGAAGGTATGGTTTTGCTTTTAGGTGTGCACGCTCGGGTTTTGTTTGATACGGGTGCTACTCACTCATTCATTTCCGAGCGGTTCGCTAGGCAGTTAGCCCTAGAGTCAGGTGTAGAGTCTGAGGATCTAGAGGTCCCTTTGTCTGTGCACACCCATGTGGGTACGGTATCGACTAGGAAGTGCATTCCGTCGTTACCTGTATGCATTGAGGATAGAGTCCTAGATGGGTGTTTCTTCTTGCTAAAGATGAAGGACTATGATGCTATTCTTGGTCTGGATTGGCTAGAGGAGCACTATGCGTTAGTGGATTGTCGTCGGAAGAGGATTGTTTTCCGCATTCCTGGTGAGGATGAGTTCTCTCATCCCTTGCCAAGGAACTTTGCGGGAAAAATGGTCATCTCTGCCATGAAGGCAATGCGCATGGTAAACAAGGGTTGTGACGCTTTTCTTGCCAGCGTGGTACTAGTACCAAAGGCTGATGAGTCACCTACTCTTGCAGAGATTGGGCTAGTACAGGATTTTCCAAAGTCTTTCCTGATGATTTGTCTGGGTTGTCACCGGATAGAGAGATAGAGTTTACCATAGAGTTGATTCCGGGCACCTCTCCTATCTCGAAGGCTCCATATCAGATGGCACCTGCAGAGTTAGCCGAGTTGAGGAGGCAGTTGCAGGAGTTGCTTGATAAGGGATTTATTCGCCCTAGTGTTTCCCCTTGGGGCGCACCTGTATTATTCGTCAAGAAGAAAGACGGGTCACTTAGGTTATGCATTGACTACAGAAAGCTGAACCAAGTGACTGTAAAGAACAGGTATCCCTTGCCTCGTATTGATGATTTGTTTGACCAGTTGCGAGATGCATCAGTCTTTTCTAAGATTGACTTGCGATCTGGTTATCATCAGTTGAGGATTCGGAGTGAGGATGTGTCCAAGACGACATTCAGATCCCGTTATGGACATTATGAGTTTTTGGTTCTTCCTTTCGGATTGACCAACCCCCCTGCAGCGTTCATGGATCTCATGAACAGGGTGTTTAGGCCTTATCTAGATAGCTTTGTCATAGTGTTTATTGATGATGTGTTGGTCTACTCTCCGGACGAGGCCACACACCGTCAGCATTTGAGGGTAGTGTTAGAGGTTCTTCGTGAGCACAAGCTGTATGCTAAGTTCAGCAAGTGCGATTTTTGGTTGCGCGAGGTTCATTTCCTCGGGCATGTTATCTCCGGTGCTGGTGTAGCAGTTGATCCAGCAAAGGTCCAGGCAGTTATGGATTGGGAGGTCCCCCAGACCCCTTCGGAGATTCGTAGTTTTCTGGGTTTGGCTGGCTACTATCGGCGATTTATTGAGGGATTTTCGTCCATCGCCGCCCCTTTGACTCAGCTTACCAGAAAGGGAGTGAAGTTTGTTTGGTCTGAGAAGTGTGAGAGTAGTTTTCAATTGTTGAAGACTAAGCTCACGTCAGCTCCGGTGTTAGTTTTACCGAGTGGTGTAGAGGGTTTTGCTATCTACACGGATGCGTCTCGGATTGGTCTAGGCTGTGTACTCATGCAGCAAGAAAGGGTAGTGGCATATGCTTCTCGTCAGCTGAAGGAGCATGAGCGTAACTATCCGACTCATGATTTGGAGTTAGCAGCCGTGGTACATGCACTAAAGATCTGGAGGCACTATCTGTATGGTGTCAGATTTGAGGTGTTTACCGACCACAAGAGCTTGAAGTATCTTTTCTCCCAAAGGGAATAAACCTGAGGCAGAGGAGATGATTGAGTTCTTGAAGGACTATGACTTCGACCTTCAATATCACCCTGGGAAGGCGAATGTCGTAGCGGATGCTCTGAGTAGAAGGAGGCCATCTCTCCAGCAGGATTGGAAGATGTTGGAAGATGCGGCTTGCGCGTTGACTGAGTTAGAGCCATCGCTATGTCAGGCTTTTGTAGCTCGGTTATCCCTTAGGTCCTCGGTTTTGGATGAGGTGATCGAGCAACAGGAAGCTGACCCTAGACTCTTAGAGTTAGTGGGCAAGGCGGGCATTGCTCGTGATGAGGACGGTGTGATTAGATTCCATCACCATGTTTGTGTCCCTGATTTAGTAGATGTCCGTGAGCATGTGTTAGCGGAGGCTCATAGATCGCGATTCTCTATTCATCCGGTAACAATAAGATGTACTAGGATCTGAAGAGATCATTTTGGTGGTCCGAATGAAGAAGGATGTAGCGGATTATGTGTCTAGGTGTTTGGTGTGTCAGCAAGTGAAAGCCGAGCGGCATGACCATCCGGCCTTATGCAAAGGATGGAGATCCCAGTTTGGAAGTGGGAAGATGTCACTATGGATTTTGTTTCGGGTTTGCCTCGATCTAGAAGGGGTAATGACTCGATTTGGGTAGTTGTAGATAGATTCTCGAAGACTGCTCATTTCTTGCCTATGAAGAAGAGCAATCAGTAGAGAGCTTAGCTAGATTGTATGTTAGTAGTGTCATTAGACTGCATGGTGTGCCGAAGTCGATCATCTAGGATCGAGATCTGAGATTCACTTTGAGGTTATGGAAGGGTCTTCAGGATGCTTTAGGTTCGGAGCTGAAGCTCAGTTCGGCGTTTCATCCCCAGACTGATGGACAGTCCGAGAGGACTATCCAGACGCTCGAGGATATGTTGAGGGTGTGTGTTCTGGATTGGAAGGATGATTGGGAGCGCCATTTACCTCTTGTGGAGTTCGCATACAACAACAGCTTTCATGCGAGTATTGGTATGGCTCCATTCGAGGCGTTGTATGGTAGGCCCTGCAGATCTCCTTTATGTTGGGAGGAGACTGGTGATAGGCAGTTGATCGGACCGGAGCTAGTTCAGGAAACTTCGGATAAGATCCAGCTGATCAGAAAAGGCTTGTTGCGGCACAGGATAGGCAGAAGAGTTATGCCGACAATAGAGGAAGGATCTTGAGTTCGAGGTTGGTGATCATGTCTTCTTGAATATCGCCTACTCTAGGAGTCGTCAGATTTGGCAGGCATAGTAAGTTGAGCCCTAGGTTCATTGGCCCATATTTGAGATTCTCAGACGTTTGGGCAGCGTGGCGTATGAGCTAGCCTTACCACCAGCGTTGGCTAGTGTTCATCCCGTTTTTCCACGTTTCGATGCTCAGGAAGTATGTCCGAGATCCGTCTCATGTGATTAGTCATGATCCAGTGGAGATTCAGCCAGATCTTTCGTATGTCGAGCGACCAGTAGCTATTCTTGACCGAAGGTTCAGCATCTCCGGAACAAGAGTATTGCATCGGTGAAAGTTCTCTGGCGGAACTTCTCACGAGAGGAGGCTACTTGGGAGCTTGAGGATGCGATGAAGAAGAAGTATCCCCTTTTGTTTGAGTTGTCGTTCTAACTTCGAGGACGAAGTTTCTTTTAAGGGGGAGAGGGTGTAAGGCCCTCAAATTTTGTTACATTAATGGTATTGCATGTGAATACTTCATGTTTGTGTATGTATGTATGCAAATGTCTACGTATGTACTAGTTAGTGTATTATTGCATGCATGTATATAGTTAGATGTAAATAATGTATGAATGGCATGATGGTAGTGTGTACATGATAATACATACATATGGCATGTATATAGGTGTAAGTTGTGTATAGTTTCTGCATGTTTTGGAGTTCTGGCCGAAGGCCAGGTTGGCGTCAATATCAATGGACGTTTGAGTTGTGTAGGCGTCAACCCTATGGACGTCAACACTAAGTCCAGCGTCCAGCGATGTGGACGTTAATTTCTCTGACCTGCATGCGTTGCAGGGCCGGATTTCCGGAGCAAGCTAGCTCACCCATTGGGGAGCTGTCTCCAACAGTCTGAAAGGGCTCACATCAACCCTGCGGGAATGGGAGTGGCCTCTCTGCTATATCTGAACCCCTTTGCAACCAGAAAATCTCTCTTGGCTCTCTTTGCAAGAGGAGAAGAAGGAGAGGAAGAAAAACCCAATTCTGGTCTGTGAGAAAGGTTAGACTTTGCAAGCCTAGATCCGGGAATGTGGAGCTTCATCCGGCCATCTACTACGACTGGGAGATAGCTGAAGTGAAGGAGGAGGCTTCCCCGACCTCATCTGGGAGGCATCTTCATCTTAGAACCCGGAGGAAGACTTGCTAGGGAGCTTCTTGGGACTGCCCAAGGAGAGCTTCTCCGCCATTTAGATCCATCTGGAGTATTTTTTCAGAGGCAAGTAACACTTACACTCCGTCCATGTAGATGTCAAGTAGGGTTTTATAATTTTTATACATTTTTCCTCGTGTCCTAGATCCCCCTTTCACCTTTGCATTTGGAGTTCGGTCTGTGTTTCTGCACAGACAGGAACTTGGCGTCAATGCCCTTGACGCCGAGATCCCTGGTATGCGTCCAGCGATCTGGCCGCCACTCCTGGAACGGCTAGAGACCGCCGTCAAGTTCTCCAGGACAGAACAATGAGCTGTTCTTCCTGGCATATTTGATTAATTTCGACGTGTTTTGCGATGAGGATATAATGTAACTCTTATATGCTATATATTAGCTAATGTGATGAATGGGAGAATGAATGAACATTTATTTTGTGGGTAGTTGAGTTTATTCGTCTATCTAATGTATATGTGAAAAGAATGGCAATGTGTATGCACCATGATCCTAATGATCCGTGGCAAAGTTTTGTTGCCCAAATTTGCTAGACCATGTATGCATGATCCTGTCTATGCCCTGAGTTTCTGACATTTTCCCCCATATTTGTATGGTTATTGAAATTTCTGTTTTGGAAAAAAAAATAGAAATCATGCGTAGGTTATGTTAAATTTCCAGTAAATTGCGTATTGCTCGGTAAATTCGGAATAAATTCTGTAACCCTGTGCATGCTAGGGTGCAAACAGTGAGCTATTAGATTTGTGATTATGTTCAACTCCATGTTAGTTTGCATTATGAATAATAATGTGAAATCAATGTTAAATTTTCTATAATTTCATATTGAGTCAGAAAAATCTGAAAATTTTCATGTGGAATCGTAACCTGAGATCAGCACGTGGTTAAATTTTCAAGTCGTTTGGGCAACTATATAGTGAAATATGAATTTTTCCATGCAAGAAATGTGAAAAGAAAAATGCATGCTAATGTGGGAATAATGTGATATGTGTGTGTAATCTGATTTGTGCAAACTCTGAACCTGTAATCCCTGTTAACTGTAGAATCATGTTAGGAAAAACAGAGCCCTTGTGTGAGTGAGAAAATGAATGAGAGGCAAGTGACATGTGTAAAGATATGTGTTAAAAATCGGTAAATGTGTAAATGTGCCGTGTGACACTGCTTCCATAGAGGGAAGTGGAACCATATCAGGGAAAAGTCCCCCTGAGAAGGTTCAATGTGTTGTGATCCTAAGGGCATTAGGATGAAATCCTGGAGGTGGACAATACCACTGGTTAGGGTGGAGACTTGTTCTCCCGGTTTGCGCAGTCCAAGAGTCGTCATTGTATTGCCTAGGTGACGTCTATGTGTATGTGATGTGATGTGTCCTTCTTATGGTGGTTTGGACTATGTGTCATGGCACCAAAGTGTAAAATGTGAATGTGATTGTGATCATGTGCAAATTGTGTAGTGTGAACAATGTGTAAATGTGCATTGTGTAAAAAGTGAAGTATGTGAATTTGAAATTGTGTAAAATGTGAAACCAAATGTGAGGATGTGAAATTGAAAACCCATGATATGATGATCTGAAATCATGTTAGAACAACAACATAAATGTGGTTATGATTTGTGCTATCTGTGTACAATGCGTAGAACCCATGCTAGGGACAATCCTTACTTATGTGTGAACCATTCCATGTGCGTATGCCCTTACGTTGTGGTTTGAATGAGAACATAACTTTCATGTGTTAGATGGTAAAATGTTAAACTACATCAAAACAGCAAGCTTAAAGCATGTGAAATGGTTATGTGCATGTATATGAATGAGTAGTAACCATGTTAGCAATGTGTTCTTTCATGTATGTAAGCTAGTCATGCTAAATTGCTCTCATGCCCTAGTTTAATTGAAAGTAGAACCTTCATGTGTAGGAATGATTAGAGAGCATGTGATAGGAGATTTTGATTTAGAAAATCTGAAAGCATGAATCATGTGTTCATTAGTAGAATTTCCAAGATAAGGTTGTCATTTTAATATCATGCATGCTATATGTTGTGTCTTGTAAATGTGTATGTAAAACCTGCTATGATGTGTACATGTATGGTATGCGTAGAGTTATTTGCTGAGTTTTTTAGACTCATTACTTGCTTCGGCGTACAGGTGTAGTTGGTGACACACCTTTGGAGGAGACCGTGGAAATCGACTCCGAGCGCGGAGAGTAGCTAGTTGGTGGAGCTTAGTTGTGACATTTTGGCATTTCGAAGTATGTAATTGAACCATTGTACTAGCATTATCATGGAAAGAAATGTTTAAGTGTGGACGATTATGTATTTGATTTTCAGAAATTTAATTATGCGACTTTCGTTCTTTAAATGTTATCGAATCATGTATGTTAAATGTGGATGATGAATGAAATGAAGACAGTGGTTCTTTTACTTCCGCTACTCTGTTCTTATATTCACGTGTATCTCAGCTGAATGGTCGTTTGGGTAAATGTCCCACTGTGGCAACGTTCACTATATCGACGTGGGTTGGTATAACCGTACCGATATAATGAGGGTCGCTGCAGTGCTCCCCCTCCCTCTCTCCCTGGTGTTTCAGGTAGGAGGAGGGCCGTGTGTGGTGTCCCGGCGTCGTGGAGCTTGCGTGGAGCAAGGAGGAGTGGCCAATCAACGTGAAGGGCCCTATGGGTTTGTTCTTCGTTATTTGTTAAGGTAGGGGATTGCTTGTGCTCTTCTCGATCCAGGTGGATGAGAGCTTCTCGTGCTTTCTAGTTAGTTAGATAGCTTCTCCATGCTCCCCTCCCCCTTGCGGTATGGTGTGGCTTGTGGGCGGCCCCGGGAGGAGCACCGTGGGTCTGCATCTCTACTGGTGTCGCGACCGTGGTGTGCGTCGCAACACCAGAAGAGGCGTCTGCCCGGTCGGGCATGACCTTATCGCGACGCGTTTGCCTCCTATCGCGATAAGGATCACTGTCGTGACGCGTTTTCCTGTCGTGACAGGGTTGCTATCATGAAGCTTCACCCCGTCGCAACAGGGTTGCTGTTGCGGTGCCTTTCCTCGTCGCGATGGTATCACGATGGCCATGGAGGTCACGACAGTACCCGTGTTGTCTCGGGTGTTTCTGTGGCCCCGGTTGGCATGTCGGCGTGTGCCCCAGGGCAGGCTTTGCCCTTAGGACCTTCTGGTGGGGAACGCGGCAGGTTACCTCCCTACATTCAGTGACCGAAGGTGACACCTTCGTGGCCGTGTCCTAGCGGCGGTGCTAGGAGTCTCAGGTTTGTCTAATAATCGATTGTCCGACGGCCAATCAATTATTAGTAGAGCGATGTTTTCCGTACTGACTGGTGGGTTCCGAGGTTCTGGCTTGCTCGTGCGTGCCTTGGTTGGCCGACGGCCCTCTCGAGGTCCGTGCATGCCTTGTGCTTGCTGGGCTTGTCATGGGTTACAAGCCAACGGTTCGACGTGGTTCTTGTTGTGCTTGCCCCGTCTTTTTTCCCGGTGCTTGGCACTTGAGGGCGTGTCCCGTTTAGAGGTTGTCTCCGTTGCCTAGGACCCCCATCCTCGGGAGCCTATTGAGGGAGTGCTCTGGCTACGAGCGTGCTCGAGTTGGCAGCCGACTTGGCGAACTCTGGAGCTGAGGGGAAAACAAGGTTTGGACAGCGGCGATGAGTGGTTTTTAGAGCTCTCTTGTCTGGGGCGGGACGCTGAGGTTGTCGAGGTGTTTTCTTCCGGCACGGCCCATATAGTCCTTTGTCCCACTGCCTCTCTCTGTGTTGGTTCTGGAGCCACATAGTGGTGCTAGGCGTGGGGCCGCAGCTTGGCCAGGCTGCAGTGTTGCGTGCATTTGTGTTCTGTGGCGGCTCTATCTCTCTCTTCCGGGGAGGTCAGAGGCGAGAGCCAGGCTGGCGAGCAGGGCCGTGGCTGTGTGTCCTCCTCTTGGCTGCCAGTGGCGTTGACTTGGTGTTGTTGTTATGATAGTGTTTCCTCACAACGTTTCCAAGTATGTCTCGTTGCCCTAGCCTGCAGGGTGGTTGTAGCTTGGCCGTGTCTAGCTTCCGTGGGCGTTGTTGGTTTGGCATTGTTGGCCCGTGCTTCTGGTGGTTTTCGCTTCGGTGTCCTCTCGGTTCCGTAGTCCCGTTCTTGGGTGCCAGTCTGTGGTGGCACCGGCGGGTGTGGTTTTCCGACCTCGTGGCGTGTCCGGAGTCTGGGGTGGTTCTGCTTGTAGCCTCCTTTGTACAAAAAGATAAAAAATTGTCACAACAACTCTTTGAAGCTGGGCAAAGCAGGGAATATTGTAGAATTGGTTAGCTAGGAGCCAAAGTAAGTTTGTTTCAACCAGTGTATTTTTCTAATAAACTGAAATTAATTTCGGTCCAGATATGTGCGGTCAGAGTCAGGGGGTCCGCAAAATAACCCACATCTAATTATAAAGTTCAACTTTTTTTTCCCACTTTTAAGAATTAATAAATTATGATTTGTCTAAAAAAAAGGAAAAAATAGTTCTACAGTAATATCTAAATCCACCCATCCACAACCCAGACTCCCCACTGGTCAACATAATCAAAAGAATTCTTTTTTTTTTTTAAAAAGAAAGGATCGAATAATCACCAAGATTGGGTACTTAATTGGGTGATCAGAAAGGCCGGCTAACAAGAGGAACACCCCCACGCCGACGGCCCCGTCTAACCTTCCATCAGGGCCCATCGATCTCCTCCAAAATCCATCTAATTTTGCCGCCGTCTCAGTTTTAGGGTAGCAGCAGCCGTGAAGAACTCGCAATAAAATGTTTGTTTCACAATGAAAATACAACGCATCCAACACTTTCAACTTTGATACGAGCTTTTTCGTTCTGAGTCATTATACTTCTTTATATTTATTCTGATCCCCGCCATTTGACTGTTGAATCTTCGACTCCAAGAATTTTAACTTTAATTTCTTAGAAATATTTGTTCTTTTCAATTTTCAATAGCTACACTTAGCTTCTACTTACTTGAAAAAGGACATGTTTTAAGAAAGTTAAGTTCCTCGAGTTCAAAACTAATTAACAGAAAGTTATGGGGATTAAAGATTAAAAGCAAAAGATTACAGGGAGTAAAAGCTAAAAATCTCAAAAAAAGTTTTTTTAAAAATTATGAAGATATGCTTCTTATAAGTATTCCAACGTAGGGTCCAAACGTTGTCTGCCACTAACTCAAGGCAGGATAGGTTTTACTGCTGGGGAGGCAAGCTGCCGCGCCCTGTGTTGTCTGCACTTTCAGATGCATACTTTTCTCCCTTTTCTTTCTTTTTTCCATTGCCTTGGCAGAAATATACTAAAGTATCTGAGCATGTTTACATTATTCTTCGCCTTTTTCTTTCCTTCCGTTCATAGGTGTAGAGATAAGATTGCAGGAGCTTTTGAAGGATGAGATGTGTCAATTTGGAGCTTTAGATTATGGCCTAAGGGCGTCTTCTCACATGTATAGATTCAATAGACCCATCGGGCCGAGCCCAATAAATATACTGAACTCGGCTTAGCAGAGGCCCTCAAAAGAAGAAAGGGGGAAAAAAAAAAGCATCCAAATCGACTTTAGTCTCACATGAGATGCTTCAGTTTTCTCCCACACCTAGCAACATTCTAGGGAAACTCAAGAGATGCAAGGGTAGATAGTACGTGTCAACTAAGATATTGTCCAACTTTGTACTCTCTCTCTCTCCTCTTTGTCTACATTTCTCTCTCCTTTTCTCAAACCGAGCTAAGTCGAGTAAACTAATTCAACCGTCGGAGGGCCGATCTTAAAGCTCATTCTCAAGATTCTGTCTTTATAAGTTGAGTCAACGCAGGTCAAAAGTGGACATATACAGCTATTCCCCCAAACCATCTCAGCACCCGAGCTCCAGACTGAGACATCAAGAGGTCGAACCGAGTTTATCAAGATTAAACGTACACCCACCATAATTAGCTTCAGACCTGTTGGGTTAGACAAAATTAAGTGGGCACACTGTACGTCTACATGATGAACCCTTTCTCAGAAGAGTTTACGTTCGAGCTCCGTTGGGTAAGAATATTTTTCTGCTCAAAGTTACATTACACTTGTATGTGTAACATGCATGACGACATTTACAGGCTTGGAACATCCATTTCATGGGGGAATTAAGTAAGGTTTTTATATATATATGCAAGCTCCTAAAACAAAAGAAATTTAAAATTCGAAACGTCAGGACTGTCAGATCTACATGAGTCATGAGAACGTTGGGGGTTAAAATGATCATCTCTACTCTAGAACGAGAGTGCCTCAGGAAAAAACTGCTATATGTGCATCCGCGGGGAAAGGAATCTTGAGAAAGACGTGTGTTTAAACAGGCAGAGTAGATCCTCTTTAACGTACGTAAAATTCTCTTCGGAGCAGGAGCCTTTCATGCAAGTTCTAAGCTGTGGCCCCTCAGAGTGAGAAAACTGCATGTGGCATGAACTGACTCCAGAAAATTCTGTCTATCAAATAATTTGTCCTACAAGCTGTTGGGAGAATATTATACGTCTTAAATGTCATTTAACTTCATGGACGGTGCCAAGTTGTAGTTGGCAATTCGATTAGTGAAATGAAGAGAATGGATGTGGTGGACACATAACACTCACTTAAAAACTTGTCAACTATGAGCCCTGGAATAATTGTACCAAAATGTTAAGAAAGTAGATAATCGAGCCAAAACAATAAAAGTTAATACCCAAATTTACAAGTGCATCTTCCTGTTCTCGTGAAACGATTTGATGACGACAAAATTAATTGATAGAAATAATGTGACTAAGCAATAAGCGCGCGTTTTAGCCTAGGAAAGAGAGAGAGAGGGAGAGAGAGAGAGAGAGAGAGAGGAGGAGGAGGCTAAGTAATATTCGAATGGTAGAAACTCTTCATCCTTTGATCCTACTGTTTTTTGTGATAAACATTAATGTTTGCCCGACTAGTTGTGAGTGTTTTTTTATTTTGGAAAAGTGATTGGTTGTGGATGTTGGTAAGTCTATGCCAATCAGAAACCAATGAAGGTGGAAGGAATAAGGAGTAAAGGAGATGCACCATATTAATATTTGAAAACTCTGAACATCTCCATTTTTGTTGCTGGATCTTGTCAGCGAATTAAATGGCTCTTATTAACACTACATCGAAGAAGAAAGTAACCCCTTAGTCCATTTAAATTAGATGCTTGGAAATAATCATAAAATGTACGTGGAGGACTTATTTGCTTAGAAGAGATTCCGTTCTTGCAAGAGGTACATGTATTAGCGCAGTCTTGATGTTATTATGTTCTACCGGTTGTGAAATAATATTGAGTACTATATATGCTAATTGTCAAATATATGGATGGCATGGTGCAATAGGGCAACCGTACGTGCGTGGGGAAGGCAGGGAGCACTGCCGGGGCCTCTTGCAAGATGAAGGGAAAGGGAGAGGCCTCTCATCTCACCGTTAATAGGAGAGGGCTTACAAGTAGGGCTGTAAATGGATCCAGATAATATTCAGATCCGATTTGAATTCGTATCTGATTAAGTATATCCATATTCATTTAAAAGATATCCGGCGGAGCGGATTCGGATATTTTCGAATAATAAACGGAGCGGACGCGGAAACAGGAGATCCGCTTCATTTAAGATTCGGATCCGAAACTGAATTAGTTATGGCCATTGGATCTTAAATCTAATGGCCCATATTTAATATATAAATATTATACATATCTAAAACCCTACCTCCCCTCCCCAAATCCCATCGACAAACGACCTAGGGCAATTTGAAATCCCGCAACTGTTGCCCTCCTCCCTGTCGTCCTCGCCGGCGCCGGCCATCCCCGCCCTCGCCCCCTCGCCCCTTGCAGACACGGCGATGCCCTCGCTGCCGGCCTGCCTTGCTGGCCTCCTAACCCTCCCACCAACGCCGCCCCATCCCTCTCCCCTGCTAGGCTGCTAGCCGCCCCATTCTCCCACACCGTCGCGGCGTCGTTGCAGATCTCGTTGGCGGCGTCAGCGTCGCCCTCGCCTCCCCGACGCCCTCGCCCCGGTGCCGCCCTGCCCTCCCACTAGCGCCGCCCCACCCGACGCCCCTGTCGGCTGCCCACAACTCCTGCCCATCTACAGGCATGCCCTGCCTGTCGGAAACTCATAGGACAAGGACGGAGAGGACGATTGCAGACCGATGGAAGCGGGGGAGGAGGGTCGCGCGGCACCGGGGTCAGACCTCGCCGCGTTAGGTGGAACCCTTTCACCCTGCTGTGGGCCGTGGCCATTGCCGTCGCCCTCGTCGAACTGGGGTCATAATGTCGTCCGATGCTCCCAAGAGATGGACGAGGAAGGACTCGACGGCAATGGCGGTAACGCCTCCTTCTGCTAGCCTTCCACCAGTCTCCATAGCCGGGTGGGCTTCTGAGATCCTCAGCCTTGTATCGATGTTGCGTCTGTGTGCAACCTTCACCACATGGTGGCGCTCCTTTGTGGAATTTTTATTTTTTAGTTTTTAAAATTATTAATAATTTTATTACAATTTATGATCCGAAGCAGATATATCTGTATTCGCTCTGTATCCGAATTTTAAACAAAAACGAATACGGATAATCCGATTAACTAATCGGATCGAAAACGAAAAAGTCATATCCGCTCCGTATCCGATCCGTTTACAGCCCTACTTACAAAGGGCTCACCAACCCTTAGGTCAAGCCCTAGCAGCCTCCTTCGCTCTCTCGTAGTCTACCTACAGGTTTAATTAGTTCATCATAAATCCATTTTTCCTTACAATCTTAGTTTGGATATTTAAGATTTTATATTTATTACAAGTTATTTAACTTTGGCATAAACTGATCAAATATCTTTATAAAGACATTTTGTAAACTTACTTTGAATGATTTATGATGGAGATTCTTTGTGTAATCAGAAACTAGATAAACTCACATTTTTGTAAGTTGCATCCATTAAACAAGCGGCGCCGGAGCTTGAGATTAATCTTGCATGATGCAGTACGTAGTCTCTCTCTCTCTCTCTCTTATATATAGTGCATGTGGTTTCACTTTGTTTCCACCCCCCCCCCCCCCAACCCCCAACCAACCCACGCCTCTTTGTCAAGTAGAGGAGGTCATCAACTTGCGACGTCCAAACAATGCACAAATTATTGCATGCGGCAGTTTTTGGACTTGAGAAATATTTTTGATATATTTGTTAATTAATAAATTGTATTCAAATAATCTACGTCAGGAGATGAGTGAGATCTGAGAATCGCCACATCTGTTCAACTCTTCTACGGGTACAACGGGAGCCCCTCGGCATGGGATCTGTTGTGTTTGACTTGGTAACAGTGTAACCCATTATAATGGGTATGAAACCATACCCACTAACCCAAACCCACTAAACCAACCGACCCATGTTGGAAAAGATTCCAACACGTCCTTGCGTACGCAAGTACGTGCTGGGTTTTTTTTTGGGTGTGGTTGGGGCGTTTTCTTTTGTGAGACAACAGGGTGTTCCGGCGGTTGCTGCAGGCGTGTGATCGTGGCGGCCGATTTTTCTCCTTCTCTTCCTTGTTCTCAATTGTGGGAATGTGGAGTTTGTGGTGCTACTTCTCGAAGTCCTCTGGGGCTATTTAAAGAAGCACCTTCTACAGAAAAAGAGTTAGAGACTTGAAGTTTGCTTCATTTGGAGGAAGATTGTTCAGAGTCGTTGTAAGAGCATCTTCTCGGTTTATATTGTTTTTCTACAAATTAGTAAACTCTCTCTGCTCTCCCTGTGGATGTAGAAAGACACATCGTCTCTCCGAACCACATAAATCTGTTGTCACCTTGTGGTTTGCTCTGTTTATTTTTGCTGTGATATTTTTCGGTTGATCATTATTGCACGATTTATTGTCGATTCACACGTTTTATGATCCGTTCCACTGTGGTTATATAAGCACTCAATTATAACATCTGGTATCAGAGCCAGGTTCGGTTGTTCTGTATGATTTTGTCCAGTTCACGTGTTGCAAAGGATGTCAGGCACGAAGTTTGATGTGCAAAAATTTGACGGCAAGATTGATTTCAGTATGTGGTAAAATTGGTAAAAGCAATTTTGGTACAGAACAATTTGCACAAGGCGCTTCTCGGTAAGGAGAAGTCTGGGAAGAGCGATGAGGACAGGAGGAGCTAGATTTGAAAGCAATAAGTACAATACAATTGTGTCTTGCAGATGAGGTAATGTACAATGTTTCTGATGTTGATACTACTGTTGATTTGTGGAAGAAATAGAAAAGCTCTATATGTCTAAATCATTGACGAACAAGTTTTATTTAAAAGCAATTGTATAGCCTCCGTATGTTGATGGGACTGACCTCTTAGAACATATGAATGCTTTGAATAAGTTGATTTTGTAGCTTCGCATGGTCGATGTTAAGGTGGAGGACGAAGACCAGGCTCTCTTCTCCTTTCATCT
>CM024756.1:79327152-79388489 GCA_014218235.1 Colocasia esculenta | reverse complement strand
GGCCGTCGGGTCGACCTTATGCCAAAAAGGGGTGCAGTGGTATACTGCCTCGCAGGAACAACAAGGGTTTAAGGTGAACCTGAAAGGTTTGAAAAGGGTCTGGCAAGAAGGCAGTGTCGACACATGAGGAAGGGTGTGTCGACCTGACTGGGGTTGTGTGTCGACACGAGAGAGGATTGTGTCGACACAGCCTTTGAGAGAAATTTGAATCTTTGAGAGGAAATTTTTGAGAAATTTGGGGACATCTTTATAATGATAAATAATGAGAGGAATTATCATTTCAAGGATTTTTAAGAGGCTTAAAAATTCATTTGTTGTATTTTGCAAAAATTCATCACAGTTCAAGTGTTTCAAACAATTCCAACAGGATATTAGCATTCCAAGACTTAATCAACAAAATGATAAATTGAGGGATATAATGTATTTAACAATCAACCAAAAACTACCATGTTTCTCAATTTTCAAGAATTAAAGAAGTCATCTAGACCAAATACAGTTGTGTTGAAAGTAAAACACAAACTTAAAGAACAACTTGATGAAGGAGGAAGATGATTCTTTCTAAACAAATCTCCAATAATTTTCATATTTTTGTTTTTTTTTAACAAACTATCAAATGATATAAATCTCTTTCACTCAAGTACTAGTGCTTTTTACACACCATAGTCCCTGGATACTTAAGATTTAGTCATTGTCAAGTCTCAAAGGGGTAAATGATGACCTTTTACATGAAAATATACGTTTTGTAGACGCCAATATTTCCAGTTACTCAGTCATCATCAAAAAGCATAGCACATAATTGCTTAAATTTTGAAGTTATTTTCAATTTGGATCCCCTTTGAACAGAGTTAGCAATAATGCCTCATGACATACATAGCACTTCATTCATTGTGAAGGTGTGCAGTTTCTCAGCACAGATGCCATTGCTCTGTTGGATTTTACAAGATTTTGGAGAGTTTGTGAGATAGAATTCAAAAACATCCAGTCATCAGTTGCAAACAAGGAAATGTTTTAAGTTCAAGGCACAAATTGTCATTTAGTTTAGGAAGAGATCTAAATTTCTGTGGATTGAGAGACATAGTTGAAGGTTGATTAGTAAAAATATAATAAATCACTCAAGTTCATTTTGTGACTCTAGACTTTAGAATGAGGACATCATGCAAGGAATTGATGAAATGCAAGAAAGGTTTTGAATTTTGCAAAAAGATGACTTGTGAATTTTCTAGCTCCCCCTGAGATGATGATTTCAACCATTTTTCATCAAAATAAAGATATGCATTTTTGAAATCAGAAAGAGATTTTCTTCTTGGACAACAAGAACTTCTCCTCAACAATTGCATATTCATTTCTTGGTACTTGGCGGAGATAAGCTCTCACGCATAGTGAAAGTGTCCAGACAAGCCTAACTTGTCCTTCTTCAAATCACCATTGATATACCAAGTAACTTCAATGCAATAAGAGTTGAAGAATTCATTGCCAAAAAGGAAATGGAAGTGAAAACTGTGCAAGTTTTGAAATCAGAAAAGAAATTCTCTTTGAACAATAAAAGCTCCCCCTCAACTATTGCATATTAACTTCTTAGTACTTGGCGGAGATATGTTCTCACGCATAGTGAAAGTGTCCAGACAAGCATAACTTGTCCTTCTCCAAATCACTATTTGATATACCAAGAAGTTTCAACACAATCAGAAATGGAGAATTTATTGTAAAAAGGGAAATGGAATTGAAAGTAAGAGAGATATGAACAATGTAGATTGAGGAAGCAAGGAGTTATGAAATGCAAAGAACTCCCCCTTAGACAATGCATAGCACTCAACCCAAGCCTTAAGAGAGATCAAGAAGGTGGGACATTTACAAAGACCAAGTTCTCTCCTTAAGATGAAAATCTGTTTTCAGGAAGGGGTTTAGTGAATTGTCTGCAATTTGTTTTTCAGTTTCAAAAATGGAGTTCAAAGATTTCTTGCAACCTCATCTCTCAAGAAATGATGCCTAATGTCAATGTGTTTTGTTCTGGAGTGCTGAATGGGTTTTTTAGACAAATTTATGGCACTAGTGTATCACATAGGATGGGTACACACCCTAAATCTTGGTTGTAATCAAGAAGTTGATGTTTCACCCAGAGAATCTGAGTTCCAATCTACCTGCAGCAACATACTCAGCCTCTGCGGTTGATAGAGCAACTGAATGTTGCTTCTTAGAAGCCCAAGAAATAAGGCACCCACCTAGAAATACACACAAGCACTTGTGCTTTTTCTATCTAACTTACACCCAGCATAATCAGCATCACAATAGGCAAACAATTCTAACTTGCAAACAGCAGGATACCAAATTCCTAGGTCTCATGTTCAACAAGATATTTAAAAATTCTTTTTACAGCAAGCATATGACTTTCTTTAGGATTAGATTGGAATCTAGCACATAGCACACACAAAACTGAATGTCAGGTAGGTAGAAGTAGTAAGGTAGAGCAGAGAACCAATCATACCTCTGTAGGTCTTTGGATCTACTGACTTACCAGATGGGTCTTCTAGCTTAGCATTATTGCAATGGGTGTGCTTGAGTGTTTAAGGCTCTGAAAGTCAAACTTTTTAGTAGCTCCTTGACATATTTGGTTTGACTGATGAAGATTCCTTCATGTGTTTGGTTGACCTGCAATCCCAAAAAAGAATGTTAAATCTCCCATTAAGCTCATTTCAAATTCATTCTTCATTTGATTTGAAAATCAGTGCAAAGGCCTTTATTAGTTGATCCAAATATTATGTCATCACATAATTTGGACCGCAATTATTTGATTTTTTACTGTTTTTGTGAACAATGTTTGATCAACATTACCTCTAGAATATCCTTTTCAAGTAAAAAGGAACTCAAACGATCATACCAAGCTCTGGAGCTTGTTTAAGACCATAGAGTGCCTTATTAAGCTTGAAAACATGGTTAGGATATTTTTCAATTTCAAATCCAGGAGGTTGTTCAACAAAAACATTTTCCTTTATATATCATTTAGAAATGCACTTTTGACATCCATTTGAAAGACTTTGAATTTCATGGAGGATGCAAAAGCAAGGAAAATTCTCACAGCTTCTAGTCTAGCTACAGGGGCATAAGATTCTTCAAAGTCAATTCCAATTCTTGGTTATACCCCTTTGCAACTAGCCTAGCTTTATTCTTATTACTTGACCAGTTTCATTCAATTTATTTCGGAAAACCCATCTAGTGCCAATTACTGTTTGGTCACTAGGTCTAGGCACTAATTCCCACACTTGATTTCTTTCAAATTGATGAAGTTCATCATGCATGCATTAATCCAATCAGAACTGATAAGGCTTCATCAATTGACTTGGGTTCAATTTGGGAATTAGAGCTAGTGAGTCTTCTTCAATGTTTTGCAAGAAGATGATCTGGTCCTAACTCTATCATTTAAGTTGCCAACTACACTGTCTAATGGGTGATTTCTCAGAAATCGAGGTTCAGAAATTACCTGTTGAGAGATGCCCACTTCTGGAGCAATGTTACCTGAACCTTGAAGATGGTGAGTTGTTGTTCAGGTTCTCTTCAATGTTGTCTATCTCCTCAACAGTGGTGAAGAGTCCACAATTAGGTCATCCTCTTCATTGTCTTGTTTTCCCTGCAAGATTTAGAATCATTAGTGGAAAAAGAATTTTCATCAAAAATAACATGTGGTGATTCTTCAACAGTTTTGGTTTTCAATATGTACACTTTGAAAGCCCTTGACACTTCTGAATAGCCAAGGAAGATAGCTTCTGACTCTTAGCATCAAACTTGTCAAGGTTTTCTTTGTTGTTATTGTGTACAAAACACTTGCACCCAAAAGTTTTGAAGTAAGCAACAGTTGGCTTTTTGTTTTCAACAATTCATAGGGGTTTTTTTGATCTTTGGTCTGACCAAGGCTCTATTTAGGATGTGATTGGCTGTGTTAACAGCTTCAGCCCAGAAGGATTTGGGCAGATTACTCCCTAAGAGCATGGATCTAGCCATTTCCACAAGAGTTCTATTCTTTCTTTCCACAACTCCATTTTGTTCTGGAGTTCTAGGTGAAGAAAACTTGTGAAATATTTGCAATTCAGCACATAGATCAGAAAAGGATGTGTTATCAAATTCACCCCCATGATCAGTTAAAATGTTTTTAATTTTAAATGGATAAGTTGTTAAGATAGTGGTACAGAGATTCCTGAATTCAAGGCATGCATCACTTTTGTGGGATAGAAAAATAACCCAGGTAAATCTAGTAAAGTCATCAATGATTACAAACCCATATCTCTTGCCACTTAGGCTTAGAACTCTTGTTGGCCCAAAGAGGTCCATGTGAAGAAGTTCTAGTGGCTTAGATGTGAGTACTTCATTGAAGGTTTAAAGGATTTCCTAGTTTGTTTCCTTTAGCACAGATCCCACAAATTTGACCTTCAACACTAGAAAAAGATTCAGGAAGACCTTTAACCAGATTCAATCTTAACAACTTATTCAAAGTTCTGAAACTTGCATGGCCAAGTCTTTTGTGCCAAGTCCATGCAATTTCATCTTTATTTGCAACAAAAACAAGATTTTCAGAAAAGTTTTTATTAAGGTTGATCATGTAGACATTGTTTTTCTTTTTTCCACAGAATTTGATTTTGTCAGTTGATGAATCAATTATTTTGCAAAAATCAGATTCAAACACAACTTTGTGACCTTTGTCACATAGTGGCTGATACTGAGCAAATTATAATCAAGTCCATCAACTAACAAAACATTATCTACTGAGTTTGAAGAAGTTTGACCAACCTTACCAGATCCAATGATCTTTCCTTTATTTTTACCTCCAAAGGTGACTGACCCTCCCTCCTTTTCATTAGACAGGAAAATTTGGCTCTATCTCCAGTCATGTGTCGTGAACCCCACTATCAAGAAACCAAACATTGGTGTTGGTGCACGACTTCCTGCACAAAGATCAATGGAGAGAAGATTTTGGTACCCAAACAGAGTTGGGACCATCAGTATGATTAGCACAGATATCAAATCCTTTCTCACCCAAATTTGATTTGTTTTAGATTTTTGTTTTGTTACTTTGGGTTTTAGCCTTCTTCTGTTTGTTCTTTCTTTTAGGAATGAAAGCACCAAGATCTTTGTTTTTGGTTGGAGGGGAGTTTTTCATTTGAAATTTGAGTTCAGAGGAGGAGGTGGAATCCATGGATTGTGTTGGTACATCAAGAAATTTGGATAAGGGTATTGAGGATAATACCAACAGGGATTTTCATACCATTGGTTCCAAGGATTAGTCCAATTTCTTGAAGTGTTGTCTTGGAGGTCCAAGGTTTTCATGGATTATTTCTTTCCCTTTTTCTTATTTTTCAGATTTTTATTTGAATTTTGGTTGAGTTGTTTTGGTTTTTGGTGTTGAGCAGGTCGACCTGTCAGGGGACTGTGTCGACCTGATAGTCTTTTTGTTTTTGGGTTTTTGATTTGTTTTGAGTTTTGTTTGGGGTTTTGTTTGCTGTTTGTTGGATTTATGTGTTTTCCAGATTGGGACCCTTGACAAAATTAATTAGTGGTGCTTTTCCCTTTTTCTCACCAGATTTGTCTTTTTGGGGTTTCTTCTTGTTGAATCCTAATCCATGAGACGTGGTTGTCATGTTGGATCCTAGCAATGCCTCTAGGTTATCTTGGCCTTTTGTGAAGGTTTGGATAACCTCCTCCCTTTCCTTTAGCTGGTTTTTAGAGCTTCAATTTCTTCAATTTTCTGTGTTTTTCTTGTTTTCAATTTCCAGCTTTTCATTTAAGTTTTTGAATTCTTGGGAGGCCTTTTGAGAGGCAAGTTTCAGTTCATCAATTAGGTTTAGGAGATTTTCCTTTCTTCAAGCATTTCTGTTACTTCAGATTCCAGTTCATTATTCTATTGTTTGAAGATTGGTTATGGTAAAGATTTTCAATTTTCTTTTTTGATGTGTTGTTTCTTTTCTCATTTCAGAATATTTTTCAACATTCTGCATACACATCCTGCCAATCTTCAACAGTATAGTCTTCAAAGGAAGTATTTACCTTTCCATCTGAGCTGTTGGCCATGAAGCAGACTTCCTCACTCTCTGAGCTTGAGGACTTCTTCTCTTCTTCTTCTTCCTCACTGAGTCTTCATCAGACCAAGTGGCTACCATGGCCTTTGGCTTCTTATATTTCTGGAATCTCTTGTGCTTTTCCTTCTTGTTCTCAGGACACTCTCCCTTCATGTGTCCTGGCTTGTTGCACCTGTAACAAATAACATTTTCATCAGGTTTATGATTCTTATTGAAATTGGAAGAGGAAGTGTTCTTCTTACCTGAGGGAAATTTCTTTTCCCAGTCATTTTCCCTTTCCTATATTTCAAAAATTCCTGAATTGTCTGGTCATGAGGGCAATCTCATCCTCATTCGACTCAGATTCTTCAGAACTTGTCTTATCCTGATTTTATCTTTGTTGCTTGAAGAGCTTTGAGTGCCATAGGCTTGGTCTTAATGATGTGTTCTTCATTTCTTTTTAAGTTTATTTCATATGTCATTAAAGATCCAATCAATTCATCCAAAGAAATTTTGGACAAATCTTTGGAATCTTCAACAGTGGCCTTGGTATGCCAAATTGAAGAAAGTGAACGCAAAATTTTCTTACCAAGTCTGCATCAGTATACTCCTTACCCAAAGCCTTGAGTCCATTGACTATCACCATGAATCTGGCAAACATTTCAGAAATAGATTCATTAGATTTCATCATAAAGAGTTCATATTCTGAAACTAAATGTTTGCCTTGGTCTCCCTGACCTGAGATGTTCCCTCATAGAGTAATTCGAGTTTACCCCACATCTCTTTGGCAGATTTGCACATTGAGATTCTCGAATACTCCTTGGGATGGACAACACACTGAATCATGTTCATGGCACTATAATTCAGTGTAGCTTTCTTATCTGTTCCCTTGTCAGGTATCTTCTTCTCCCTGGTTCTCATAGGGACCCACCTCAACTACTTTCCAGATCTCATAGTTCTGGGCCCTTAAAAACACTTGCATTCTGTTCTTCCAATAAGAATAGTCCAAACCATTAAAGAATGGTGGCCTATTTATGGAATGGCCCTCAGCTATGAAACCCTTTGAGTCCATGACACTTAAGTAAATGCACAGAGAAAGAGTCAAACAAGCAAGTACAAAAACAAAGCAAACAATCAAACACTCAATACTCAGAAACAAAAACTGCTCAGTTAAAATCAGATCGATGTAAACCCACTCTGATACCAATTGAAGGATCGAAATGAATGTGTGGAAAAGATCTAGAAGGGGGGGGGGATGAATAGATCTTAGCCACTTTTGCGGAAGCTTAAGTAATTTGAAAACTATTTAGAATCAGAGGCAATGTTATCAGTGAAAAACTACAGATCTGATTAGATTTGAGTGAGTTGAAAAACTTAGATGTGAAGCAAGTTGATTAAGTGAATTAAAAAACGGATCCTATGCAAGCATCTAGCGGATGAATCAATCAAACCACAGAAGACAAATGCACAAGGATTTTTAGGTGGTTCGGAAATCACCCAAGTGATTCCTACATCCACCCCTCACAACCCGTGAGGCTTCACTAACACAACAGGGCTACACACCCAAAGGAGCCTAACAACTCCAACACTTCAGAGCATACAACTCACACAACATCTAGAGCAAGACTACTCTAGAAACACTGAGCAAGACTGCTCAAACCAACCTTGAGCTTGACAACTCAAACTGAGCTCGACGGCTCACACCAAACTGAGCACAATGCTCACACTAAAACTTGCTAGACACCAACTTAAGACTTAGATCCTCTAGCAACAGATCTAGTCGAAATTTGAGAACTCTAAAGAGAGTTATGCAGAAGCACTTGCATAATCTCAAAAGATATCTCAGAAAGACAGAGAAAGGTAAATTGTATTGAAAGGCTTCGTTCTTCAGTGTACTCCCTTGTAGAAACTTGAATTGGGAAGGAACTGTGTGAAGCTTGAAGTCCAAGTCGATGCTCTGCAATTGAGAAGTTGGATCTTCCTCGAATTCTTCACCAAAGAAGTCTTCTACAGAATCTGCCTCCTTGGAATGCTTCAGGAAGTCTTCAGGAATCAAATCCATTCCCACACCTTGAATTGGTGGGAATTGGTCTTCTGGAAGCACTTGGAGAGCAGGGGAAGGAGACACGAGCTCTTCTTGGCCGCCAGGAGCTTCTTGGAGGCTCTGAGAGAGTTGGGTCTCTTTTTTTTATGAAGACTGGCCAAAAAGACCTTTTATATCCTTAGGATTCCAAAGATACCCTTTGGGGTACAAGGGCACGCGTTCCTAGGAAGATTCTGATCGCCCTAGAAGGACACGTGGCAGCCATCAACTTTAGGATGAAAAGTTTCCGTAGTGTGTCGACCTGCCCTGGTGGTAGTGTCGACACACTGTCCAGAATATGTAAAAAGTTGTTCTGGGAAGAAGGTCCCGTGTCGACCTGCTCTTGAGTGTGTCGACCTGCTGTCCCAAATCTGCAAACTGGCTGTTCTGGGAACTGGGTCTAGTGTCGACCTGCTCTGAGAGTGTGTCGACCTGCTGTCCCAATTCTTCAACTGGCTGTTCTGGAAACGGGATCTAGTGTCGACCTGCTCTTAGAGTGTGTCGACCTGGGTAGGCTTGATTTCTGAAAAACTGCCACTCGTGTCGACACACTCTTGACATGTGTCGACACAGTCTCAACATTTTACACATTTTGCCTTTGAATCTGTGTTGATGTGTCGACACCATTGATGCGTGTGTCGACACATCTTTTGCATAAAAATGTTTGTACCTGAAAAATAAACACATATATCATTAGTTAAATGATTTATCATGACATAAAATGATAAATGTGGTTTGAACAATACTTTTTGAACATGAATTTCAGGTATGATGTTTTTGACATGTTTCAATTAAATTGCTTTAAGAACACCTCTTGTCATCATCAAAATATGAGGGAAATGATATGAATTTGCATTCAACCCAACACATGCAACATGACAGCTACCCAAGAAAGGCACAGGTACCTAAAATCAGAAGGTACCAAAACGGAACCACAATCGTACCACTGCGCAACTAGAAACCTTGCACAACCAACGAGTAAGAAACTATAATCGCTAAATACTACAACTAGTAGCACAATTCACAACCACAACTGCTAGAAACCCGAGTCGGAATGAACAACACAACCATTCGGGTAAAGACTACCGGTTCATGACGCCAGTATCCAACCTGGTCTAACAAACACGAGAACCACCTCTCAGTCTCGCAGCCACAAACAAAAAGTCCAACTGCGGCTCACCACAACCCTACATAAGCCAAAGAACTGTGAGACCAACTAACACCACTCTGTAGCCACATATGCTGCAGACCCATGTCTGACAAATCTTTATGGTTTCCGTGGCACATAGTGAGGCAAGTGAAAACATGGGACTAGCTTGGGACCAGTACGTCTACTGGTGTCCATCCCTCAACCACGAGCTCACTATAAGCGATCGAACAGAGAACACTTGCACACCACAAGTCGCTGCCCCACTGTTATCTTTCCCTCAATCGGACGAGCTACTTAACAAATAAACAAGTGAGGGTGTTCAGGAAGACGACACAAACCTCGATGGAACACACAGTACCAGGACAAACCTCTAGCACACATGTGTCTGACTCACGGAGAACCTGGAATACCCGACTAGAGAGGTATTTTGGAATAGGCTCCGAACCACCAAGCTTGGCAAACACACAAACCACGCTGCACATTTCACACACATTCAAACCATTCATTCATAAACCATAGTGTACTATGATTATTCATCACAGGTTTTATATAACCCCTAACTCAACTATATACAAATACTACTGTTAACACATAACCGCATAACTCTTACATGTTGAACATCATTACATGATAAACATAAATAACTAAACTAACCACAATCTGAACCATAATCCTAAGTCATGCTTTACTACCATTAACTATGCTTTACTACCATTAACTATGCTTAAACATCTTAAATCAACATTAAATAACTGAGGCTAAGTCCACACAGGACCCTCATTCCCAAAACCACATAACACACCTTGGAAAGAAGATTGCGATGAGGTCGACTGTCATGTTAAGAATGCGATAGCCTGACATGCCGCGTTCAAAAAGAGAACGCGATAGGGCCAGGGGTCGCAACCTGAATGCGACAGCACAACTCATTGCCTTATCAGACAGAAACCCTGTTATTCGGTTCTCACACATAAATCTTCCTAAGACCCTACTTCTATTCAATTCAAACCTCTACAAATCATGTAAACTATCAAGGAATCACATACACATATTGTTTCATGGTTTCCATGCTTCAATCCATTCAAGCAAAGTAAAGAAATGGAGGAATCTCCCTACAAATGTGAAGAACTTGAAGAACAAGGCGTGATCGATGCATTCTATGCTCTGGGCAATCTCCTCGCGTGGAAACCACGCCGAACCAGCCACCTGTAAGTTGAAATCGGCAAAAATGCAAGCAAAGCCACCTCTCAACAGCAAGAACATAATGTAACTTGCCACGGTGTTCAAAACACGACAGACCTGCACGTCGCCTTCTGAAACCCGAAGCACCACACATCAGGAGGCGGTGTGGAGAATGCAACGCAGGCGAGGGACGCGTTTAGAACACGACATACACCCCCGTCGCATTCTCAACTAGAGAACTAGTGGGCTCTATGGGCCCCAAGCTCTGGCCCACAACACCCACACAATGCACGAAGGCCACAACCTAGGCCTAATGGCCACATATCGGCCAAAAGCACCACACTACAACCATTAAACTCGGATCCAAATGGCCACGACGCTACATTTAGACTTTGTATATAGGCAATGTTTTTGTTTTCTTTATCAAAAAAATAAAAAAAAATGAAAATTTGAAAACACGAAATGTGTCTTAGAATCTAGTGTCCTTTGCATGTCTATCCCTTGTAAACTTGCATGTGAAGTATATGTAAAGACACTTCCTTGACTCTTTATATGGCCTAATACTCCCTTGATATTTTATTGCATTGGCTTGAGACTTAGTGTGCATTAATTCAGCCACTAAGGGGGAGATTTTTTACATTTGGTGTGTGCATACATTCAAGGGGAGCCAAATAGTTATGCATTTAACTATTTCTCAAAATACATCTGAAATTGAAGCCAACACACTAATGCACGTGACTTTGATTAACGGATATCATCTTAATTATCGATGGAAATTTTTCTTAATACTCTTGTGATGCTGAAAATCCACCCAATTTGTAGTAACTCATGAAGAAAAAGCTATCTATCCTAGATTCAAAGTGAAAAGAGGAACTGAGCATAGTAATCAGGTCTTTTCATTGAACAAGTCATAAGTCTCGCGTCAAATGGCAATACTTTCCTCAAAATTGAAAGAAAAAAACAAAAAATTGACATTAATTGCTTTCAAATAATAATAATAATAATAAGGGACAGAGTGATAGCTACCAAAAATTGAGGATCTATCATGCATGTGTAAGATTGAGAGTATTCGTTAGTGTTAATTAGAATTTCTCTCTCATCATGTGTGATGCCTATTAATAATATCTTAACATCACTTTTCATGATTTTTAATTTTGAGTGTGTCTTAAGAACTTGATTAAATACATGGGTTATAATATGGCTAATTCTTAGTGCATGCACTTCCTTAATCTCCTATAATGACTTCTTAATATTCATACTTTGTTATTGAGCCAATTACATTTCTTATCCCTATTACCACCCACTTTTTGATGCTATCAAAAAGGGGGAGAGAATATGTAGATTTTGTATTCTGGTTTGGGGGAGAGATTGTGTTCGAAAAGGGGAGAGTTAGAAGTAACTTTGAGAGGGGGAGAAAATTTAAATTTTTGCATGCTTGTGTGAAATGTAAAAGCAAAAACGAAACAATGGAAAAAACTGAAATTAGAAAATTCAAATGTTGTGTTTTATGTGAAAAATCTACAAGTGTTTTGTTATCATCAAAAATGGGGAGATTGTTGTAATCTGTAGATTTTGATGATAAAAAAACACTAATTCTCATTTATGCTAAATAGATCACAAAACACCAATTGGTATTTATCTTAATGGCCTAAGTATTTGATTCATTTATATTTAAATCGAGGGTCCAAACTGTGTGTTAAGTGTGTAGGAAAATACTCCAAAAGTCAAACTTGAAATGGACTTCACAAAGACAATCTGGATTGTGCAAAATTGACAATCGAACAATCGTATTCAGGAAATCAGTCGACCGAATGCCAGTCGAAGTTCTAAAAAGTACAAAGGCCCAGTCTAGGTATGCCAGTCGAAGTAAAATCAGATGACCGAAATGTGAAAATCTGTCGACCGATTATAGTCCAATCGATTGATGTTAAAAGGCCAATCGATTGATGTTAAAAGGCCAATCGATTGAGGTTAAAGGCCAATCGATTGATGCTCAAAGGGCCAATCAATTGAGATTTAAGGGCCATTTGATTGATGACCAAGTAGGAAATCAGATGACTGATTTGGAGATTTTGGTCGACCGACCTACCTAGTGAAGATCAAGCTTCCAATTGGTGAAGACCAAGCTTTAGATTGTTGAAGGAAATCGGACGACCAATTTGGCAAAATCGGATGATTGACCTAATCAGTGCAGTTTGGTGGGGGGGGGATAGTCACAAATAAAGGTCTCAATGGGCTGAGTTAATTTGAAGCCCAATGGACAGTCCACTCCATACTCAATTTGGGTTAAAATGTAATGCCCGTGGATCTCCTTTAAACTTCACTTGTCAAACCCATCACTTGATGAGTTGGGCTCGGGTTGGCCCATTGGGTTAAGAGAGATTTTTTTTAAAGTAATGCTATCAACAGCTTCCGCACTAACAGATGTATTAAAAACGTGGTTAAATAAAGAAATTTATCAACTAATGACCAGTTTCCTTACTGGCCAACCCCTTCCCATAATCCCCTTCCTATAATTGTTTAGAAAAAACTAAATTAATTTTATTATTATTTAGAATTTTAGTTTTATATTTAAAAGATGTTCAATCAAGATGAAATTTTAAACACAAGTTAATTGGAAGGTGATGTATTTTGTGGTGATTTTAATTTGGTGGAGTGAAAATTATTCTAAAAATTAATAAATTGACTTAATATCGATATGTGTACACCAATAATTCTCAATATGTATATTTAAAATCAACATTTTTTGTAATTATAGTATTTTCAAATTCAATTATATTATCGAAGTTCGGTGATGTCTTGTCGAAGTGCGCACATCTGAAAACAGTATCGAAGTTATGTTCATAATGTAAAAATATTTCTAAATCAAAAATATCATGCCCCCGATGCAAAAATATCAGATGCGTGACATTTTATCGAGCAGTAAATAAAGCAATATTAAATATCTAAATATATATCATCATGAGGGCCCATCATAACTTTATTAACTCCAAATGAAAAAAAAAAAGTAGAATTCCTCTCTTTACCATGTTATCTATACACTTAGTTTATAATCACAATATTATTATATAATTAAATTAAAAGGAAAAATGACACTTTCATTAGTAAGATACATATTACAACATCTGTCTGTCCAGATCACTTAACTCCCAAATTGGCTCAACTAACTCAAAATATACTAAAATCAAATTATCTATAAATAGAGATTGTGTACTCAATTAAATAGAAAATAAATTTGAAATGACTAAGATGTAAAAGTTAACATGATCAACTAAAATTAGAAATCTAATATAGTTGATTTCATATGAAATCCAACATAGTTACTTAAATCAATAAAAACTTGATATGATCATCAATTAAATAGAAGAACAACATGACGATTAAATTGGAAAGCTACCATAATCAATTAAAATCAGAAAAAACAACTTAATCGTTTAAAATTAGAAAACTTACTTAATTGGTAGATAAACATAATGCGCACAGCAAGCAACAATAATATGTAAAAATTGTCATTTCAGATGTCTTCTAACATTTTTTCGGAACTCGGCTAAAAAAAAACACAAACCAACAGATATAATAAATTTAACTTATTTTAAATTAAAATAGTTTATTTACCTTTATATGGTTTGTTAGGCTGAAACAGGCCCCAATGGACCAGCATGAGTTGTCTTTACTTTGATCCATTAAATTTTGGTTGGGCTTGGGTTGGGCTATCTTAGTGTTGGGCTGAACTGGGTTTAGATTGGGCCAACCTAACCCCACCCATTGACACCCCTAGTCACAAAGTCGGATGACCGAATTGGCAAAACTGGACAACCAATTTGGCACTATTTCTGAAGCAAAAGAAGAAGAATACCAGTTGTGAAGCTAAGTCCATAATCGGACGACTGATTGATTTGGCAAGTTCGGTCAACTGATTACGGCGACAAGTTTTCTAATTTATGCGAACTCTTTTCAAAAGTGGGACTCTTTCCTTGATTAGGACAAGCACGTCTCTCAGAGATCTTCTAGGGGTCTTCCACTATAAATATAGCTTGGTATCATGATGAGGAAGAGAGGATAGCTGCCTCCAAAAGAGCAGTTTGTGCCCTAGCGTTCAGGAGAGAATTGTGTTGCCCAGAAAGAGCTAATAGAAGCTCTGAACATGTAGAAGCCTGAAGAATGAGTCTTCATCATCCAAAAGCCTTCCAGACGTTCCAAGAAAGTGTTCTTCATTAGAATGGTGAGGACTTGGTGTTGCTTCCTACAAGACTCTATTCTGAAGCATTCTACATCGGCCAGATCTTCGTTGTGACATCGTCGTGTAAAGACGACTACATCAGGCCGAACTTCTGAGACATAAGAACTTTATACTTTATTTTGTTTAGATTGTTGTCTCTCCTGTCCACATTTTTCATTTGTTCTTCTTTATACCAAGAGCATACTGTGTGGTCAGTGTGTAGTGTGTGCGACGCACACATCAGATTATCTCGTCCCTCAAAAACAAGGTGGGGTTGGTGTTGACCCCGAAAATAATGGTGTGGGGGTTTATCCTCTTGTACCTTGAAACAAGTGAAGATAAATCCTCACGGACGTGTGAGATAGTGGATGTAGACGCACATGAGGCTGTGTTTTCTGAACCACTCTAAATCCTACGTGCATAATTGTGGTTTGCATCCATCTCTTCTATCTTCGTTTTACTCATGTTAGGTTAGTCGGTTTCGTCTATACACTTATTGTTAGAGTGTGGAGCCTGAACTTGCTGATGTAGACAAGAAGGTTCGGATACGGATCGACTTGAGCAGTCGAAGTCAGCATTCGACTGCAGCAGTCAAAGTCAGCAGTCGACTTCAGCATTCGACTTCAGCAGTGGGAGTCAGCAGTCGAATTTGGCATTCGACTTTAGCAGTCGGATTTCTCAAGGCAGTCGAGTTTTCAATCCCAGGACAGGTGACTTGCGTGAATCTAAGTGAGGGGAAGTTTTGTCCTTGTAAATCTCGATTATGGCGCCCTAACCTCCCAGTATATATAGTAGGGCGGTCTCTCCTTGTACTTGTAGTATGATCATTCCTGACATATAGTATTGGAACTACTACTGTGGTCGTGGACGTAGGAAGGCTTTGCCTCCGAACCACGTAAAAATCTGGTGTTCTTGTGTTCTTCTTCTCCCTTCTTCAATCTCTTCTCCAAACTCTACGTGTGAGTTGTGCGAGAGAGGGCTGCCGATCGGGGGGTCGATTCCCCAACACTTGTATATTCTGTTGTGCATCTAGCTTAATAAGTTTGCTTGTTTAAGTCTAATCTATTTTGTAAAAGATTTTTTTTTAAAATAGGTGATAACCAATTCACCCCTCCCCTCTTGGTTGATCATTATACATATTTTACTTCAACAAGCTCTTACCATTGCAGCGGGTGGGGGCGACGTAATAGCAGATAGAAGACAGGTAAGTTTGTACGAAGTTTATTTTTCATCGAGTCTTTGCCTACTTTTAGTTCTTTCTGTACCCATGGAACCAGTGTTGTCTTCTAGTAAAGTCCTACACTAGTAGTTCACCCGGTGTTATGCACCTGAGGCTTTGTCCCGCGAGAGGTTGTTACCTTTTACCTGGGACCCCCATCCTCGTACGCCCGTTGGAGGGAGTGCTCTAGGCCAGGGGTGTGCTCGACTCACTAACTCTAGTAGCAGAGGGGAAAATGGTGGTTATGACAGAGGCTTCGAGTCATTTGCAGTGCTCTCATTGTTGGTCTGGGACGTCGAGGTCGTTTGGAGTTCTTATTGGTGTGGGCCAACCAGTCCTTCGTCTCACTGTCTCTCTTTTGGTGGTCCCAAAACCACCTAGAGAGGTCAGGCATGGGATCGTAGTCCGACAAGGCTATGGTGGTTACTATCGTGTTTACTTTGTGTTCCTTGGCCCCACTCTGACGAGAGGTGGCATGGTCAGGACGTTCGATTGAGGGTAAGACGCGAGTGTGGTCCGGACTGGTTGACTAGTGGTAGTCATTTCTATAGCTAGTGTCGTTTGTCTAGGCAAGGTCCCCCTTATCTATGTTTGCAGCCGTGTGGTGGTCCCGACATGCAAGTTGCACTGATTTACCAACCATGTTTAGTTTCCCGTACTGTAGTTGGTTAGCTAGTTTTCCTTTTGCACTTACCATGGTGGAATATAATATATAGACTATTGTCATTTACTTTATTAAATTATATTCTTCTCTTAGAGCCAATAGGAAATTGGTAGTCCCTACTGAGCTTCTTGTGAAGCTTATTCCCTTTTTTTCCAGGTGAGACTTCCCAGCAGTGGCCTAGTGCACATCGGGTGAAGGAGGCAGGGCATTAGTCGTCTCCCCCGCAACTAGCAGTGGTCTTCCCCTCTTCCTTTTGTACTTCACACTCGGGGTATGGCCCTTAAGGGTTTTGTCTTTCCCTTTTTCCTTGCTTGTACTCGTTGTGTGTTGGGACTGTACCTAGAGCGATACATTATACTCTCGCTCTCTCTTTCTACTTCCGCGTGAGCTCCTAGTTCAGTGGTTGATGTTTATTTCCTTTACATATCCTATTGAACTTGTCTTGTAGCCCTTTCGAGTTGCCGGATCCGTGGGTGGCGGCCGCGAAAATCGGGTCCTCAGTTGTGGCCTAAGGATGGGTTTCGTGGTCGTTACAAGTGTGGTCATAGTCCCTAAGGCCGATCAGTCACCCACCCTTGAGGAGATTGAGATTGTGCAGGAGTTCCACAAGTGTTCTCCGATGATTTGTCTGGATTGCCACCAACAAAGGTGATAGAGTTCTCTATTGAGTTTCTTCCAGGCACCTCACCTATCTCTAACACTCCCTACCAGATGGCACTTGTAGAGTTAGCAGAGCTGAGGAAGTAGTTGCAGGAGTTGCTTGATAAGGGGTTTATTCACTCGAGTGTTACACTGTGGGGTGCACCTGTATTGTTCGTGAGAAAAAGGATGGATCCCTCAGGCTGTGCATCGACTATAGGAAGCTCACCTAAGTGACGATGAAAAATAGATAACCCTTGCCGTGCATTGATGATTTGTTTGATTAGCTCTGGACCTTGTCTATGTTCTCCAAGATGATCTACATTCTGGTTACCACCAGTTGAAGATCAAGGAGGAGGACATCTCCAAGATAGCGTTCAGGAGCTGTTATGGACACTACGAGTTCCCTGTGCTTCTTTTTGGTCTGACCAATGCACCTGCAATGTTCATAGACCTCATGAATCGGGTGTTTAGGCCATAGTTGGATAGTTTTGTAGTAGTGTTCATAAACAATGTGTTGATCTACTCCTCTGATGAGGCTACATACCGTAAGCACCTGATGACAGTTTTAGAGGTTTTTCGTGAGCACAAGCTATACGCTAAGTTCAGCAAGAGTGACTTTTGGATGCGCAAGATTCACTTCCTTGGGCAAGTCATTTCAGGCACTTGAGTTGTTGTTGATCCAGCGAAGGTTCATGCGGTGTTAGAGTGGGAGACTCCAAGGTCACCTTCCGAGATCAGGAGCTTTCTTGGTTTAGCTAGTTACTGTAGGCAATTCATAAAAGGCTTTGCATCCATTGCAGCGCCCTTGACCAAGCTAATCAAGAAAGGAGTCAACTATGTGTGATCCGAGAAGTGTGAGAGCAGCTTCTAAAGGCTGAAGACCAGGCTGACATCTGCACCCGTGTTGATCTTGCCGAGTGGTGCAGATGCTTTTGCGATCTACTCAGATGCTTCGCAGATAGGCCTTGGTTGTGTACTGATGCTGCATGGTAAGGTGCTTTGTCTATGCTTCTCGCCAGCTAAAGGAGCATGAGTACAACTATCCGACCCATGACTTGGAGCTTGAGGTTGTGGCCCATGTACTAAAGATCTGGAGGCACTATCTCTATGGTGTCAAGTTCAAGGTGTTTACAGACCACAAGAGTCTGAAGTACTTGTTCTCCCATAAAGAGTTGAACTTGCTATAATCACGGGATTTGCTCCCAAATAATGATGATGAAAATTAATGAAAAGGATCGTGATTGCCACCAATGTAGTTGCAAAGATTGATATGATGATGGACAAATGCTAACTACCTTGGAAAGAGGAAGAAGAGTGTAGAAGGGTACCTGGTCCTGTGAACGCGACAATGAAGCCGTCGCCTTATCTGGAATGTGACGATCGGCGCGCCGTCTTCTGATCCTTTGAATGCGACACGCAAGCCATCGCCTTCTGAAGATCGCTACCAGGCGTGTGTCGCCTTCTGCAACAGAGGATGAAGACTGCGGGTTCTGTTCTTCCTGCTCCTCGGCCGGCCAAGGGGCAAGAGCCCTCGTGCTACTACTGTCTCCTACAATGTGGGGTGGTATTTTAACCCCTTTAGGTGATTAAAAGAGGTGTGTGTGGAGTGTTCTAATGCCAATCTACAGAAAAAAATAGATCTAAACATGAAAGTATGAAGAGAAAAATCGAGAAGAATAGGAGAGAGAAAGCGTAGATGATGAGGAAAACACCCTGGGAGCACTTCCTAGTCGTCTGGTGGCTGAGAGGTCTTCTGGGAACTCATAGCTCTCTGGGAGAGGAAGAAGCAGACGCTGGCCTTCCCCAAACCGTGCCCTAAGAAAAGTTTTATATGTGATTATTCCTGAACGGGCTGAGAGGGGAATAATGAGCTAGAGTCCAACTTTGGGTAAGTATGCTCGTGCAAGGGGGGTCAGAAAGTGGCAAGGAAGGTCTCCTCCGAGTTTGGAAGGATTTGGAGATCTCTAGACCCACCAAAAGACGGATTATTCATGAATAGAAAGGGTCCAAATGGGAATAGGAAAGGCCACATTGCATGGTTCTGTGAAGGAAACAAGAATGCGACAGGCCCAGCGTCGCTATCACGTCACGACGCCTCGATACGTCGCCTTCCATGGAAGGAAGTCTTTAAGCATTTTGTGGCAAATTTTCAGGGTATTAAAAGGCCAAATGAGAATGCGACGTATAGAGGCGTCGCCTTTTGAAGAAGATCAATTGCGGTCTGAAGGCAAATCGGTATAGGCATGAACACGACATGAAATGCGTCGCCTTTTGAATGTGAACGCGACAGGGACATTGTCGCCTTCATGATCCTTCAGCATATGACTCATTCAAAATATCTAATCTCCTTGCATGGGTATCGGATTGGCACACAGTTTGAGGCGTTGGATTCTCAACTCAGAGAGCTACGAGATGATGATGAAGATTGATTGATTTGATCAGGAAGAACCCACCAGGGCGATGAACTAATAGGAAGATGCCATGATCGGATAAAGCCAGCTAGACGATGATGAGCCAACATGGGGCATCAATGATGTGACAAGGAATTTGGCTCAGCTTATGGGCCAGAAATGGATGTCTACAGATTGCCCCTCCTTGATGCCTGCTTTGCAAGGGAGTGGAGCGATAGTGGAGCGGAGATGGCATGAAATGACAATGTAGTGGAATGAAGCGGAATGAGATGAAAAGCGGGCATCAAGGTAAAGAGACACCCATTCTGAACGAATAAGCAGCGAGAATTATCCGACGATCTTCGAACATGGATGGAACAGAGTGCAAGGATAGTTCCAATCTGGGATGAATAAAGATCAAAAGAAAAGAAATGATCAACCTCTTGATGAAGAGGTACCCTGGCCATGTTAGGCTTGCAGATTTCGTTCATTAGGGGATAGGTGCTGTCCCGACGGGTCGATTCGACTCTGGCCTTCGAGCGATTCACGACTAATGAGCGGATCAATGGGGAAGGGATGACTGATATAATGAATGGAGATGAGAGGCATCCTGAATAGGAACCATACTGGCAAATCGGACAGAGCAACTAGCTCGAAGAGAACTTTCAAATTCAGAGTGGAATGAATTCCTTGTCTGAGAAATGAAGATCTGGTTGGGACATCATTGAGAAGCTGGCTTTGACTAATCATGAAGCATGAAGCTAAAGATCAATCATGAAGCATGAAGCTCAAGATCCTACATGATGCATGCTGGGCTAAAAGAAAAGAAATCATAAAAAATGCAAAGAAAAATAGAAAATAACAAATACTCAAGGATAATATTGCTAGACAAGATGAGCAAGGGTCAAGACACTTCGCATCCCCGGCGTGCGATAGAATCCATCTTCCCCAAGCCATACCATCTAACGGCCTATCCAACGATTAACAGTGCGCACTTAGATCATCCTCGTTTTTGTTGAAGGGGAACTCAGATCCTGGAACACACTGAGAACTAGCCGGTCCTTGAGATGATATAGTAGGGTAGATACCATATAATAATGCAGAGAGATAAGGTTAGAAATACTTACCTGAACTTACCTGACGAATCTTTTTGGATTTTCTGATTTTCTAATTTTTGTGAATTTTCTGCATTTTCTGATTTTTATGGATTTTTCAAGATATAAAGAAAGCAATAAAGAACAAGATAAAACTCAATTTCCATCAAAACAATTGAAGGATTTAAAGCATAAGTGCAAACACATCTTGAATTGGCAATAAGAATCACGACAATGTAAAGAAATCAGCCAACACTTGTTCAAACATAGAACGCGACAATCTGGTTGTTGCTACCAGAACATGAACGCGATGATGAGCTTGTCGCGACAAGGTGGCGACGTGTCGATACGTCGCGACCTCAGTTTTTGTGCCCAGAGCGCAATTGGCAACCCGAGGGCTCCTTGTTTGCTTCCCACTTGGACTCCTAGAGTTCCCTAGTCCTGTTCTAACTCCCATTAGCCCTTCTAAACTCTCTCCCACCATGAATAGGAGTTCTAAATGCCTATAAGTAAGGGGGAAGAGGCCAAATTCGGAGTTCACACCCTCCCTTCTTCTCTTCAAGCCCTCAAGGCTCCCATGGTCATGAAGAGAGCTCCAAGTGCTCCCATGGATGAAGAGGCTTCCTATGGAGGTCCCAAGTGCACCCAGACATCCTACAGTGAGCTCCTAAGGCTGACAGATGTTCCAAACCATCTGAGTAGCAATGCCAACATGCGAGAGGTATGTAAAGTGGTCTTTGAATTTTCTGTGATTTTCAACTCTGAATTTCTCTATTAATGCACCTTCTTCTTCTTCTCCACTCTTTTACTTTTCCTTTCCTTCTCTAGCTCTTTCCTGGCTCCCGCCGATACTCTAAGCTCAATTGGATAGCACCCATGATCAAAGTCCTACCCATGCATGTGATCCGCACATTAAGAGAGTGAGGCTTGGGGGGTATCTTGATAGCCGCCCATAATTATCATAAGATTTCATTTGATTGGCATAGCATCACCGCCTTAATAGAACTATGGCACCCACAAACTCATACTTTCCTTTTCCCAAAACTTGAGGCTACCGTCTTACTAGAGGAGGTGGACGCGTTCATGGCTTTACCCAAGACTACATGGGGAGATGAGCAAAAGACTTGTTATATCATTGAGCCCATTAATCCTAAACTCATCCTAGGTGAATTTATGATGGATCTCGGAGATGTGTATACCATGATTAGCCCTCAACATATTCACCTAATCCCCTTGTCTAAGTGGGTCATATCTCATTGCAAGAATAAGTGCGAGAATTACCAAGAGATAACCAAAGTTGTGGATATATGCTTGTGTGGGGTAGTTCTCTTCCCGTCCGGAGATCACCTCTTAGACCATGTAAACTTGAGTGCCATTAGCGGGGTATGGCGGGGACTTAGCCTCTCTCATGCGGTCCTAGCCTTCCTTTATGCGGGACTCACATCGGAGGCTACGGGGGGCCCACTCTACGGCTCTATGATCCTCTTAGAGTGCTGGTTGGGAGTGAGGATAAAGTTCAAACCTGTAGAAAACCCTACTACAGAGAGCCGAATGCCATCCATTGTGCTTCATCGGTAGAGCGGCCAAATTCTCCGATCGTGTCGTGTGCAGGATAGCGGATAAGAAAACTCAGAGTGCATGGCAGCTATACCTCAACACACTTCAGATGGAGCACTTCGCCATGGACATAGCGGCACTATGCGGAGTGGATATATGGCTTCCCCTTGGACGTGGACTGGACCTACAGCTCGTGGGGAACATGGCGATGGTTCTCTACAACCCACATAGGTGCTACCTTCAGGTGGGAAGCCTAGGACAAAGCTACTTCAGCCATCACACTTGCCTCCTATGAAAGCGAGGCGCTTGGGAGATCTAGAGGAAGAGCAAGCCGTGCGGAGCGCACTAGTGATGTGGCGTGTGTGTGCCACTCAAGCCCTACCACCCACGGTGCACGAGGAGCGCGAGGCATACCAAGCGTACCTCAGAGAGTACAGAGAGATCCGGACACGTGGGGACCGTGAGCTTGTGAGAGATTTGAGGTGTTAGGAGGATGAGAGTGATGTATCGAACACTTTATGATGATTTTCAGCTTTTATATGATGTATGCATTTGAGATTTGCAATTAAAATCCAAATTTTAGAGGTTTCTGTGCAAAAATTGAGAAGGCAACAGCATAGGCGTCACGACATTGAACGTGACTAGTCAACGGTTGCGACCTTGTTTAAGAACACGACAGGGAGTATGTCGCGACCTGACCAAAACGCGACAGCCGCCTTGTCGCGACCACAAGTCTGAGGCGGTTTGAATTTTGGACCCACACGCACCTTCCCTCTTTCCCTCTTCTCTCTTCTCTCTCTTCCCTCTCCCCCTTTCTTTCCGGCGACAGAGAATCTCCTCCTGTCCCCCCTTCTCTGGTGATCGTCGACCGGCGGTGGCGACAGCTGCCCCTTTCTTCCTCCTCTCCTCTGCTTCTTGTCTTCCTCCTCTCCTCTGCTTCTCCTCCCCGGTGGCCGAGGTAATGGAAGGTGGTGGAGGTAATGGTGGCGACGGCGAGGGGCGGTCAAAGAGGTCCAAGAAGACCATTAGCCATCGGCAGATGGCAGAGGAAGCTTCTACGGGGACGGGGGAAGAAGCTCTGGCCCTCCGCATGGAGGTAGGCCCCTTGGAGGCCCCGAGCGAGGAAGAGGCGATCAGCCCCAAAAAGGTAGGTGATTCAAACCCTAACCCATGTATGATCGATGGTAGAACGGGGGAACAAGGTGCTAAGCACCTATGTAGAGCTTTGGCCCAAGGTGGAACGACTGGGGAACAGCCATAGGCTGTCCTCAATCACCCTGTGACCGCGACAGGATTCCTGTCTCATTACTAGGGAGAACGCGACACACAGTATGTTGCGTTCAGAAGGCGACGGCTCGACCCATCACCTTCATGAACTGAACCCGACGCCCATTGTGTCGCTTTTAGAAGGCGACAGAGACCTTGTCATGATCTGAACAGACTACTTATTTTGTGGACTTTGACTGATTTTATGCTTTTTGGCTATTTTGCAGAGTGAGCTATGGTCTCGGCTGGGGTGGGCTGTCGTCCGGGCAGTCTACTAGGGACTGCCGGAGTTCCAGAGGATGAGATTGGAGGAGATGGGGTTCAGCCCCTTCCTTACATTGGACGAGCTCACGCCTAACGTGGCATTGATTCAGGCGCTGAAGGACCGTTGGGACCCCGAGTGCCACGCCTTCCTCCTCCCGTGGGGTCACATGATCCACACATTGGAGGACATGGCACGGATCACCGGCCTGAGGGTAGACGGCCAAGCGGTGACAGAGGTGACCTGCACATGCTATCAGGAGATGGTAGAGAGACTCCTGGGATTGGAGGTGATGAGGGAGAGGTCATCCTTGGTGCCGAGGATGAGGTTGCAAGCGATCCTGGGAGTGGCGGACGCTCGCCACCAGACAAGAGAGGGCCAGGAAGAGTACATGGCCCGATTGACGGAGGATGCCAGAGTGGCGCTGGAGGAAGAGGAGGGAGCGGCAGAGGACCGGGATTTGAGGCTCTTCCTGATCCTCGTGATCGGGAAGCTCATCATGGGGACCACAGGGGAACCAGTGAGCTGCCGGTGCCTACCCTTGCTGGAGGACCTGACCTAAGTAGGGAGCTATGCATGGGATGCGGCCCTTCTGGCCCACCTCTTTGACAGCCTAGGTACCTCTGGTCGGGAGACAGGGGTGGCCGAATTCTTCCCATTTCTACAAGTACGTTTCTCACCCTTACCCTTTTTTTTTTTTACTTTTTCCCGCTTATTATAAATCATCGTGATATTGACTATCTTATTTTGCAGGTGTGGGCCTATCACTATCTTCCTCCCTAGGCCGGGGAGTGTCGAGGCGGCGGGCACTGTGCCGCTCCTGTAGCACTGGCGGTTCCGCCGCGACGAGTGGTCCCTGCACCTACAGGTGCCCCACATCCAGGATGCGTTGGACGCCGTCCCTTCAGACACATGAGTACTTCTACACTTACAACCTTTCCTTTCTTTATCACTGACAATCGACTAATGAATTTCTATATGTGATGTGTAGGTCGAGTGGACTCCCTACGTCGGGGATGATTAGGGTGACCAGTCATGGGTGGAGTAGGGCCGCCCCTACTTCGGCAGGGAGATCTGGCTCCACGCCTTCAACACAGTGGTACCACTCCACCTACGGTTGGTCGTGCGGACGGTGGGGCTCCATCAGGCGTGTGGTGGACTTCCCGACCCGGCAGAGGCTGTGGGAGAGACCGGGTCACAGCTTCGGGGCATCCAGTAGACCACGGACTGGAGGGAGCGAGCCCGGGAGCAGCTTGAAGACTGGCGACAGCGGGGCCGAGTGGTGACCTCCGAGGCCACCAGCAATGAGGACTACTTCTGTGCTTACGCATGCAGGTACAGAGCACAAGTCTACAGGGGGACCCGACGACCGGTGAGTGCTACTAACCTAACCTTTTCTAAATATTTTAATTGTTAATTCCTTGGCTAAGCTGACCTGTGTTTGCAGCTCGACCCCGAGGGTCGGATCGCCTCCCTCGCGGGCGTCCTCCACTCGACGATCCTGCAGAGGGATGACCTCCAGTGGACCATGACTGAGCTAGTGAGTGCTCTACTTCTTGCTTCTTCTATTCTTCACTTCAGTTGACTGACCCATATTTTTTCTTTGCAGCGTGCCGAGCTGGAGCGCGCGCAGTAGATGATGGGGGGTGCTTCCACCTCTCAGGATGAGCCTGGCCGCTCCGTGATGGAGGGTCAGTTGGTAGCAGCAGTGACCTGGGCGGAGGATGCCATGGCCCAGCTACGTGAGTGGGTGAGTTATTAATTACCTACCCCTGTACTTTATTCCTTATTGACAAATGTTAGACTTGTAGGAGGCGGAGTTGAGGGACGCTCTAGCGCGGATGACCGCACTAGAGGTGGAGATAGTAGAGGTGCGCCTATGCCCCCAAGCGGATGAGGCGACGGGTCTACGTCGAGGGGCGGACGAGCTCTGTTCACAGCTAGGGAGAGAGCGCGAGACCGTCCTGGTACTCAGGGAAGAGATGACGGGGCTGGAGAGAGCCCTATCGCTGGTTGGCCACAGTCGCTCATCAGCCAGCAGGAGCGGTGCCCCTAGTGCCTCAGCGGGGCATTATTTGATGGGTTCCTCCAGACGATGGAGGAACGAGGAGGAGGGATGACGGCGTGTGGGAGCGGCCGAGGGGAGTATGATAGGGCCGAGGGAGATGGCCCCTCCACCTTCTCGCCCGCTTGAGGATATAGGGGAGAGTGGTTGAGGGCTTGTACCTTTTTTTCCTTTTGTTCATGATGTATCATGATGATGATGTAGATGTGGAATGGAATGGAAATTTTTTGTTTATGGAATGTGATTGTGTGATAGTGACGAGTGAAATATGAGTGTTGCTTCCTTTCTTCTGCTGCGACCTGCACACTTAGGACAACCACGAAGACAAATTAGATCCGTTCTTCGGCTTAGCCCCTTGCCTTAAGCGTGACAAGTGACCAATCTTGATAAAATGGACAAGGGGATAAGCCTTATTAAATAGGCAAAAAGACATTAGTAAATGAATGACATGCATGAATGAATGAGTAAAGTGTTTTTGGGATTTTGAAAACATTTTTTGGAGTTTTGAAATATTGACTTTTTTTTGTTTTGAAATATTTCATTTTTGGGTTTTGAAATATTAGATTTCTTTGGAGTTTTGAAATATTTGGTTTTTTTGTTTGGAAATATTTGATTTTTTTGTAGTTTTGAAATGCACCTAAAGCCGACGTTAGCCCTTCCTAAGATAAGACATGCGAGACGGAAGGTACTCGCACCTTTTGGGCCACAACTCGTAGACCAATTCAAACCGCTGGTTAGGAGTCTTGGTCACTTCCCCTTCATACCAAAGGCTTTACTAAGGTAGGACGTGCGTTTAGGGGTGACATGCCATGGGTGACTACCCCTAGCTGATAGTGCGGCTAGTTAGGCCATACCTGAGAGATGACCCGATCTTATAGAAGGAAATTGAAGACTATTTAAGGAAAGTCTAATGCAGGTTCAAGGGATGTTGGGTTCGGCTTCTTCCTGTGGCATACCCTTCAAAGATTAGGTCTGTTGCGTAGGGACTTTGTGGTCTGTTCTTATGGATTTGCACTGTCCGGGGCATGCGTATGACTGGGCTCATGAGCGTCCCACATGGACTTTGCCACTCTTTGCCATGCCCCTATTCTAACCATGTATCTTTCTATCTTTTCCTTTTGCTTCTTTGTCTCTTTGCCTTTGCTATTTGACCGTCCCTGTTTGAGACTTCCTCTTGTCGGGGTATGCTTAAGGTCGACAACCCTGCCCTTACGACCCTTTGCCCCTACACTTCGACCGATTTGGAAGAGAATGACCATCACATCACTAAAGTAGGGCCTACACAGCCACGGTATCTACTAAGTGTGGCTGCCCAAGCTTGCCATGTTTGTGTGTTGGTCCTACCTTAGAGCAACCCTCGATGATTTGGGAACGGACTTCGGACTCTTAACACGGGGTTATCCCTAATCTAAGTGTCGTGGCCTCACACTCATAGACCTAGGGATAGAATCTTTTGAGGTACAAGCTATTCCACAGATGTGACAATTCTACGCCTTCAGCTTTGACTAAGCAGTAGGCATTTCCCGGATATACCTCCTTCACAACGTACGGACCTTCCCAATTTGGTTGTAATTTAGACCTTGGACCTCCAGGTTTGATAAAAATACGTTTCAAGACCATATCACCCTCTTGGAATTTTCATTCAATGACCTTCTTTTCAAAAGACCTTGAGATTCGCCTTTGGTATGAGAGCACATGATCGGCTGCCATTAGTCACCTTTTATCTAAGAGTTCCAACTGGACTAGCAACGCCGGCCAAGGGAGGGTTGGTGGGGTTCTGACTCTAGGAAGTATAGGGTGGCGGTTGTTGTTTTGGCCAGCAGGGTTGAAGGCACTCACCTGCTCATTGACTTAGACACCCTCGGTCACTGGTCCCTGTGGTTTTCTTTGTTGGGTTGAGTGTGGTTTTACAATTTTTTGCTAATCTCCCTCTCTCTCTCTAGTTTTGATGATGACATTATGTGATTTTGTGCTTGTTGGGTTGAACATGGTACATACTTCCTTCATAGAATAATAATGCCCAACCAACATGGTTTGAATATTTTACACTTCATACTTTAATGATAATGTATTGTGCTAATAGTTTATATGTTAAATTTTTAGGGCCATACAGTTTTTATCATGGTGGTGTCGACACACTCAATGGTGGTGTCGACACTAGTTCCAGTTTCCAGAAGATGATTTTGCCCGTCCGTGACAGTGTGTCGATACACTCAGTAAGGGTGTCGACACACTCCGGCTGAAGCCTTCTCATCTGATTCCTCTGGACACGTGGCCGCTTAGGGTTCAAGGGGACTTGCCTTGGATCATGTGCCCACGCACCCCAAGGGTACAGTTGAACTTATGGGGCTATATATACCCCCATTTATCGGCCCCCCAAACAAGAGGAGACCTCCAGAATATTCCAGTAAAAGCTTTTGGCGGCAAAAAGGGGAATCTCCCGCTCTCGTTCATCTCGTTGCTGTGGTGATTCATCTACATCCTTGGACAACACAAGGGATCGAAGGAGAGCTCTGGAGAAGGAGCTGAAGCACTTCTCAAAGGAGCAGATCCAGTAGAAGCAAGAAATTGAAGGGAATTTCTAGTGATCCAAAGGCTACTGAAGCAGAGCATTTCCAAGTGATTGAAAGCATCAATGAATCTCTTCAATTCAACCTTCTGCAACGGAATCTCCATCGGAGAATACAAATACTGTATATATTCCTATCATTTCTGAAGTTGTTCTCCTGATTCATCCATGGAATTTATGCATGAAGTGTTGCACAAGTTTCTGTGAATAACTTGTCTTGAATCAGATCTTGCTAGAGGTTTGATTTGTGTTGGTCATGATCTAGCTTGTGTTTTGTGAGCTATTGAACTCGGTTTGTGTGAGTGTCTACTCAGTGTGTGGTTGAGCAAGTGTGCTCAATTTCTGGAGCGGGTGTGCTCTAGAATTTGTGTGTAAGTTGTTGAACTCAAGTGTGTTGGAGTCGTCGTGCTCCAGTTTGAGTTGTACTCAAATTTTGAGTAGTGTGTCCTCACTGTGTGAGGGGTGGACGTAGGGATCACAAGTGTGATTTACGAACCACATAAAAAATCCTATGTGTAATGGTTTGAATTGTTGATCTGCGTTAGACGATTACATAGGATTGCGGTTTCACACTAATTGCCTAATTGTCTCACACCTCCTCTTACACACTCACATATCAGATTTGGAAATTATTGTTGTTATTAGATCTCTGAGTCAAAGCAGTTTTTAATTTTCCTCAGCTTCCACAAAAATTGGCAACAGATCTATTCAACCCCCCCCCTCTAGATCTGCTTCACCTAATCACTCGATCCTACAATTGGTATCAGAGCGGGTTCACAATTGTTCTGATCTGATTTGAATGCTTTGTTTGCTTTTTGTGTGACATTTGCTTGAATTGGTTAATTGTCTTGTTTCTGTTTTGCTTCCTACTTAATGGATTCTCGAGGTTTGTTGCTGAAAGTCATTCCATTAATAGGGCACCATTTTCAATGGGTCTGATTACTCCTATTGGAAAAATCACATGCAAGTTTTTATTAGGGCCCAAAACTATGAAATCTAGAAGGTAGTTGAAGTGGGTCCTTATGAAAATCAAGGAGATGAGGAGAATTGGACTAGAGAACAGATTAGGAGGGCCACTCTTAATACAATGCCATGAACATGCTTCAGTGTGCAGTCCACCCTAAAGAATATTCAAGAATATCCATGTGTAAATCTGCTAAAGAGATGTGAGTAAACTTGAATTAATGTATGAGGGAACATCTCAAGTTAGGGAAACTAAAGCAAACATACTTCTTTCTAAATATGAATTGTTCATGATGAAATCTGATGAATCAATTTCTGAAATGTTTGCTAGGTTTATGACAATTGTCAATGGACTGAAGGCACTAGGTAAAGAGTACACTAATGCTGATTTGGTAAGAAAGATTTTGTGTTCTCTCTCATCTATCTAGCATACTAAGGCCACTGTGATTGAAGATTCTAAGGATTTGTCCAAAATCTCTTTGATGAACTCATAGGATCTTTAATGACATATGAAATAAATTTCAAAAGAAATGAAGAGCATATGCTTAAGACCAAACTAGTAGCACTTAAAGCCTCATCAAGTAACAAAGAGAAAATCAAGAGAAATCAAGTTCTGAAGAGTCTGAGTCCAATGAGGATGAACTTGCCCTCATGACTAGGCAATTCAGAAAATTTAAAATCAAGAAAGGAAATTCACTAGAAAGAAGAAATTTTCTTCTGGAAAAAGGAACATTCCTTTTCAAATGTAAATTCTAATAGAAATCAAAAACATGAGATTATTATTTGCTACAGGTGCAACAAGGCAGGACATATGAAAGGAGAATGTCCTGAGAATAAAAAGGACAAGTACAAAAAGAACAACAAAATGAAGAAGCCTAAAGCTATCGTAGAAACTTGGTCAGATGATGATCAAAGTGAGGAGAAAGAAAGTCCTCAAGCTCAGGGAATGAGGAGCTATGTTTTATGGCCAACAGCAGTGATGGAAAGGTAAGTACTTCTTTCGAACAATATACTATTGAAGATTGGCAAGATGCTATAATGAGTTGTTGAAAATTTTTCTGAAATAAGAAAAGATAACAAATATATGAAAAAGAAATTTGAAAATGCCATGCATGATACATCATTGAATAGAAGAATTTCTGAACTTGAAAATGAAGCATATGAACTCAATGAAGAAAAGGAAAAACTTCTGAACGAAATTGATGAATTCAAACTTGCATCTCAAAAGGCCAGTAATGATTTTAAAAAAACTTTCTGAAAAAATAGAATTGCAACAAAGGGAAAAACAACAAGCTATTGATGAGATTCAGAATCTGAAAAACTTGCTGGAAGAAAAGGAACAAGTAATTGAAACCTTCACAAAAGGAAATGACAATCTTGATGCCTTGCTAGGAGCAAAAATGAGAACTGAGAAACATGGACTAGGATTCACCACACAAAATCCATGAAGAATAAATCTGGTGAAAAGAAAGAAGATTCTTCAAAAACTCCCTTAATAAAATTTGTTAAAAGTGCTAGTCCAGAATTAATAATACAAGTGTCAAATAACACATCTGAAATGTCCAAGAATCACAATAAAAAAAAATGTTTCTAAACAAAAGAAACAAAACAGATCAACACACACCACTGATAGGTCGACACCAGTCCAACACAGGTCGACCTGTCCAACTCTGAAAATCAACAATCAGTTAAACATAATATCAAAAAAAATTGAAAAATAATCAAAATACAAAAGGAAACTTTCATGATAATTCTTGGAGATTCAAGACAACACATCAATCTGATTGGATCAAATCTTGGAATCAATGGTATCATAATCCTTATTGGTACCATTCACAATTCTTTATCCAAACTTTCCAAGATACTAACAGAATCCTTGGTTTGAATTTCCATACATGAATAATCATACCATATTGCATAATCTCCATGCTCATGAAAGAAGAACAACTGGTGTTTTCGTTCCAAAAAGAAATGTTGAATTGGAAAAAAGAGAAATCACTTCTGAAACAAAGAAAATGCCAAAATAACTCAAATATGGATTAGAAAAGATCTATTGTTTCTGCTCAAACACACTGATGGTCCCAACAATGTTTGGGTACCAAAATCTTATCTTCTCTGATTTGATTTTTGCAGGAAGGTCGTGCACCCAACTCCAATATATGGTTTCTTTATAGTGGGTGTTCACGACACATGACAGGAGACAGAACAAAGTTCTCATTTCTGATTGAAAAGGTGGGAGGATCTGTCACATTGGAGGTAAAAAAAGGGAAAATTATTGGATCTAGAAAGGTTGGTAATTCTCCTCAAACTCAATTGAAAATGTTCTGTTAGTTGATGGTTTGAACTATAATTTGTAAGCATAAGCCAACTGTGTGACAAAGGTCACAAGGTTGTGTTTGAATCAGATTTTTGCAAAATAATTGACTCTTCAATTGAAAAAATAAAATTCTTTGGCAAGAGAGAAAACAATGTCTACATGATCAATCTTGATAAAAACTTTGCTGAAAACATTTGTTTACTTGCAAATAAAGATGAAGTTGCATGGACATGGCATAAAAGACTTGGTCATGCAAGCTTCAACACAATAACAAACTTTTAAGGCTAAATTTGGTTAAAGGACTTCCTGAATTTTTTCCAAACATTGAGAATCAACTTTGTGGGATATGTGCTCAAGGAAAACAAATCAAAAAATCTTTTAAAACCTTCAATGATGTACTCACATCTAAGCCACTAGAATTGCTTCATATGGACATTTTGGACCAACAAGGATTCTTAATCTTAGTGGCAAAAGATATGGTTTTGTCATCATTGATGATTTTACTAGATATACTTGGGTTATTTTTTATCTCACAAGAGTGATGCTTGTCTAGAATTCAGAAACTTCTGCAACCATGCCTTAACAGGTTTTTCACATAAAATCAAATCTATTTAACTAGATCATCTTTTTTGAATAGAATAAATGAAGACCCACTAACACTAATTTTCCAAATGAACCCAAGTCAATTGATGAAGCTCTAATGAGTGAAGATTGGATCAATACAATGCATGAAGAACTTCATCAATTCGATAGAAATCAAGTGTGGGAATTAGTTCCTAGACCTAGTGACCAATCTGTTTTTGGCACTAGATGGGTATTTAGAAATAATTGAATGAAAATGGATAGGTTGTTAGGAATAAAGCTAGACTAGTTGCCAAGGGGTCAATCAAGAGTTTGGTATTGATTTTGAAGAGTCATATGCCCTGTAGCTAGGCTAGAAGCTGTGAGGATATTCCTTACTTTTACATCATCTCTGAAATTTAAAGTTTACCAAATGGATGTCAAAACTGCCTTTTTAAATGGTTACATCAAAGAAAATGTTTTTGTAGAACAACCTCCAGGTTTTGAAAATGAAAAATTTCTTGATCATGTTTTCAAACTTCATAAGGCTCTTTATGGTCTCAAGCAAGCTCCAAGAGCTTGGTATGACCATTTGAGTTCATTTTTATTGGATAAGGGATACACTCGAGGTAATGTTGATCAAACCTTGTTTACAAAAACAGTAAGTGAACAAATAATTATTGTCTAAATTTATGTGGATGACATAATTTTTGGATCCACAAATAAGATTTGTGCACTGAATTTGCGAACCAAATGAAAACTAATCCTAAAGAAGTCGCATGTTAGCTGTCAAAGAATTTTTAAATATCTTGTTGGAACATGTGAACTTGGCATTTGGTATCCTGCTGGTTGTAAATTTTATTTGATTGCTTATTGTGATGCTGATTATGCGGGTTGTAAGCTTGATAGAAAAAGTACTAGTGGCTTGTGCTTATATCTAGGTGGATGCTTGATTTCTTGGGCTTCCAAAAAGCAACACTCAGTTGCTCTATCCACTGTAGAGGCTGAATATGTTGCGGCTGGTTGTTATGGCACCCAAGTTCTTTGGGTGAAACACCAGCTCCTAGATTATAATCAGGAGTTAGGATGCATTCCCATTTTATGTGACAACACTAGTGTCATTAATTTGTCTAAAAATCCTATACAGCATTCACGCACAAAACACATTGATATAAGGCATCATTTCTTAGGGATGAGGTAGCTAAGAAATCTTTTGAGCTTCATTTCATTGAAACTGAAAATCAAATTGCTGATATTTTCACCAAGCCTCTTCCAGAAAACAGATTTTCATCTTTAAGGAGAGAGCTTGGGTTATGCAAATGTCCACATTCTTCTTGACCTCTCCATCATTGGGTTGAGTGTTGTGTGTGTCTTTGTTCAAGCACATTCTGAGGGGGGGGTAATTGCTTCATGATGTAAATATTCCTTTCACTTTACATTTTGTTTGCCAATAAAACACTTTCCATTTTTGTAAATAAGTTCTTCACTCTCACATTGCATTGGAATTCTTGGTATATCAAATGGTGATTGAAGAAAGACAAGTTAAGCTTGTCTGGACACTTTCACTATGCGTGAGTATATGTCTCCGCCAAGTATCAAGAATCATGTATGCAATTGTTAAGCGGGAGTCCTTGTTCTTCAATAAAATCATTCTTGCTATCAAATCTTTTGATTCTCTTTATCTTAATGAAAGACTTCTAGAATCATCAACTCAGGGGGAGCTAAAGAATTCATAACTCTTTCTTACATAAACTCAGAATCATTCATTGTGTTGACACAATTCCTATTCATGAGATGTTCATTAATTTTCTCAAAAGAAACCACAGAATGACTTTTTGGGCTGATCTACTACATCTTTACAGTCAATCTTCAATTATATTCTGACTTCCAAAAGTAATCCAATTTTCTTCAAGACATGAAGATCACATGTGTATTGAATTTAGACATGTCTTTTACAACTGATAAGGGAAAAGGTTGTATTCAGTTTTATAATATTCTCCTTCAATTTTTTCTTTCTACAGAGCAATAGCACTAATGCTGAGAAACTACAAACCTTCACAAAGAATGAAGTGCCATGTATGTCATGAGGTGTTTTTGCTATCTCTGTTCGAAGGGGTCAAACAAAGTACAAAAAAAAAATCTTACAATATTGTTGATAACTGAGTAACTGGAAATATTGGTGTTTCATAAACGCATATTTTCATGTCAAAAGATTATCATTTACCCTTGAAACTGGATAATGAGCAAATCTTTAGTAACCAGGGACTATGGTGTGTAAAAAACATTAGTTCTTGTGTGAACAAGATTTGCTACATTTGATAGATTGATTAATATATATATATATTAATATATATATATATATATATATGTTCAAGGAGAATCAATCAAAACAAACAACCTTGCCCCAACTCAGATTGCTTAAGACTATTTAGTTTCATCACAACTTACTTCATTCTAAAAGAAATTTTCATTACTTTGGATTAGAGAATATGAAAGATTGCCATTGACTGTATTGAATGCCCTATATCATTCAAATGTCATTTCAGTGTTTCATTGCAATCAATGAACATCTCTTGTAGGCTGTTGTTTAACCCTTGAATTAATAATGGGCTTTTGTTAAGAAATGACAAATGATTCTTGACATATTAAAAATCCTTGACAAATAGATTCCATACTTCTTTCATCATCATAAAGACTTCCTTCCAGTTTTTCCTGTACATATCATTAGTGTTTGTCCAGCCAGGTCGACACAGTCCTCTACATGTCTCGACACCATCACTGGTCAGGTCGACACAGTCCCCTCCTATAGCAACCCTAAATTTATGGGGGGGAAAAATATATTAAATATTTATATTATTTAATTATAAAACCAAAGAAAAGAGAATTAAATAAAACCCATCAAATGAAAATAAGTAATGGGCTTTATTAAATGGACCCATTAGAATTAGTGGGCAAAAATAGAGATTTTAAAAAGGGGAATAATAGAGAAATACCCCAAATTTGTAACTAAAATATTATTAAAATAGAAAAGAGATATTTAACGCATTAAATAGCTAGTTTGAATTAGGATTGGATTCCTAAACCTACCCTAATGGGTTGGCCACGAAATCCGCTCCCTCCCAACCCAAATAGGAAAATCTCTTGCTTAAAAAGAGGAGAGGAATTAGGAATTTAATAAGAATTAGACTTAAACTAGGAAAGGGAATAGGGAGAAGCTTAAATACTTCTCTTAAACCCTCATGGCCGGCCCTAGCTCGAGCCAAGAGGTTCTGGCCCAGGAGGAAAGGCCAAGAGGAGGAGAATTCGTGGATAGGAAGGATCTCTCAAGTTCTTCCCCGAGTTCTTCAAGTCTTAACCCTAGAAGAGGAAAACGATCAAAGGTACTCATTCTCACAAGCATAAACCATGAAACTTTTTCTGTAGGATGTCTCGTCTATCAGGAACAAAAGCCATTTGGTTTCATAATTTTCCATCGAGCATATCTTTCGTTCTTGATTTTTCATGTTCTGCAACTCACATGACCCCGAACCCTCTTCTTAACTCTTGATCTCCTTGTATACTCCACCCCATGCCACGAGATTTTTACTGTAGAAATTGATGCATGTTAGGCATCTTTTGCCCCTAAAAGCCCTAAATTGATTCATCCTATCTAGCAAATTTAATCATTGATCTCAACTATGTACTGTTCTATGTTCATCATGAATACCCGTGTTTAAAACATGTCCAAATCCTGATTGTTTTCCAATTCCTATTTATTATAAGTACTCATGCATGTCTAGGTCGTTTTGCAACTAGTTTCATGATTTTTCGTTGACTATACAATTAGTTGTGATTTTCTGAACCGCCTTGTGTCAAATAGGGTAAGTTTTGGCCGGCAATCCAATGTATGTCCTTTCCCTGTCAGACCCGGCCGCAGACCCTGTGAACACGACGGCCCGATAGGCCACGTTCACAAGGGTCATCGCAACAGTGCCCTCTGTCGCGATTGATCGCGATATGGCCTATCGTCGCGATCTGCTGCCCGACCAGAGTAAGCCTGTCGCGACCCGTACAAGTACCCGTCGCAATCTCAGTTGACCCCGTCGCGACCCTCATCAGAGTACGTCGCGATCTGGGTTCTTTTGCAATAAACCCCTGTCTCAACAATGCTTGATTATCTACAGTGAATGTACTCTTGTTTAACAGTCATACATACATAAAAACACTTGTTAAAATTGAATATTTTTATGATTAAAATACATGCACATGATCTTTTCTATCTACAATTTCATGACACATACACACACTTTGAACCATCCAATTATGGCATAATTTGGCATGAACTATTTCATAATACATCTGGTAATTATGTAATTAATACCCTATACTTGTCTATCGTTTCAGTGATGTTTTGGGAATATCGATATCGACGCTCCACTGTTCTAGAACTCCTCTAGAACATCGAGCACTTGTTTCTATATACACTCTCTCTTGACTTGGATGAACTCTCCGTCGAAAACTCCTTCTGTCGGACTAGTAAGTCTTTGTTCAAGGCCTCCGTAAGTCTCCTCTGTCCATGGATTCCCACATGGTCGACGAGCCGGTTGTACCCTAACACCTGCTACACCCATTAGGGATCAATATGGTCCTAACGGCTATTAGAAAATACTCTCGTATTGAATCATGTCGGACCTCTAGATTTGTACTTCACATGGTCAGTGGAAAGGTCGTGAGTTCCACCTGACTGCCAACACCAAGTGCGCGTGTTGTGCAACTGTTACTATCACCTGTTTACTCGACGCGTTACGTGCAATGTCCACTAGCTCTCATCTGTACTCTACTATCTCATCTATTCACGTTCACTCTACTATCTCGTCTATTCATCTAGTGCTCTCATCTACTTCTTGGTACTATATTGGCCATTGGCTGATTGTCTAAAGATAAACAATATAACTAATGACTGGCAATATATAGGGCCCGATCTGGTCCTGGGATGTGCGCCCGAAAGTGCTAGTGCCCATGGGAGTTAAATGATCAGAGTGTTTGGCATTACACTCAAGTGCTATCTATCGTGACTATCTAAATGACAATCAAAAGTGCTATGTTCTCTCGTTGTCCATTGACAACAAAGTGCTATGCAATACTCGTTGTGCTATGCTATACTCGTTGTGCTATTTGTACCATGGCCATCTTGCTATACTTGACATTGTGCTATCTTGCTATTATTGTGCTATTCCCAACACTTGTGCTATTCTTGGAAAGTCTATATTTAGAAAGCCTTGCTATTTCGTTCACATACTATCCTGCTATATTTTACTTGGCACTCTCTCTCGCTCTATCATTAGTTACTCTTCTTTTAATGCATTAATTACTTAAAGCCTGCTTGAGCCTGAGATTTAAGTCCTATTGGGCGATGTTCGCTCACCCTGCGTTATTTGTCGTTGTGTTCTCAGGTGAGACCGAGGATGAACCATACACTCACGAGGACGGGAACGACCTGGAGTGATGTCATGAGTACCCTAGTGTCCTATTGCTATGTTTAGCGTTGTAGTAGTTAGTTTCAAGTTTAGTCTTTCGCCTTCTTTCAATGTAATTGGGCCCCATAGATTATCTCTGATATTAGTGGTTGTAACTAGACATTGAAAAGTATTATGAAATGAATTCGCTTTAGTATTATTCACTGCGCAATGGTTTGATGTCTAGAACTCGCTCTATACCCTTTTCTTGCAACTGCCTCGCGTTCCGATATTCCACATCTGGGCGTGACAGTTTTGTGGTATAAGAGCCTAGGTTATTCTTAGTACAGGATGATCTAGGTTAACCTGCCTCGACTAGAGTCAATTATCCTACCATGTAGTTGTGGTTAGAGCCTGGGTAACTAGCAAAAAAAACTCACACACGCACAAATAAATTTCACATCAGTATCATAACAGTAGTTGTTTTTGTAGGAACCAAGCAATCAAGATGACTCCGAACGTGCTCAAATGAGGGGCATGCAACAAACCATCCAAGAACTGACATGCGCCATTGTGCAAGCCACTCAAGGAGGTGGCAATCGTGGTGCAGGCGACCTGCATCGCAACTTCAGAAGTCTAACCCACCTAGGTTCAGCGGATCCACGGATCTAGATGAAGCTGAGCACTGACTCCAAGAGACGGAAAGAATTTTCTGTGTCATGCATTGTGTAGCGGGGACAAGTTGCTACTTACCGCGTTCCAACTGGAGAAGGACGCCCGCGGCTGGTGGGAGTCAGTGGAAGCTACTAGAGAGAATGGGCAATTCACCTGGAACGAGTTTAAAGAAGCATTCAACTCCAAATACTTCTCCAAGTATGTTCAAGAAAGGAAGGCTGCGGAATTCGCTACTCTTAACAGCGAGCTTGACTGTGGCCGAATATGAAGCCCAGTTCTCTAGACTGGCACGCTATGTTGTACATCTGATGAACACCGAAAGGATGAAGGCTAAGCGCTTTCTAAACGGCCTTAAGCCCCACTACATCACTCAACTCGCACCTTTCAACATCCCGACCTACGCCGAGATGGTGAAGAGGGCTCAGCAGCTAGAAGATGCTACGGACTTCATCGACCGTATCAAAGGGAAGTTCGCCAAGAAGGAAGTGACCTCAGGTCAGGCATCGGCTAAGCCTACCAACGGCAAGAAGCATCCCTTCAACATCACAGAGGGATCTAGCCAAGAAAGGAAACCCAAGGTTTTTGTACCCAACACTCCAACAAAGAGCCACTGCAAACACTGTGACAAGCCTGGTCACACGACTGATGAATGCTGGAGGAAAGCCGGTGCATGTCTGCGCTGCGGAAGTCGCGAGCACTGTATCCCTGAGTGCCCGCTACTGAAAGAGAATGAAAGGCGCCCTAATGCACCTAAGAAACAAGGCCGACTGCAAGCCCTACATGATGAGGAACCTGCTATGGAGGGTGGCATGGTAGAAGGTACCCTTCAAGTTTTCTCATTATCAGCATTCGTTTTATTTGATGCTGGAGCCACTCATTCATTTATATCTCAAAATTTTGCTGATACTGTGAATGCTAAACCTATATCCATGGGTTGTGAGTTCTCTGTCACAACGCCACTAGGGGAAAAGGAGAAATTGAACAAATACTTTCCCTCGGCCGATGTAATGATCGGAGACCATAACCTAAAAGTTGACCTGGTGTGTATGTCCATGGAAGGCTATGATGTAATTTTGGGAGCCGACTGGTTATCCGTATATGGGGCAAGTGCCGACTATAAGAAAGGGAAGGTTACCTTTAGTGACTTTCCTAAACTGACTTTCTTCGGAATTAGACATAAGAGACGGATGTCTCTAGTCTCCGCCATAAAAGCCCACAACATGATGAGGAAAGGCTGTATTGCTTTCCTAGCAGCCGTAGTAGTGGAAAAGAAGGGTTCCAAGATAGAAGACATACATATAGTACAGGACTACCCAGATGTATTCCCCGAAGACCTGCCAGGGATTCCCCCTGAACGAGATGTCAACTTCGCCATTGAGTTGATTCCTGGAGCCGCACCGGTATCGCGTCAACCATACCGGATGTCACCTGCCGAGCTGAAGGAATTGAAGGCGCAACTGATGGAGCTATTAGAAAAGGGGTTCATCAGACCAAGTACTTCCCCATGGGGAGCACCTGTGCTATTCGTAAAGAAGAAAGATGGATCGATGAGGCTGTGCATCGACTATCGACAACTCAATCAGCTTACCATCAAGAACAAATACCCATTGCCTAGGGTCGATGAACTATTCGACCAAATTTTTGGAGCGCAATATTTCTCCAAGATCGATCTTCGATCTGGCTATCACCAAATGAGGATCAAGGATGACGATATTTTCAAAACGGCTTTCAGGAGCAGGTATGGACATTATGAATTCGTCGTTATGCCTTTTGGTCTAACCAATGCTCTTGCAGCCTTTATGCAACTCATGAACAGCATATATCGGCCATACCTCGACAAGTTCGTGGTCGTCCTTATCGACGACATCCTCATATACTCCAAGACCAAGGAAGAGCATGAAGAACACCTAAAGACAGCACTACAAGTTTTGCGAGACAAACATTTGTACGCAAAGCTTAGCAAGTGTGAATTCTGGCTCGAAGAAGTATCCTTCTTGGGCAATGTCATCTCAAAGGACGGCATCTCTGTGATCTCTCCAAAGTCGAAGCTGTACTCAACTGGGAGAGACCAACTAATGTCACCGAGATAAGAAGCTTCCTAGGACTGGCTGGCTACTACAGGCGGTTCATCAAGGACTTCTCAAGGATCGTTGTTCCTCTCACGCATCTGACACGAAAGGAGAATCCATACTCCTGGAGTAAAGAGTGTGAGAAAAGTTTCCAAACCCTCAAGGACTGTCTTACCTCAGCACCTGTTCTCGCTCTGCCAATTGAGGGAGAAGGTTTCTCTGTCTACACCGATGCCTCAGGAATCGGGCTAGGATGTGTACTCATGCAAAAGGAGAAGGTCATCGCCTATTCTTCAAGACAACTGAAGACACATGAAGTCAACTACCCTATACATGATCTCGAGCTAGCTGCCGTGGTCTTCACCTTGAAGATTTGGAGACACTATCTATATGGCGAGCAATTCACTATCTACTCAGACCATAAAAGTCTGAAGTATTATTCTCTCAGAAGGAACTCAACATGAGACAAAGGAGATGGCTGAAATACTTGAAAGATTTCGACTTCCACATCCAATACCACCCAGGCAAGGGAAATGTCGTGGTTGATGCTCTTAGTAGGAAGCCAATGGCATTTGTCTCAAGTCTAGTCCTTGGCGAGATGCAACTACCAGAACAATTCGCAAGGTTAGACTTAATATCGAACATAGAGATGATCGAGTCTTGGTTGCCAATATCAAGATTCAATCTGATCTTCTAGAGGAGATCAAAGCTCAACAAGACGATGATCCATTCTTAGTCCGCGTCAAAGAAACTCTAACTGAAAGACCGGACTTTGCAATGACTGAAGACGAAGGCTTGTCTTTCAAGGAAGGACATGTGTTCCCGACAATGAAGAACTAAAGAGAAGACTAATGGATGAAGCTCACAAGACAAAGTATACTATTCATCCAGGAGGTACCAAAATGTATCAAGATATGAAAAGAACGTTTTGGTGGCCAAACATGAAAAGAGAGATAGCTGAACATGCCGCTCACTGCCTTACTTGCCAACAAGTAAAAGCGGAACACCTGCGCCCTGCTGGTGTACTCAGACCGTTAGATATTCCGGAATGGAAATGGGAAAGCATTGGCATGGACTTCATCATGGGTTTACCCAAGACTCATGGTGGACTCGACGCCATATGGACATTGTGGACCAACTAACCAAATCCGCCCACTTTCTGCCTATAAAGAGTAAGTGGTCAGTAAGACTAGCTGCCTTATACGTCAAGGAGATTGTAAGACTACATGACATTCCATCATCTATTGTTTCGGATCGAGATCCGAGATTCACATCTCATTTTTTTAAAGGACTATAAGGTGCACTGGGTACTAAACTCAACTTTAGTACTGCATTCCATCCACAAACCGATGGGCAAACTAAAAGAACCAACCAAATAGTGGAAGACATGTTAAGAGCTTGCACTATAGATTTTCAAGGTTATTGGAATGAGCACCTACCACTGATCGAGTTCGCCTATAACACAGTTATTAGGCAAGCAATAAGATGGCACCATTCGAAGCGCTCTACGGAAGGAACTGTAGATCCCCTGCATGCTGGAATGAGGTTGGAGAACAGCAATGGCTAGGCCCAGACATGGTGCAACGTACCACAAAGGACATTTAGGTAATCAAAGACCGGCTCAAAATTGCCCAATCCAGACAGAAGAGCTAAGCCAACAAAAGAAGGCGAGATCTGGAATTCCAAGTGGGTGATCATGTATTTCTAAAAGTGTCCCCTACTCGTGGCATCCAAAGATTCCGTGTAAAGGGAAAGCTCAGCCCTAGATTCATCGGTCCTTTTGAAGTACTCGAAAGGGTTGGTGAGGTTGCATACCGGTTGGCCTTGCCACCGGATTTGTCATGTGTACACAATGTGTTCCATGTTTCCATGCTTAGGAAATATGTGTACGACCCCACGCACATCATTCGCCACGAGAAGTTGATATTGAACAAAGATGTGACATACGAAGAGAAGCCAGTCAAGATACTGGAACGGAAGGTACAACAGCTCAGGAATCGTCCCATCTATGTGGTTAAAATTCTATGGAATAATCGTGGAGTGGAAGAGGCAACCTGGGAACCGGAAGGAATCATCAGACGGAACTACCCCGTTCTTTTCGGTAAGACATTCTCTCCTGAATAATCACATGAATTTGGGGACCAAATTCATTTAAGAGGGGGAGGATGTAGCAACCCTAAATTTATGGGAAAAAATATATTAAATATTTATATTATTTAATTAGAAAATCAAAGAAAAGAGAATTAAATAAAACCATCAAATAAAAATAAGTAATGGGCTTTATTAAATAGACCAATAGAAATTAGTGGGCAAAAATAGAGATTTTAAAAAGGGGAATAATAGAGAAATACCCAAAATTCCTAACTAAAATATTACTAAAATAGAAAAGAGATATTTAACGCATTAAATAGCTAGTTTGAATTAGGATTGTATTCCTAAACCTACCCTGATGGGTTGGCCATGAAATCCTCTCTCTCCCAACCCAAATAGGAAGATCTCTTGCTTAAAAAGAGGAGAGGAAATAGGAAATTCAGAATTTAATAGGAATTAGACTTAAACTAGGAAAGGGAATAGGGAGAAGCTTAAATACTTCTCTTAAACCCTCATGGCCGGCCCTAGCTCGTGCCAATAGGTTCCTGGACCAAGAGGAAAGGCCAAGAGGAGGAGAATTCATGGATAGGAAGGATCTCTCAAGTTCTTCCCCGAGTTCTTCAAGTCTTAACCCTAGAAGAGGAAAACGATCAAAGGTATGCATTCTCACAAGCATAAACCATGAAACTTTTTCTGTAGGGTGTCTCGTCTATCAGGAACAAAAGCCCTTTGGTTTCATAATTTTCCATCGAGCATATCTTTCGTTCTTGATTTTTCATGTTCTGCAACTCACATGACCCCGAACCCTCTTCTTAACTCTTGATCTCCTTCGATACTCCACCCCATGCCAGGAGATTTTTACTGTAGAACTGATGCATGTTAGGCATCTTTTGCCGCTAAAAGCCCTAAATTTGATTCATCCTATCTTGCAATTTAATCGTTGATCTCAACTATGTACTGTTCCATGTTCATCATGAATACCCATGTTAAAACATGTCCAAACCCTAATTGTTTTCCAATTCCTATTTATTGTAAGTACCCATGCATGTCTAGGTCGTTTTGCAACTAGTTTCACGATTTTTTGTTGACTATACAATTAGTTGTGATTTTCTGAACCACCCTATGTCAAATAGGGTAAGTTTTGGCCCACAATCCAATGTATGTCCTTTCCCTGTCGGACCCGGCCGCAGAACCTGTGAATGCGACGGCCCGATAGGCTGCATTCACAAGGTCATCATGACAGCACCCTCTGTCGCGATCTGATCGCAACAGGGCCTGTCGTCGCGATCTGCTGCCCGACCAGACTAAGCCTGTCACGACCCGTACAAGTACCCGTCGCAATCTCAGTTGACCCCGTCGCGACTGTCATCAGGATACGTCACGATCTAGGTTCTTTCTGCAATAAACCCCTGTCTCAACAATGTTTGATTATCTACATTGATGTACTCTTGTTTAACAGTCATACACACAGAAAATAACACTTGTTATAAATTGAATATTTTGTATGATTAAAATACATGCACATGATCTTTTCTATCTACAATTTCATGACACATACACACACTATGAACCATCCAATTATGGCATAATTTGGCATAAACTATTTCATAATACATCTGGTAAATTATGTAATTAAATTACCCTATACTTGTCTATCGTTTCTCGCGATGTTTTGGGAATATCGATATCAATGCTCCACTGTTCTAGAACTCCTCTAGAACATCGAGCACTTGTTTCTATATACACTCTCTCTTGACTTGGATGAACTCTTCGTCAAAATCTCCTTCTACCGGACTAGTAAGTCTTTGTTCAAGGCCTCCGTAATCTCCTCTGTCCATGGATTCCCACATGGTCGACGAGCCGGTTGTACCCTAACACCTGTTACACCCATTAGGGATCAATATGGTCCTAACGGCTATTAGAAAATCACTCTCATCTTGAATCATGCCGGACCTCTGGACATGTGCTTAACATGGCCAGTGGTAAGGTCGTGAGTTCCACCTGCCGCCAACACCAAGTGCACGTGTTGTGCAACTGTTACTATCGCCTGTTTACTCGACGCGTTACTTGCAATGTCCACTAGCTCTCATCTATACTCTACTATCTCGTCTATTCACGTTCACTCTACTATCTCATCTATTCATCTAGTACTCTCATCTACTTCTTGGTATTATCATTGGCATGACTGTCTAAGGATAAACAATATAACTAATGCTTGGCAATATATAAGGGCACGATCTGGTCCTGGGATGTGCGCCCGAAAGTGCTAGTGCCCATGGGAGTTAAATGATCAGAGTGTTTGGCATTACACTCAAGTGCTATCTATCGTGGCTATCTAAATGACAATCAAAAGTGCTATGTTCTCTCATTGTCCATTGACAACAAAGTGCTATGCTATACTCGTTGTGCTATGCTATCTCGTTGTGCTATTTGTACCATGGCCATCTTGCTATACTTGACATTGTGCTATCTTGCTATTATTGTGCTATTCCCGACACTTGTGCTATTCTTGGAAGTCTATATTTGGAAAGTCTTGCTATTTCGTTCACGTACTGTCCTGCTATATTTTACTTGACACTCCCTCTCGCTCTATCATTAGATACTTTGCCTTTAATGCATTAATTACTTAAACCCTACTTGAGCCTGAGATTTAAGTCCTATTGGGCGATGTTCGCTCACCCTGCATTATTTGTCATTGTGTTCTCAGGTGAGACTGAGGATGAACCATACACTCACGAGGACGGGAACGACCTGGAGTGATGTCATGAGTACCCTAGTGTCCTATTGCAATGTTTAGCGTTGTAGTAGTTAAGTTTGAAGTTTAGTCTTTTGCCTTCTTTCAATGTAATCGGGCCCCATAGATTGGCTCTGATATTAGTGGTTGTAACTAGACATTGAAAAGTATTAATGAAATGAATTTGCTTTAATATTATTCAATGTGCAATGGTTTGATGTCTAGAACTCGCTCTATACCCTTTTCTTGCAACTGCCTCGCGTTCTGATATTCCGTGTCGGGGCGTGACACCTCCTGTGTCGACACCACTGCTTCTCCAGGTGGATTTCTTCATCTGACACTGTTTAGGGTAAAATGTACCGGCGGCTCATCTTACCTCTTCATCTCTTGCGTGGGACCATTTTTTATGCCCTTCTTTGTAGGTCGACCCACCACCCCCTTTCATATCCACGGAAACAAGAGATTTCTCTCTTGTTCCCTCCATCTCCTCCTCCTCCCCATCATCTTCCTTTCTTCTATGTTTGTTGCGATGCCTCCCAAGCAGACACCAAAAAGGGGTGCGAGGTCTAGGGCTACTGCTCGTGGGGTTGTAATCGAAGAACCCCCAACTGAACGTCGAAGCAAGTGCCGCCATGATCCGACACAGCAATAGGATGTGTCTTCACCCTTTGCAACTCCCTCCAAGCGAGGTAGGTTGTCATCCTCTGGTCGCGGGAAATCCCCCAAAGTGTCTCATCATCCTCGGAGGAAGCTTCTGTCCAGTTCTTCAGACACTTCGGAGGAATCCTCCTCCACCTCATCTAGGTCTTCCAATCCCTCTGAGGCTACTCCTTCCAAGATGGTCACTGAAGGGAACCTATTCTCAAGCCCAGGGCTGTTGATTTGCAAGATGAGAACTTTGCCAATGCATTTCCTGATTTCATCAACTTTTTCAAGTTTCAAGGCTGGCTGCCCTTTATTTCTGAATTTCGTACTTTCTACCCTAGACTGGTGCAAGAATTCTATCTGAATTTGTCTGTTGAACCAGAAGGTTTTCAATCTCATCCACTGAGCTAGCTTCTAGACTTTTCAAGATTTCTGATGAAGGGGAAGATTACCATAACTTTGAATTTGACTTGCATGCAGCATACACCTTGCCTACTGGTCTACCTCATGATCAAACAGACTCCAAGCAAACTATGTCACTAAGTTCACACACACACATTTCCACCTATCCTTCGGTTAATTCATCACATTCTCACTACGATTATCACACCACAAGGTGGTGGAAGGACAGGCTCACAGACATTCAGAGGTTTGTCTTGTATTGCATGAAGAAGGATATCAAGGTCAATTTGAATGTGATCATGTATCAAATATTGTCTGAAACAACTAGGACGGATCTTCATAGATCACTGCCATAAGCTGGCATCTAACTGTTGTCTTTCAGCATTTTGGTGTTTCTTTTGCAAACGAAAAAGTTCAATCCATTCCATAAAACAATATTTTGTTTTGAAACATTTGCAAAAATTTATGGGTTTTCGGATTGAGGGTGCTCAAGTTTGTCGTGGGCCAATTATGAGCCACCTGCTGCACCTGAAGTAGAGGCACAGTCTCCTGCTGTTCAATCACCACACCTGCTCCAGAGGTTCAGCCCCCACTTGAGGTTGAGGTCCAAGTTCCTCCAGATACACACCACTCACCCACCCTACCTGGTTCTTCACCTCTACCTCATGATGTGGATCCTCCATCCTTCTTTCCCTAATTCCCTGGTTTAGCATCCACTTCTACTGGTGGACCTTCTATTCCACCAGAGCTGTACACCTTTCTTGAAGACAAGTTTGCCACTCTCAATTCTTCTATACTTCAACTGGCCGACAGATTTGAGCTTCACATTCAAAGGTTGGAAAGTACAGTTAATGGTCAGTTTATTAGACAGAAAGATATAGCAGAACATGCAACCCATAGATTCAATAGGCTTATTGGCACCTTGGGAGATTCTTGTGGCCAATTGAAAGAACTTCAAGACAAGCTTGAAACTGTTCTCCAAGGAATTTTGGCTAACACTCAGCGACGTCTTTTCAATAGTCAAGAAGCTGTCTCTCAAGTGTCGAAGACTCGACTTTCTTTTGCTCACTTGGTTGATGATATGGAAGGCATGAAGAACTAGTTAGCTCATATTGATCAGGAAATGGCAGCTCTCAAGAGTGAGCTTCGTTCTTCTCACAGACATGGCACTATTCCAAACTCTTCTTCAGCATCCCCACCAGTGTCAACTGATCTCAGCTCTTTTCAAGCAAATATGTATGACAATCATCAACGCATGGAAGAACTGTTGCATACTTGTTTGGCCACCATGCAATCTCAGCTGAGGACAAACTTATCTGCTATGGAGGCCAGAATGCAGTCTATAGAATCTATTTTACTCCCTCTCCCTCCTCCACCTCCATCCTCTTGATGGATTTTCTTGTTTTGATGCTGTCGAAGGGGGAGAAGGGTTGGTTCATGGGATGCTTGTTAGCAACATTTTGTTTTTGACTATGACAACTGTCATATTTTGTGGAAAATCTCTTTTAATGACAATTGTTGGTAAGATGAACATGTTGAATGTCCTTCCTATGGTTCTTGTATGCTTGGAACTATGTGAATGAATGACTCAAAATCACATGTATAAGAAATCAACTTCCATGTTGATTCATTGTTGCCATCATCAAAAAAGGGGAGAATGTTGGGTTCAGTGTGGTTTTACAATTCTTTGCTAATCTCCCTCTCTCTCTCTAGTTTTGATGATGACATTATGTGATTTTGTGCTTGTTGGGTTGAACATGGTACATACTTCCTTCATAGAATAATAATGCCCAACCAACATGGTTTGAACATTTTACACTTCATACTTTGATGATAATGTATTGTGCTAATAGTTTATATGTTAAATTTTCAGGGCCATACAGTTTTTATCATGGTGGTGTCGACACACTCAATGGTGGTGTCGACACTAGTTCCAGTTTCCAGGAGATGATTTTGCCCGTCTGGGACAGTGTGTCGACACACTCCAGCTGAAGTCTTCTCATCTGATTCCTCTGGACACGTGGCCGCTTGGGGTTCAAGGGGACTTGCCTAGGATCATGTGCCCATGCACCCCAAGGTACAATTGAACTTATGGGGCTATATATACCCCCATTTATCGGCCCCCCAAACAGAGGAGACCTCCAGAATATTCTAGTAAAAGCTTTTGGTGGCAAAAAGGGGAATCTCCCGCTCTCTCGTTCATCTCGTTGCTGTGGTGATTCATCTACATCCTTGACAGCATAAGGGATCGAAGGAGAGCTCTGTAGAAGGAGCTGAAGCACTTCTCAAAGGAGCAGATCCAGCAGAAGTAAAAATTGAAGGGAATATCTGGTGATCCAAAGGCTACTGAAGCAGAGCATCGCCAAGTGATTGAAAGCATCAACGAATCTCTTCAATTCAACCTTCTGCAACGGAATCTCCATCAGAGAATACAAATATTGTATCTATTCCTATCATTTCTGAAGTTGTTCTCCTGATTCATCCATGGAATTTGTGCATGAAGTGTTGCACAAGTTTCTGTGAATGAACTTGTCTTGAATCAGATCTTTGCTAGAGGATTTGATTTGTGTTGGTCTTGATCTAGCTTGTGTTTTGTGAGCTATTGAGCTCGGTTTGTGTGAATTGTCTACTCAGTGTGTGGTTGAGCAAGTGTGCTCAGTTTCTGGAGCGGGTGTGCTCTAGAATTTGTGTGTAAGTTGTTGAACTCAAGTGTGTTGGAGTCGTCGTGCTCCAGTGTGAGTTGTACTCAAATTTTGAGTAGTGTGTCCTCATTATGTGAGGGGTGGACGTAGGGATCACAAGTGTGATTTCCAAACCACCTAAAAAATCCTATGTGCAATGGTTTGAATTGTTGATCTGCGTTAGACGATTACATAGGATTGCAGTTTCACACTAATTGCCTAATTGTCTCACACCTCCTCTTACACACTCACATATAAGATTTGGAAATTATTGTTGTGATTAGATCTCTGAGTCAAGGCAGTTTTTAATTTTCCTAAGCTTCCGCAAAAATTGGCAACAGATCTTGTGATGACCCTCATTATACCGGCACGGTTATACCAACCCACGTCTGTATAGTGAACGTTATCCCAGTGGAACATTTACCCAAACGCTATCACATGATTGAGATATACACAAATATAGATACAGAGTAGCGGAAGAAAAGTACTACTTATTTTCATTTCATCATCCACATTTAACATACATGATCCATATGACAATTTAAAGAGAAATAAAGTCCACATCATGAAATACAAATTCCAAAATACATAGTTTGTCCACAGTTTACATAATAGTTTGATTTCAAGCCTCATTACATACTATGAGAACAAAATATCACGAAGGCAACTCCGCCAAACTACCTCTGCGCTCGGAGTCGCTCTCCACGGTCTCCTCCAAAGATGTAGGGTCCCAACTATACCTGTACGCCGAAGCAAGGAATGAGTCTAAAAGACTCAGCAAAACACCATACACGTCATACATGCATATATCACAAGTAATCCTACATCCCATTTCATTAATCAAAACATATAGCATGGTTACACAATGGTAAGAGACAACCTATCATGATAATTCTACAAAATTTAAACACACATGGTACATAGTTCATATCATTCCTAATTAAAATTCCTAGCACATGCTTTCTACTTGTCTATCCACATGAGAGCTACATTCACAATTAAACTACCACATGATAGCAAGTAAACATGGAATTGTTCATACATAAGTAGGAGATATTCCTATCACGGATTCTACACATTTTTACCCATATGAACACATCGTAAGACACATTTAGGTTGCTGTTATGACATGAATTTAACACTAACATATCATGGATCAAAATTTCACGATCTAACATATTTATTTCACATGTTTGCACAATTACTCATTCACCTAGTTCACTTTTTACACATTGCACACTTGCACATATTCACACTACACAATTTACACATATTCACATTCACATTTCACAATTTAGTGTCGTGACACATAGTCCAAACCACCATTAGAAGGACACATCACATACCACACACATAGACGCCACCTAGGCAATACAGTGACGACTCTTGGACTGCGCAGACCGGAGAACAAGTCTCCACCCTAACAGTGGTACTTGTCCACCTCCAGGATTTCATAATAATGCCCTTAGGATCTTAACACATTGAACCTTCCCATGGGGACTTTTCCATGGTACAGTTCCATGGCCCTCTATGGAAGCACTGTCACACATGGCACACACTTTTACACATTAGACATTCCGATTTTTACACACATGTTACACATGGTTTACATTCTCTCATTTATACACATGGCTCTGTTCTTTCTAACATGATACTAATGATGACAGAATCAGACATCCAATAGTTTACATTAATCAGTTTGAGAGATACGTATCAAACCATTTCATAATAGCATGCGTAAATTACTTATTTTCACATGGAAAATCATAATAGACTCTACAGTCATCCAAATAACATGAGAATTTAACCACACACTGTTTGCAGATTTAGGACCACGCATGCAAATTTCCTTATTTTTCTGAGTATCATGCATTTACAGAAAATAAAATGTTCAATCTCATGCTATTCATATTCAATTCAACATGGAACATATCATGAATATCAGATTTGACTATTCACAGCCCTGAACCTAACTTACACATTATCACAAAAATTTTTCCCGGATTTATGGCACATCACATTATTTACTGTAAATTTTACAAAACTTACGCATGTTTTCTATTTTCAAAACAGAAGTTGCAGTAAATCACATGCTCTTAAAAAATTCTGAAATTGCAGGGCATAGACTGACACATACATACATGGTTTATAAAATTAGGACACTCGAATTCTTCACGGATCATGTGAACAATAGATAGATATGTACAACCATTTCTTCCAACATGCATTTAATAAACCTAATAACTCCTACCATCCACAAATGCACAGAATTTTCCCACACATCACTGTATCTATTTTACATAACATACAACAATTACTTTATATCCTCATGCGAAAACACTTCGGAAAATTAATCATATACAAGGGAGAACAGCTCACTGTTCTGCCCTGAAGAACTTAACGGCACAGTCTGGCGTTAATGGAGCTTAACGGCAATATCGTTGGCCGTTAATTGAAGATCTTAACGGCAAGGGATCTTGCCATCAAGTTCAGGTCTGTGCAAAACACAGACCCGAGCTCCAAAAGAAGGAATTGTGAGGATTAGGGTTTAGGGTTTAGGGTTTATGTAAAATGGTAAAACCCTACTAGACACCTACATGGACGAAGTGAATGGGTTAATTGCCTCTCAATAAACCTCCAAAGGGATCAAAGTTGTTGTTGAAGCTCTCCTTGGGCAGTCCCAAGAAGCCTCCCAACTCTTCTTGCTCTGGGTTCTTGGTCGATGTAGAAGCCAAACCAACGTCGGGGAAGCCTTCCCCTATGTCCCAGCTATCCTCCAGTCGGTGTAGATCGTCAGGAGAAGCCTTCAGTCGCCGGATTCAAGCTTGCCAAGTTCAGGTTTCCTTCAGTCCAGAGCTAGGGTTTCTTTCCTCTCTCCAAAGAGCAAGAGAGCTCTTTGGTGCAGAAGGGGTTTGGTTTTAGGAGAATGGGTTTGGGATATCCCGGAGGGGTGATGTGAAGGGCTAATAGCCGTTGGGGACATCTCCCAGTGGTTGGGCTTGCTTGCCCCTGGAATTTCGAGTCTGCAACGCATGCATGTCGGAGAAATTAACGTCCACATCGTTGGCCGCTTACATAGGAGTTGGCGTCCATTGATGTTGACGCTGACTTCTTATAGACGTCCATCCATGTTGATGCCAAGTTTCCAGAACTCAAAAACATGCAGAAACCATGCTTAACTTATATATATATACACGTGCAATGTATGTAGTATAGTGTACACACTATCACACCATGCATTCAAGCCATATTTACCATATAATTATACACATGCATACATAAGTATACTTAACTAATATGTACGTAGATATTTACATACATGCATTCACAAGCATGAATTATTCACACAAATCAACAAAATTCGAGGGCCTTACACCGTCTCCCCCTTAAGGAAACTTCGTCCCGAAGTTGAACGACACTACTCAAAGAAAAGGGGATACTTCTTCTTCATCGCATCCTCAAGCTCCCAGTAGCCTCTTCTCGCGAGAAGTTCCGCCATAGAACTTTCACTGACGCAATACTCTTGTTCCGGAGATGCTGAACCTTCCGGTCAAGAATAGCTACTGGTTGCTCCACATACGACAGATCTGGCTGGATCTCCACTGGCTCGTGGCTAATAATACGAGATGGATCTCGGACATATTTTCTGAGCATAGATACGTGGAAAACAGGATGAACACTAGCTAAATTGGGGGTAAAGCTAGCTCATATGCCACGTTGCCCAATCGTCTGAGAATCTCATACGGGCCAATGAATCTAGGGCTTAACTTACTATGCCTGCCCAACCTGAAGACACCACGAGTAGTGATATCTTCCAGAAGACATGATCACCCACCTCGAACTCCAAATCCTTCCTCCTGTTGTCGGCATAGCTCTTCTGCCTATCCTGTGCCGCAACAAACCTCTTCCTGATAAGCTGGATCTTATCCGAAGTCTCCTGAACTAACTCCGGACCGATCAACTGCCTATCACCGGCATCCTCCCACATAAAGGAGATCTGCAAGGCCTCCCATACAACGCCTCAAATGGAGCCATACCAATGCTCGCATGAAAGCTGTTGTTGTATGCGAACTCCACTAGAGGTAAATGACGCTCCCAATTATCCTTCCAATCCATACACATGCCCTCAACATATCCTCGAGCGTCTGGATAGTCCTCTCGGACTGTCCATCTGTCTGGGGATGAAACACCGAACTGAGCTTCAGCTCCGAACCTAAGCATCCTGAAGACCCTTCCACAACCTCGAAGTAAATCTCGGTCTCGATCCGAAATGATCGACTTCGGCACACCATGCAACCTAACGACACTACTAACATACAATCTAGCCAAACTCTCTACTGACTGCTTCTTCTTCATAGGCAAGAAATGCACAGTCTTCGAGAATCTATCTACAACTACCCCAATCAAGTCATTACCTCGTCTAGAATGAGGCAAACCCGAAAAACAAATCCATAGTGACAGCTTCCCACTTCCATACTGGGATATCCATCTTCTGCATAAGACCAGATGGTCGCTGCCGCTCGGCCTTCACTTGCTGGCATACTAAACACCGGATACATAATCCGCTACATCCCTCTTCATGCCAGACCACCAAAAGGCCTCTTCAAATCCTGGTACATCTTAGTGTTACCCGATGAATAGAGAATCTCGACCTATGGGCTTCTGCTAAAACATGCTCATGGACATCTACCAAGTCAGGACACACACTCGGTGATGGAATCTAATCACGCCATCCTCATCCCGAGCAATGCCCGTCTTGCCCACTAACTCTAGGAGTCTAGGGTCGGCTTTCTGTTGCTCGATCACCTCATCCAAAACTGAGGATCTAAGGGACAACTGAGCTACAAAATCCTGACATAAGGGCTCTAACTCGGTCATTGCGCACGCCGCATCCTCCAACATCTTCCAGTCCTGCTGGAGAGAAGACCTCTTCCTACTAAGAGCATCTGCTACGACGTTCGCCTTCCCGGGGTGATACTGAAGATCGAAGTCGTAGTCCTTGAGGAACTCAATCCATCTTCTCTGCCTCAGGTTTAATTCCTTCTGGGAGAAGAGATACTTCAAGCTCTTATGGTCCGTAACACCTCGAATCTGACACCATACAGATAGTGCCTCCAGATCTTTAGTGCATGAACCATAGCCGCAAGTTCCAGATCATGAGTCGGATAGTTCTTCTCATACTCCTTCAACTGACGAGAAGCATACGCCACTACCCTCCCTTGCTGCATTAGCACACACCTAAGCCAATCTGAGATGCATCCGTATAAATGGCGAAACCTTCTGGACCACTAGGTAATACCAATACCGGAGCGGAGGTAAGCTTAGCCTTCAATAATTGGAAGCTACGCTCACATGCCTCGGACCAAATAAACTTCTCACCCTTCCTGGTCAGCTTAGTCATGGGGCGGCGATGGATGAAAATCCCTCGATAAATCACCGATAGTAACCAGCCAAGCCAAGGAAACCACGAATCTCCGAAGGGGTCTAGGGAACCTCGCAATCCATAATTGCTTGGACCTTCACTAGATCGACTGCTACACCAGCACCGGAGATAACATGCCCGAGAAAATGAACCTCGCGCAACCAGAAATCGCACTTGCTGAATTTTGCATACAGCTTGTGCTCACAAAGAACCTCTAACACTACCCTCAATGCTGACGGTGTGTGGCCTCATCCGGAGAGTAGACCAATACGTCATCTATGAAAACCACCACAAACCTATCTAGGTAAGGTCTAAACACCCTGTTCATGAGATCCATGAATGCTGCAGGGGCATTGGTCAATCCGAAGGAAGGACCAAAAACTCATAATGTCCATAACGGGATCTGAATTCCGTCTTAGACACATCCTCACTCTGAATCCTCAACTGATGATAACCAGACCGCAAATCAATCTTAGAAAAGACTGATGCATCTTGCAACTGGTCAAACAAATCATCATACGAGGTAAGGGATACCTGTTCTTCCACAGTCACTTGGTTCAGCTTCCTATAGTCAATGCATAACCTAAGTGACCCATCTTTCTTCCTTACGAACAATACAGGTGCGCCCCAAGGGGAAACACTAGGGCGAATAAATCCCTTATCTAACAACTCTTGCAACTGCCTCCTCAACTCAGCTAACTCTGTAGGTGCCATCCGTATGGAGCCTTTGAGATAGGAGAGGTGCCCGGAAGCAACTCTATAGTGAACTCTATCTCTCTATCCGGTGGCAATCCAGAAAAATCATCGGGAAAGACGTCTGGAAAATCCTGCACTACCTCGATCTCTGCAAGAGTAAGTGACTCATCAGCCTCTGGTACTAATACCACGCTGGCAAGAAAAGCGTCACAACCCTTGTTCCCCATGCTCATCGCCTTCATGTCAGAGATGACCAACTTTCCGCCAAGTTCCTTGGCAAGGGATGAGAGAACTCGTCCTCACCAGGAATGCGGAAAACAATCCTCTTCCGACGACAATCTACTAACACATAGTGCTCCTCTAGCCAATCCAGACCAAGAATAGCATCATAGTCCTTCATCTTTAGCAAGAAGAAACACCCATCTAGACCTCTATCCTCAATGCACACAGGTAACGACGGAATACACTTCCTGGTCGATACTGTACCCGCAGGTGTGTGTACAGACAACGGGACTTCTAAATCCTCAGACTCTACGCCTGATTCTAGAGCTAACTGCCTAGCGAACCGCTCAGAATGAATGAGTGAGTGGCACCCGTGTCGAACAAAACCCGAGCGTGCACACCTAGAATCGAAAGCGTACCTTCGGTGACATGCTCCGCCTGCTCGGCGTCCTCTCGCACTAAGGCAAACACTCGAGCTAGGGCTCGAGGCCTTCCTGGTCTTTCCTATCACTGGCTGCTGCTCTGCTGCTGCTGGGGCTGGTGCTCCGCACTGGACTCCCTGCTGAAGTCTTGGACAATCCTTGATCTTGTGGTCGCTACTTCCGCACTTTAAGCATCTCCCCGCAATCATCCAACACTCGGAACCACCGTGTGTCTTCCCGCAATGGGGACACTCCTTCTTCACACCAGGGGAACGTTGAGAAGGTACCTGTGCACTGCTAGTTGTGACTGAGTGCTGCGGTGCCTAGTATACTGCTTTCTTCTTGTCCTGCCACTGGAACGTAGCTGCAGGCCTCTTCTGCGAAGCCTTCTTCTCCTCAAGATACTGCTGCATCTCGCCCTCCTGCCTAAAAGCACCTAAGGGCCTCGTCCAAGGTACGATGGTCAAACCACTAGCTTGTTCGCAGTGATGGCTTCAGGCCCATTATGAACTTCTTTGCTTTCCTGCGCTCATCTGTCACGATATGAGGGGCATATTTAGATAATTCTGCAACCTAGCCTCATACTCGAGCACGGTCATGGAGCCTTGAGTCAAGGAGAGGAACCTGCTCCCTCTTGTCCTGGATATGCTCGGGGACGAATTTGGCCTGAAAGAGCCTCACGAACCGTCCCAAGCCACGTCAATAGCTCTGTCCTCAAACCGTGTACGTAGTAATGAAGCCCACCACACATCAGCTCTCCTCGTGGAACACAATCTTCATAAGCACCACACTAAACAATTCTAACTTAACAGGATATACAACATAAAACTAACACATACCTGTAGCATATAGGTGGCTAAAGTAACCTTATCATCGTCCGCACACCTAATAGCCCGGAAGATTTTCTCGATCTCCCTCATCCAGTTCTCAGCTAACAACGGATCGCTCTCCCCCTTAAAAGAGGGTGGCAGCATCCTCTTGAATCTTTCCATGATGGAGGGTCCACCATGGTCCTGAGCTGGAATTTGAGCCTGCTACAACAAACAACAAGCAATGCATATTCAACACAACATCATGTCATTAAATAAGTAGACTACTCTTTGTTTATTATTCTAACCTGAGCCTCCAATTGAGCCTGGAGTGCAGCCTGGGTGTGGACCTGCGTCTGCATGGCCTGCACTAGACCCTGCATGAACACTCCATAATCAACTGGCGGTGGTGGGGGAAGTACAGGACCCTGAGGTGCCGGGGCCCGCTGCTCAGCCTGCTCCTCACGTCTCTCTCGCTCGTCCTCACGAGCAGGAGCACTGCCACGTCTACCACGTAAAGCCATGGCTACAATAATTTCAGCCACCATTAGAGCTACGTTAATTTAATTCCTAACCATTTTCTTATCTATTTTCCATTCATTATTGATCAATTCTATATACGTGGACAATCTATAAAGATTTAGCATGTAATGAAGATGATGATTCATGTATATTTATGTACAATCTCAATCGGTTCTCTCTGATACCAATCTCTTGACGACCCTCATTATACCGGTATGGTTATACCAACCCATGTCGGTATAGTGAACGTTATCACAGTGGGACTTTACCCAAACGCTATCACATGATTGAGATATACCAAATAATACATAGTAGCGGAGAAAAATAACTACTTGTTTTCATTTCATCATCCACATTTAACATACATGATCCATATGACAATTTAAAGAGAAATAAAGTCCACATCATGAAATACAAATTCCAAAATACATAGTTTGTCCACAATTTACATAATAGTTTGATTTCAAGCCTCAATTACATACTATGAGAACAAAATATCACGAAGGCAACTCCGCCAAACTACTCTCCGTGCTCGGAGTTGCTCTCCACGGTCTCCTCCAAAGGTGTAGGGTCACCTACTATACCTGTATGCCGAAGCAAAGAATGAGTCTAAAACACTCAGCAAATAACACCATACACGTCATACATGCATATATCACAAGTAAATCCTACATCCCATTTCATTAATCAAACATATAGCATGGTTACACAATGGTAAGAGACAACCTATCATGATAATTCTACAAAATTTAAAACACATGGTACATGGTTCATATCATTCCTAATTAAAATTCCTACACATGCTTTCTACTTGTCTATCCACATGAGAGCTACATTCACAATTAAACTACCACATGATAGCAAGTAAACATGGAATTGTTCATACATAAGTAGGAGATATTCCTATCAAGGATTCTACACATTTTTACCCATATGAAACATCGTAATAGACACATTTAGGTTGCTTGTTATGACATGAATTTACACTAACATATCATGGATCAAAATTTCACGATCTAACATATTTATTTCACATGTTTTGCACAATTACTCATTCACCCGTTCACTTTTACATATTGCACACTTACACATATTCACACTACACAATTTACACATATTCACATTCACATTTCACAATTTAGTGTCGTGACACATAGTCCAAACCACCATTAGAAGGACACATCACATACACATAACACATAGACGCCACCTAGGCAATACAGTGACGACTCTTGGACTGCGCAGACCGGGAGAACAAGTCTCCACCCTAACCAGTGGTACTTGTCCACCTCCAGGATTTCATCCTAATGCCCTTAGGATCTTAACACATTGAACCTTCCCATGGGGACTTTTCCATGGTACGGTTCCACGGCCCTCTATGGAAGCACTGTCACACATGGCACACACTTTTACACATTACACATTCCGATTTCTAACACACATGTTTTACATTCTCTCATTTATAACACATGCTCTGTTCCTTCTAACATGATACTACTGATGACAGAATCAGACTCCATAGTTTACATTAATCAGTTTGAGAGATACATATCAACCATTTCATAATAGCATGCATAAATTACTTTTTTCACATGGAAAATTCATAATACACTGTACAATCATCCAAATCACATGAGAATTTAACCACACACTGTTTGCAGGTTTAGGACCACGCATGCAAATTTCCTTATTTTTCTGAGTTATCGTGCATTTACAGAAAATAAAACGTTCAATCTCATGCTATTCATAATTCAATTCAACATGGAACATATCATGAATATCAGATTTGATGTTCACAGCCCTAACCTAGCTTACACATTATACAGAAAATTTTTCCCGGATTTATGGCACATCACATTATTTACTGTAATTTTACAAAACCTACGCATGTTTTCTATTTTCAAAACAAGTTGCAGTAAATCACATGCTCTTAGAAAAATCCTGAAATTTGCAGGGCATAGACTGACACATACATACATGGTTATAAAATTAGGGCACTCGAATTCTTCACGGATCATGTGAACAGTAGATAGATATGTACAACCATTTCTTCAACATGCATTTTAATAAACCTAATAACTCCTACCATCCACAAATGCACAAGAAATTTCCCACACATCACTGTATCTATTTTACATAACATCACAATTACTTTATATCCTCATGCAAAAACACTTCGGAAAATTAATCATATACAAGGGAGAACAGCACACTGTTCTGCCCTGAAGAACTTAACGGCACAGTCTGGCCGTAATGGAGCTTAACGGCAATATCGTTGGCAGTTAATTGAAGATCTTAACGGCAAGGGATCTTGCCGTCAAGTTCAGGTCTATGCAAAACACAGACATGAGCTCCAAAAGAAGGAGAATTGTGAGGATCCAGGACACGAGGAAAATCTGTAAAAATGGTAAAACCCTACTAGACACCTACATGGACAAGTGAATGAGTTACTTGCCTCTCAATAACCTCCAAGGGACCAAAGTTGTTGTTGAAGCTCTCCTTGGCAGTCCGAAGAAGCCTCCCAACTCTTTTCTTGCTCCGGGTTCTTGGTCGATGTAGAGCCAACCCAACGTCGGGAAGCCTCCCCTATGTCCCAGCTATCCTCCAGTCGGTGTAGATCGTCGGGAGAAGCCTTCAGTCGCCGGATTCAAGCTTGCCAAGTTCAGGTTTCCTTCAGTCCAAGCTAGGGTTCTTTCCTCTCTTCAAAGGTCAAGAGCCTTTTGGTGCAGAAGGGGTTTGGTTATAGAGAATGGGTTTGGGATATCCCGGAGGGTGATGTGAAGGGCTGATAGCCGTTGGGGACATCTCCCCAGTGGTTGGGCTTGCTTGCCCCCAGAATTTCGTTCTGCAATGCATGCATGTCAGAGAAATTAACGTCCCCATCGTTTGCCTCTTACATAGGAGTGGCGTCCATTGATGTTGACGCTGACTTCTTATAGACGTCCATCCATGTTGACGCCAAGTTGCCAGAACTCAAACATCAGAAACCATGCTTAACTTATGTATATATACATGTGCAATGTATGAGTATAGTTACACACTATCACACCATGCATTCAAGACATATTACCATATAATTATACACATGCTACATAAGTATACTTACTATACGTACGTAGATTATTTACATACATCATTCTCAAGCATGAATTATCACACAAATCAACAAAATTCGAGGGCCTACAGATCTATTCAACCCCCCCTTCTAGATCTGCTTCACCTAATCACTCGATCCTACAATTGGTATCAGAGCGGGTTCACAATTGTTCTGATCTGATTTGAGTGCTTTTGTTTGCTTTTTGTGTGACACTTGCTTGAATTGGTTGATTGTCTTGTTTCTGTTTTGCTTCCTACTTAATGGATTCTCGAGGTTTTGTTGCTGAAAGTCATTCCATTAATAGGCCACCATTTTCAATGGGTCTGATTACTCCTATTGGAAAAATCGCATGCAAGTTTTTCTTAGGGCTCAAACTATGAAATCTGGGGTAGTTGAAGTGGGTCCTTATGAAAATCAAGGAGATGAGGAGAATTTGACTAGAGAACAGATTAGGAGGGCCTCTTAACTACAGGCCATGAACATGCTTCAGTGTGTAGTCCACCCTAAAGAATATTCAAGAATCCATGTGTAAATCTGCTAAAGAGATGTGGGATAAACTTGAATTAATGTATGAGGGAACATCTCAAGTTAGGGAAACTAAACCAAACATACTTATTTCTGAATATGAATTGTTCATGATGAAATCAAATGAATCAATTTCTGAAATGTTTGCTAGGTTTATGACAATTGTCAATGGACTGAAGGCACTAGGTAAAGAGTACACTGATGCTGATTTGGTAAGAAAGATTTTGCGTTCTCTCTCATCTATCTGGCATACTAAGGCCACTGTGATTGAAGATTCTAAGGATTTGTCCAAAATCTCTTTGGATGAACTCATAGGATCTTAATGATATATGAAATAAATTTGAAAAGAAATGAAGAGCATATGCTTAAGACCAAACTAGTAGCACTTAACCTCATCAAGTAACAAAGAGAAAAGTCAAGAGAAATCAAGTTCTGAAGAGTCTGAGTCCAATGAGGATGAACTTGCCCTCATGACTAGGCAATTCAGAAATTTCTAAAATCAAGAAAGGGAAATTCACTGGAAAGAAGAAATTTTCTTCTGCCAAAAGGAACATTTCCTTTTCAAATGTAAATTCTAATAGAAATCAAAAAACTGATGAGATTATTATTTGCTACAGGTGCAACAAGGCAGGACATATGAAAGGGGAAT
>CM024756.1:79283182-79327052 GCA_014218235.1 Colocasia esculenta | reverse complement strand
GATGAATGAAATGAAATGCTTTTCTGCTTAGTTGATGAAATCTTCAATTGTGACTTCAATGTGAATGAAAATCTTTATGTGAATGTGATTGTTTGAATACTTGTCAAGTTGCTGACTTCTGTGTACAAAAACTCTCATTTCAAGTAACATTGTGTTCCACAAGTACATCATCATCTGTTACTAAAAAAATATCAAAAGGTCTTGACAAGTTTAAACAAAAAGAAAATAAAAATGGAATAACAAAAATTGCTTAAAATCACACTTCATCAAAACCACATTGTAATATGGATTTATTTTTGCCATCATCAAAAAAGGGGGAGAGTTGGGTTGAGTGTATTTCTATATTTCCCTCCTATTTGATGAAGACAAGAGGTGATTTTAAAGCAATTTAAATGAAACATGTCAAAAAGATCATACCTGAAGTCAAGTTTAAAAAGCAGTTTCAAATCACATTTGTCATTATGTCATGATAAATCATTTAACTAATGATATATGTGTTAATTTTCAGGTACAAACACTTTTTGCAAAGAAGTGTCGACACACCCCTCAATGGTGTCGACACAACACCTCAGTCTCAAAGGCAAAAGCTGAAGAATTGCCTAGAATGTGTCGACATAGTCCAGAAGCAGGGTCGACACGAGTTGCAGATTCCAGGATTTACACTACCCAAGTCGACGCACTCTCAGGGCAGGTCGACAATGGACTCAGTCCACGAACAGCCTGTTTGCAGAATTGGGACAGCAGGTCGACACTAGACCCGTTCCAGAACAGCCTATTGTGAATTGGGATAGGAGGTCGACCTCACCACCAGGGCAGGTCGACACAAGATCCGCTCCCAGAACAGCCTGTTGTGTTAATTGGAAGCAGGGTCAGACGCTCACCACCATGGCAGGTCGACACACTTCAGAAAGATTCCATTTCGATGGACTGTTGCCACGTGTCAGACCTAGGGGCGATGGGGTATCAACCTAGAATCGTGTGCCCGTGTACCCAAAGGGTATCTTTGGAATCTTTTGGGTATAAAAGGTCATAATCAGGCCCCCCATCACAAAAAGAGAGACCCAACTAACTCTTAGAGCATCCCGAAGTTCCTGGCGGCTACAAGAGGTCGTCGTCCCTCCTCTGCTCGTGGTGCTTCCAGAAGACCAATTTCACCAATTCAAGTATGAGAATTGGAGTGTGATCCCTGTAGAACCTCTGAAGCATCCCAAGGAAGCAGATCCAGTAGAAGACTTCGTTGGAGAAGAATTCAAGGAAGATCTAACAATTCCAAAGTGCAGAGCATCGGTTTTGGACTCAAGATTGCAAGCCTCTTCCAATCAAGCTTCTACAAGGGAGTACACTTGAAGAACGAAGTTATTTAATACAATTCATTGTACTTCTGTTCTTCTGAGATATCTTTGAGATTATGCAAGTGCTTCTGCATAGCTCTCATTAGTGCTCTCATTTTCGACTAGATCTGTTGCTAGAAGGTCTATGTCTTGAGTTGGTGTCTAGCAAGTCTTATGTGAGCATTGTGCTCAAGTTGTGTGAGCATTGTGCTCAGGTTGTTGTGAGCCGTTGTGCTCAGTTTGAGTTGTCTAACTCAAGGTTGTGTTGAGCAGTCTTGCTCAGTGTTCTAGAGTAGTCTTACTCTAGAAGTTGTGTGAGTTGTAAGCTCTCAAGTGTGGAGTTGTCAGGCTCCAGTGGGTGTGTTACCCAGTTGTTTTAGTGAATCCTCACGGGGTGTGAGGGGTGGATGTAGGAATCACTTGGGTGATTTCCGAACCACCTAAAAATCCTTGTGCATTTGTCTAATTGTGGTTTGATCATTTCATCCGTTAGATGCTTGCATAGGATCGGTTAATATTCACTTAATCAACTTGTTTCACATCTATTTTACCAACTCACTCAAATCTCATCAGATCTGTGGTTTTTCACTGATAAAATGCCTCTGATTCAAAAGTGTTTTTAAATTGTATAAGCTTCCGCAAAAAGTGGCAAAGATCTATTCACACCCCCCCCCTTCTAGATCTTTTCCTCACCTTCACTTTCGATCCTTCACTTCCGGCCCTTCGATTCTGACTTCCTCCGCAGCCATCGGCGGCGTGCCAGGGATTTAGTCTTACGAGCTTCATTGCTTCCTATGTAGCGACTCGGTCAGTAGAGCTCGTGAAGGTTATGCGGAAATACACAAAACGGTTAATCTAGAAGGGGGGGTTGATTATAGATTACGGCAATTTTAAACTATGATGGCTTCTTTTTCAGTCCTACAGCGATCTTAAGAAATTTGATTCAATTCGATTAAGTATGAGACCGCTTGAGTTGATCTAAAAGTGAACCGGGAATCAGGACGTGCGTGTGAAACACAGTGCCTACCAATCATCTATCGCAAAACGCGAACAAACCACAGAACACGATGATTTAAGGTGGTTCGGAGTACACAACTAGTGTATCCTACATCCACCGTCCACACACACACGCAGGAAACGACTGCTTATGAGCAAATTCAACACTACAACTCAACCACACACACGTTGTCTGATGAAGCACGATCAGAACAACCACAATACGTGAATCAAGCACAAAGGATGCTCGAAACACAACACACACACACACGATGGAATGGAAATTATGAAATGGAGAAGAATTAGGAACTTAGGGAACAAATCCGGTTGGAATTCTTCTCGTGGATCGTCCAAATGCTCTTCAAACTTCGATTGGATGTAGATTGGTCGATGTAGAAGGTTGAATTGATGACGATCCGGCTTCAGCTCCGCATAGATGGTGATTCCACGACGATCTGGGCGGAAGGTTGAGCAGAGCAGCAATTTGGGGCTTTTTCTCTGGTCCTTGGAGGCTAGGATGGGAGGCTGCTCTCTGCGAAATGGCACCAAAAGGATGCTTATATAGTGTTAGGTAAAGGTGGGGGGTCGTGGAGGAAGGAAACACCCAAGTGGGGCCGGATTTGGAAACCCAAATTCTGAAGTTTCCGTCGGCTGTCGACAGGTGCACTTGCATCTGTCGACAGACAGACTCAGGGATAGAACACAGAGTTCTGTCCTGGGTGGACTGTATGAATCTGTCGACAGGTACAATGCATCTGTCGACAGATACACCAGAAATGCAAACCTGAGTTCTGTCTGGGGAAGACTGTGGATCTGTCGAAGGTACAATGCATTTGTCGACAGATGCACCTCTTTGACATATTTTGTGCCTTTTGCTCACTCTTTCAATGCCTCTTCAATGCTTCATCTTCAGCTTGTGCACCTACATGCAAACACATTGTTAGTGATATAATTGTATGATTTGGCAATGTTTAACTCAATCACTTTCATGTATTTTCATGTTAGTTAGCACATCAATTTTGCATTAAATCAATGTTCAAGGATGTAATGTGATCATCAAAAACATGATATATGAAAAACCAACAGCTCGCCCGGGCTGAGCCATTGGGAGCCAACATAATGCCGAGTACCCCTACCTTAGCCAGGCCGACTAAGACGCCCCCTGCACTAGTCAGTCGAGTGATAACTCATCCTACTCCCGAGCCGAGCGGCTGAGTGACAACCCGAACAATCCCCCCAGATTTGCTCAGATCGTGGTGGCGAACTGGGGAAAAGTTGTCAATATTCATACGCCACCGTACACTTTTCGCCGATCGTGTTGCGCGCCGTTAGATTACGAAAAGACTATAGCCGTTAGATAGACGTGACTTTCGATCTCTGCTTTGAACAACACACCGACTTGACTTCCATCCACAATAATGGCGGTATCCGAAGTGACGGCCGTTCCCATCGGCGTCCCGTTTTCTGTCTGCTCCCACAGTCGCGATCGCGCTCGCGGCCCGTTGGCTATCAGAGGCGACATGTGGATGAATCACGGTGCTCCGATAGTGGCCCGACGGATGTCCGTCGGATCAAGATAGTCTCTGGGCCTTATAATAATGCACTAGGGTCAAAAAAGGGACCCTTCGTGCGCGAGATTCGTGACCTGTCAAGGCCGAGTTCCTGAGTCGTAGTGGAGTGAACGAGGCGATCTTCACCGAGCTCCCAGTCGACGGTCCTCGTTTGATTCCTTCTCCTCGGAGGTAAACCATAGGCTCACCTTCTTCTTCCGGTCTCCTTCTGCTTTTCCACGTGGTACTCTCCTCTGAGGGGACTTGATTCACCCTCCTTCTTCTCGTTTGTCCTCCACCCTGCGGCTCTCTGCGACGTCAAGCAGCAGCGGGGGGGGGGGGATGAGGCTACACCGATAGTTACCTTGGGACATATGTGCCCAAGGTTTCTTCGCTCCGTCTCCGGCGTGCGCAAGGTGGCTAACTCCGTGGCCGATGCTGTCACGGAGATAGATCAGGCGACTGTTGATGGGATGACCAAGCATCCTATGATGCCTTCCTATGACTTCGAGGTATATGCCCTCGGACAGTCTTTCTTCGAGCCATTACTCGATGGAGAATGGTTCTGCTTGTACCCGGAGTTGGTGAAAGCTAGTTTCCGATATCCTCTCCACTCTTTCCGGTCCATCTTCTGTGGTACCTAGAAGTCGCCCTTCTCAGCTGGCCCCAAATCTTGGAGGTCGGGTGTCAATTTCTTGGTGGCCTGTGCAATGGCCAAGGTTCGGCCCAGCATTCACCTTTTCTTCTACTGCTTCTCCCTTAAAGTCTCGGGCGACTGGTTGGTCATCTCGGCTCAGATGGTCGACATTTCCTCCGTCGTTCCTTCGTCTATCCATCACTGGAAGAGGACCTTTTGCTTTATCCATAGCTCGGAGGGGTGGGAGTTCCCGACCACCTGGTCAGCCATCAATCCCCAGGACGAGGCGTTCCGACCACCTACGGACATGAGTAGTGCCGAGCTTTCGGACTTCGACTCGCTGCAGGCGGTGTCAGTACCGGATTTACGAGAGCCTTCAGACGACCTGTTTGAGTTAATTCGTCGAGCCGACATAGGTCTGGCGTCTATTTTAGGGAGGCATCTTTTGCTGTTTTATTTTATCACGGTCGACTAATTGCTATTTTGCCTTCCGACAACCATGGCCGAGCCGGCTGATTACCGATCCTTGCCGCCCAGCGTTTCGCTGCTAGTCGGGGAATAAAAAGGTGCCCCGAGAGAAGCGCCCTGCCGAGGAGGTCGATATTCAAATCATCGAGCCCCCCGTTCCTTCGGTTGTGGCGGCCCCACCTTCGGCCTCCATCACAGGGGAGGCGAAAAAGACGTCGAAGAGACCGCGGCATGAGGGTGGTTCATCAAGTGCTGTTCCTCCTCCGCCAAGTCACCCCGTCGCCCACTCGACTCCGTCTTCAAGACCGAGCCCTTTGGAGTGGGGTCCAGTCGTCGGCCCCCGCGGACGTCACTTCCCGGCAGCCTCGATGAATGATAGCCCACGAATGCGTCGTTAAACACGTGACTAACAATCTCAAATAATCGGCCTACACTAAATATTTAAACGGTAGTTAAGTGGTGAGACCGAGTCGAATCCACGGAGAACTAGATTTTAGAGTTGAAAATGTGGGCTTTTAGTTAGGAAAATAGTGTGGTAATATTTAAACTAAGTTGTGTTAAATAAATCTAGCTAAGTATAGAAATAAAGAGAGAGAGATAACAAGAGATGCTATTCAAAATTATAATCCACTAAACAATCAACAGAAATGTGTTATACTAAACAAGCACCAACTGTTACAATGATAATAAAAGAATAGAAAATTAAGAGAGAGAGGCGAGAGAGAGCGATAGAGAGGAGGGGGAGAGAGAGTGCACTACGTGCATGTAAACGCATGCACATAGGCACTCGGCGAAGGGCGGCAGGGCACGCTGGGCGGCCGCGTGGGGTGCGGGCGCGTGGGTCGTGGGCGCAGGCGGCCTGGCAGGCGGGCGGCGCTGGCAGGCGGGGCCGGGCGTGGAGGGCGTGCGCGCGGGCGGCTGGGGCGCTGCTGGCGTGGGCGAGGCATGCGCGGCGCTGCTGCTGCTTCTGTCTGTCCACCCGGGAGACCGAAGAGAGGAGGGAGAGAAAGGAGAAAGAGGGGGAGAAAGAAGAAGAGGAGAAGAAGGGAAGTAGAAGAAGAGAATGTTGGCGGCATGCTGCGAGGCAGGTGCGCGTGCCAGCGTCTCACCCTGGGGCGACCTGAGAATGAGGGTGTGGCGGAGGCCGGGTTGGCCAAGTCATGCCTAGGTCCGGGTGTGGACCTGCCTGCGGGTGTTGCTGAGTTGTCCAGCAGGGGGACTGTACCCTGTGGTGGGTTATAAGGAAGGATGGTATCCTTACACAACAACTCGAGTTTTGGCGTAACGGCAATCCTGAGATCCTATATACCTGTATCAGAGAAGGTCGCGGGTTCGATTCCCAGGGGTGCCGCTTGGGGGGGAGATTGTTGGGCGGCATGCTGCGAGGCAGGTGGCGTGCCAGCGTCTCACCCTGGGGCGACCTGAGAATGAGGGTGTGGCGGAGCCGGGTTGGCCAAGTCATGCCTAGGTCCGGGTGTGGACCTGCCTGCGGGGTGCTGAGTTGTCCAGCAGGGGGACTGTACCTGTGTGGGTTATAAGGAAGGATGGTATCCTTACACAACAACTCGAGTTTTGCGTAACGGCAATGCCTTAGATCTATATACCTGGCGTCGACAGCAGGATTCTCAAGGGAAATACACAATACGGTAATCTAGAAGGGGGGGGGGGTTGAATAGATTACGGCAATTTTAAACTATTGATGGCTTCTTTTCAATGCTACAGCGATCTTAATGAAATTTGATTCAAATTCGATTAAGTATGAGACCGCTTGAGTTGATCTAAAAGTGAACAGGGAATCAAACGTGCGTATGAACACCGTGCCTACCAATCATCTATCGCAAAACGCGAACAAACCACAGAACACGATGATTTAAGGTGGTTCGGAGTACACAACTCGTGTACTACATCCACCGTCCACACAACACGCAGAAGAAACGACTGCTTATGAGCAAATTCAACACTACAACTCAACCACACACACGTTGTCTGATGAAGCACGATCAGAACAACCACAAATACGTGAATCAAGCACAAGGGATGCTCGAAACACAACCACACACACACACGATGGAATGGAAATTATGAAATGGAGAAGAATTAGGAATTAGGGAACAAATCGGTTGGAATTCTTCTCGTGGATCGTCCAAACGCTCTTCAAACTTCGATTAGATGTAGATTGGTCGATGTAGAAGGTTCAATTGATGACGATCCGGCTTCAGCTCCGCATAGATGGTGATTCCACGACGATCTGGGCGGAAGGTTGAAGCAGAGCAGCAATTTGGGGCTTTTCTTCTTGGTCCCTTGGAGGCTCTTGGATGGGAGGCTGCTCTCTGCGAAATTGGCACCAAAAGGATGCTTATATAGTGTTAGGTAAAGGTGGGGGTCGTGGAGGAAGGAAACACCCAAGAGGGGCCGGATTTGGAAACCCAGAATCTGAAGTTTCCGTCGGCTGTCGACAGGTGCACTTGCATCTGTCGACAGACAGACTCAGGGATAGAACACAGAGTTCTGTCCTGGGAAAGACTGTATGGATCTGTCGACAGGTACAGTGCATCTGTCGACAGATACACTCAGACATGCAAACCTGAGTTCTGTCTTGAAATCACTGTCTGAATCTGTCGACAGGTACTTTGCATCTGTCGACAGCTACACCTCTTGGACAGATTTTTGTGCTTTTTGCTCATGTCTTCAATGCTCCATCTTTCATGCTTGTGCACCTACATGAAAACACATTGTTAGTGATATACATTGTATGATTTGGCAATGTTTAACTCAATCACTTTCATGTGTTTTTCATGTTAGTTAGCACATCAATTTTGCATTAAATCAATGTTCAAGGATGTTAATGTGATCATCAAAAACATGATATATGGAAAACCCAACAATCTCCCCCTTTTTGATGATGACAAAAACATTCAATTGATGCATATATTGATGTTCTCCCCCTTTTTGACAACATACAAAAAGCCAAGTTATGCACATTTGGAGACAAATATAAGCATGAACTGTGTTTGCATTGATTGATCATTGAAGTTTCACAGTACATTGACAAACATTACATGACTCAATAAAGATCAAAAACAAGCAAAAGAAGACAAGACAAGTGAGACTAATTCCCAGCTAGGACTCTTAAAGACCTCTAATGACCCTGAGACCCTCTATTCATTGTCATGTCCAGCAGGAGGAGGGTGACGGGATCCATGTCTCTCGGAGTAGAGGTGGTCAAGCCGATCATCTAACGTGTTGAGGCGAGCGTCCACTTGATCAAATCTTGACGTCATGTGAGCAATCCTGAGTTCATTTCTTGATGGATTTGTGCCAAGTAATCACGAATGGATTGTTGTGGAGGCACAGGTACACCATCAACCTCTTGAGCTTGGTCAGGCATTTGCTCATCCTGAGAGTCTTCATCACTGCCTTCATTTGCTTCATCATCTTCATTGTCTTCTTCACCAGTTGACACGTCAGCTCCTTGTGGTTCCTTTCCCTTGAGAGTCCTTGTGACGACGCCGTCTACAATCTTGTAGCCCATGCAGTTGGCGGCAGTGAGGTCAAAGGCACTTCGGGATTTTAGTGAGATGAGCTCACTTGGAGGGATAGGAATTCCAAGGAAAATAAGAAGAGAAGTGATGGGGCAAGCATATGGCATTGATCTTTTGGTGTTAGAGAAACCGACGGATAAGGCTTATCATGAGTTCAGGCAGGTTGATTTCGTCACACTTGAGGAAAATGATGAACAAGGATTTGTGGACCTCGGTGACTAACTCTCGACTTCCATCCTTCGGGACGATCAAGGTAGTGAATATGTGATGGATCATCCGGATCAAAGGAGGAAAGGAGTTGCATTGAGACGAGCAATGTCCTTGGTAGTGTCATAGGGTTCCAACGTGAGAAGCTCATAGTACTCAGAAGCAGAGGGATTGTAGTTGAAGATTTCAACTCCTGAGTTCGGAATTTCAAGGGCTGTGGAGAGAAGATTGGCGGTGAGGCGAAAACGAGTGCCTTTCACCGAAGAGTAGAGATCTCCCTGATCGGAAAGCCCTAGATTATTGTAGAACTCGGATACGGCAGATGGAGAGTATTGCAAGTGGGAGTATAAGAAGGATGTCCACCCTTGAGTGTCAAAATAGGGTAGGAGTGAGGGGAACATCGGTGCTAAGGACTCGAAGTCCACATACCGGGATTGGACAATCTTCTTGAAGGTGCCGGTGGGTCGGATAAGACGGAGACCTTGAGGAACGATGAGTTCCGGCAACCGATCCTCACGATGCTTGCTGCGGCGTTCGGAAGGAGCCCTGGAGCTTTCTCCGGCGTCCGTCGGAGCGCGACGACGGCGAGCGGGAAGCTTCGACTTGGTGCCATCACAGAAGGAAGGATGAGAATGGTGTGAAGGGAGAGGAGGGATCCCAGACGAGGAGCAGCAGGATCGTCGGAGACGGAGCCCTGAAGGGGGAAAGATAAGGGGTTTGGAGAGGAGGAGGAGGGAACAAGAGGAAGGGTGAGAATGGGTCGTGGATGGCCTTAGAATGGGTTTAGAGGGTTTTAAAAGAGAGGCCCCACGAAAAAGGATGTGAACCGGCGCGAGGGTTTGGTTCAAAAACGGATCTGCGCCATCGTCTGTCGACAGATGACAGTCTATCTGTCGACAGATAGCTCTTTTTGGTGAAAACTTGATTTTTGTCAAAATTTTTCAAAGGGACAAGTGTTCATTTGTTGTTTTAAGGCAAAATGGGTGTATGTGCAAGACAAAAATTCATATCCATTAAGATGAAGACATGACACAAATCTAAAATGATTTTGAATTAGAACGATAAGTTCTTTAATTAGATCATGAGGAACACATTTCACAAAAGCCAGTGAAAATTAAATAACTCTTTTGATTAAGGCCGTTGAAGAAAAACATGCATTTAAATAGAGATGATAGTCAGAGATAATTGAATTAAATGGCCACAAGAACGTCTTACCGAAGAAACACATTAGACTTGACATAAAAAATTTCGGAGGCTTCACTCTATTTTTGGTATGATTTTAGAAGGATTAAGCAACGAAGATGGAAAAGAGTGGCAATGTGGAGCACTTTCACTTTTTCATGTGAAGGTAGACATTTGTGATGCCAATACCTCCAGTTACTCAATGTGAGTGTCCATCAAGCCATTGTATAGAGATAATGAAACAACCTTTTGACGCGAAGACCGACATTTGTGATGCCCATGTCCCCGGTTACTTAGTCATTTTCATCATTGCTCTACCTCCATCCCATAAAGAGATAAATTTGATTGAACCGAAGAAATAGGTAGCTTTTCTCCCTTTTTATTATTATTTTTGTCAAGTACATGAGATATCTTTAGGCAAGTTGTAATGTAGGACATTGAATTCAAGAGCTTTCTGATTTTTCAAATCATTTTAGATTCATGTTCAACGACAAGGGAGTTATTCAAAGGAGATGTTTAAAAATCATTTGGTTTGCTCATTGTGTTCAAAATGATCTAAAAAAAACCTTAATCAGGTCATGTATCAAACAACATTTAGACTTGGTTCATGACTTTGACATGAAGTGGATATGAAGGGTTATATTGCACACAAACAAACCAAGGTTTACCTTTAATCAAGTAAGGAACACTTTTCTTGAAAAGTATGAAGAAGGAGTTGAAAAAATAAGGAAGATGTGTGTATCTGTCGACAGAAGGAATCTGTCTGTCGACAGATGCATACAGACTGAGGAATTGAGGTCCTTCCAGAACAAGACTGATTGAACCTGTCGACAGATACAATGTGTCTGTCGACAGATATGAACAGAGTGGATTTTTCTGGTTTCAGATTGATTGCACTTTAAGTTCAAGGAAGTGAGAATTCAACAAGAAGATGTATGAAGAGCTTCCTCAAGAAAATACTCATCTATCCTTAACTCACTCCCCCATAGTGTGTGCACGTGTTGACACAACATCCAAGCAAGGATTCACACAAGCATTTGATACAAGTCAAACATGTTCATGAAGGGAAAGTCATACACAAGCACATGATCACAGAAAAAGCATTGTTTCAAGGAGTTAACATGATAAAATGTAAGGAAACTAAAAATCCTATGTGAAGTACAAGACCTTTATATGCAATGGGACTATGGATACTTGGCGGAGAATGTTTTCTCACGCATGATGATAGTTTCCAAACAAGCCGAACTTGTTCTTCCACAGTTCACCATTTGATATACCACATAGTCATTCACACATAAGAGCATGTACTCCAAAATGGATAGTCAGTTTCATTGCATTTTACACAAACCAATCTCTTCTTAAGGATGTGAATCTATCTTCAGACAAGGGTTTGGTGAAAATATCAGCCAATTGTTTTTCTGTGGGAATGAAAATAAGTTCCAAGGTTTTATTGGCAACTTCATCTCTCAAGAAATGATGACGGATTTCTATGTGTTTAGTCCTTGAGTGTTGGACAGGGTTTTTTGAAAGGTTGATAGCACTTGTGTTGTCACATAGGATAGGTGTGCATCCAATTTGAACATTATAGTCAGCTAACTGACTTTTGATCCACAACACTTGAGCTGCACAACTTCCTGCAGCGACATATTCTGCCTCTGCAGTGGAGAGTGCAACCGAGTGTTGTTTCTTGGATGCCCACGAAACCATGCAACCGCCAAGTAATTGGCAATATCCACTAGTGTTTTTTCTATCAATTTTACATCCAGCATAATCAGCATCAGAATATGAGATCAAATCAAAACTACTGCCGGCTAGATACCAAAAACCCAAATTGCATGTTCCGGAGAGATATCGGAAAATTCTATTGACTGCAATTAAATGGCTTTCCTTTGGACTAGATTGATATCTAGCACAAAGGCAAACACTAAATTGAATATCCGGTCTACTTGCAGTAAGATAAAGGAGTGAGCCAATCATACCTCGGAAGTGCTTTGCATCTACCGGTTTACCTTTCTCATCATTTTCTAATTTGATGCTTGTGCTCATTGGGGTGGAGGCCGGTTTAGCTTGCTCAAACTGAAATCGTTTGAGAAGCTCTTTAACATACTTTTCTTGATTTATGAAGAATCCGTCCTTATGTTGTTTCACCTGCAAACCAAGAAAGAATTGAAGCTCCCCATTAGACTCATCTCAAATTCACTGTGCATGTGTTTAGAAAATTCTTCACACAATGAAGGGTTAGTAGAACCAAATATGATATCGTCCACATAAACTTGAACAACAATTATGTGATTGCGAACCTTCTTAGTGAAGAGTGTTTGGTCTACTTTACCTCTTGAGTAGTTCTTGCTTACCAGAAAATTGCTTAGTCTATCATACCAAGCTCGAGGTGCCTGTTTCAAACCATAAAGAGCTTTGTGCAATTTATACACATGGTTAGGCATTTCAGAATTTTCAAAACCTGGTGGTTGAGAGACATAGACTTTTCTTTGATATAGCCATTTAAGAAAGCAGTTTTAACATCCATTTGATAAAGCTTGAACTTATGGGAGCATGCAAATGCCAATAAAATTCTAACTGCTTCTAACCTGGCTACAGGAGCAAATGACTCTTCAAAGTCTATACCAAACTCTTGACTATAACCATTTGCTACGAGTCTTGCTTTATTTCTGACCACTTTTCCTTCTTCATTAAGTTTATTCCTAAACACCCATCTAGTTCCTATGATAGAGATTTCAGGGGTTTTAGGAACTAAACTCCATACATTATTCCTTTGAAATTGACCAAGTTCCTCATGCATAGCATCAATCCATGAGTTGTCTTTTAAGGCTTCTTCAACATTTTTGGGTTCCACTGAGAAACAAAGGCAAAAAGATCATGTTCAATTATTTTTCTTACTTGAGACCTCGTTTGAACAGAATCAGTTAACTACCTATCACATCATCAAGTGGGTGATCTTTGGAATACCTCACATTTGTGATTGTTGAAGGGCCGGGAGTATCTTGTCCTTGAGGAATTTGATATTCTGAGTGTCGATCTTCAGGAGGTTCACTTTCTGGTGGATTCTCTTCAAGTGTTTCATCTGGTTTTCTGAATGCAATTCATCATCTTCATCGTAGTCCCTGTGAAGATATCCACCTTTGGTCTTGGAATCTTCTTCAGATTTGTTTTGCTTTGACTTGAAGATCCTTAAGTGATGTTCCTTCATCCTCTTTTTCAGTCTGTTAATATTCAAACAGTTAGATTTGGCATAAGTCTCATCAAAGATGACATGTGGAGTTTCTTCCACAGTGCGTGTTTTATTGTTAAACACCCTATATGCCCTAGAGTGTTCTGAGTAGCCTAGAAAAACACCTTGATCACTTTTGGCTTCAAATTTATCTAAATCAGATTTATCATTGTTATGAATAAATACCTTGAGCCAAAAACTCGGAAGTACCCAATGTTGGGTTCTTACCTTTCAACAACTGGTAGGGGGTTCTTTATCACAGGTCTTACCATGGCTCTGTTTAGAATGTAGCACGAAGTGTTCACTGCTTCTCCCGCCAAAACCTTTTGGAGAGTTGGCCTTCAACCAGAAGAGTGCGAGCCATTTCCACCAATGTTCTGTTTTTCCTCTCCACTACTCCGTTTTGTTCTGGAGTCCTTGGGGAAGAGAACAGATGTTCAATCCCTTGGTGCCTGCAAAAATCAGAAAATGCATTGTTATCAAATTCTCCCCGTGATCGGTGCGGTGCGGATGAGCATATTTTATTCACATTGCCATGCTCAATCTTGTTAAAGAATTCTGGAAGATTGAATGTAACACCCCGGAAATTTGCAAATTTAAAATTCCAGAAATATAGATGGATAAATTAAATAAACGTATTGGAGAGACTTCCAATACCATGTAATAATGATCCATTAACAAGAATGGGCCAATAGAGTATATGGCCCAAGGATATGAATGAATTGAGACAGGGAATTGCCCAGAAATTCGTGTAGGTAATTATGCCATAATTAGGAAGGGCAATTTAGGGGTTAAGGTATGGATGATTAGTCATGTAAGGTAAGCCAAAACCGAACTCAATCCCAATTGGAGGTTCCTAAACCTTGGCTACCTCTTTTTAAGTAAAGGAATCCTAGATTTTCTGGAAACTAGGAAACAGAGCTCGTAGCCTTTCCTAGTATCATTAGGACTCTTAACAACATCCTAAAACTATAAGAACTCGTCCCTAAACTCTTGGGGAAGGTTTAACAATGAAGTTGGAGTCGTTTGGAGGCAAGCAAGAACTTCTGGGAGCAGGAGAAAGGCTGGGAACCCGGAGCTTCATCCCCTGCATCCTCTGTTGTGTCCAGAACATCAACAGGTTTTAGATCTTCAAAAAGGTAGGTGTTCTCGGGCCAAGATTAAAGAAAAACCAACACCATCATGTAGTTCTTTGAGTCTAGGTTCATTTGCAATTGGTTTGATTGGTTTTCATGGAGTATACATTGTGTATTGGTGATTTTCCCGAAGTCTCGCACAGTTAGGGCTTTTCCCGTTCGTCTTATTTGGCATGTGATTCGAGATCGAATTTGACTAAACTTTCTTCACAAAAGTTTTTCTACCTGAAGTCACGATCATCTTCTATGTTGGACGTTTTGTCCAAAAGTCCTTCGTTAGAGAGTTAGGAGCATGATAAGAGAGTCTCTGCATAACACTGTGATTTCGGGCTACTTTTGACTTTTTGTTCTTCGTATGTTTTCTTGGGATTCGAGACCGAATTAGATCAAACTCTCAACATCAAAGTTTTTCTACTAGTTGTTATCTTCATCTTTCATGTTGAACGTTTTGTCCAATGTCATTCGTTAGAGAGTTATAAGAGGTGGAAGTGGATCACTGCACTGCAGTCATGTGTTTTTTTTGTCTGGGAGGGCCACTGTGTCGACCTGGCCTGAACCCGTGTCGACCTGACCTGAGCCCGTGTCGACCTGACCTGAACTCAGGTCGACCTCCTGTCCCAAAACAGCCCAGAAAGTGTTCTGGGAAGCCCTCTAGTGTCGACACAACCCCATAGTGTGTCGACACACTCCCCAGTTTGACCCAGAAAGTTCTGGGAAGCTGATTAGTGTCGACACACTTGTGCTAGTGTCGACACTGTCCCACATTGACCAGAGGGTTTTCTGGAAGCTATCTCTAGTGTCGACACTACTTGATCTCGTGTCGACACTACTTGACCTTTTTGCCTTATTTTTGATGCACTGTGTCGACACAACCTGGACTAGTGTCGACAGCCTGACCAGTTTTGCATGTTTTTGTCTTGGGTTTGGAGCACTGTGTCGACACCATCTGATCTAGTGTCGACACTACCCTTACAAGATTTTGTATAATTTGAGTCTAATCATTTCATGATGTCTTCAAGCATGTACATGGTGTTATAAGGTATGCATGGACTTAAAATAAATCAAACCATTAAAGGAAATGGTAATGATATGAATATGATTCTAACGTGTAAATTGATTGTTCTTATGATCCTTGATTATCTTGTGATCTTGCTTATTGTCAATTGATAAGAAATAATATGATATGAATGTGGGGATGAATAATGATTAGTATGGACATATTAGTGGTGTAAATGTTAGATTGCATATAAGCTTCATGGTTTCATGTTTTCCGGTGTTTAATTGATTATTGTCATATGCGTTCATGCTAGGAAATTACATGTCTACATATGATCTTGTCTTAGAAAACACCCTCTTGTCAAGACATTAATGAATTATGAAAATAAGATACGTCGTTATCCTACCTTGTTCTCTTGAGCTATTTGTCATACCTTGACTCTATAAATGATCTTGTTTCTTTTACTATGAGCTTGTCATTGAAACTCTGTGGCCATAATATGAATATGTTTGTTCGGCACAATTGGGACTTCGTCCTTTTGCCAATGCCTGTGCAATTGAGGGCCCTGTCTGGTCTGGGGAGGAGCACCCCAACGTACTTATTAACCGCGGGGGTATGGACTTGTGGTGCGTGGCATGGCACTGATACTATATGCAAGAGTTGTGAAAATTGTGCCTTCGTTGATATGATAAGTTTGATTGATCTGATATGATAAGATTTGATACGTCTGTTCACGTGAATACGTGGTATCTGTCTGAATATGGCCATCTCTTTTGATATGATTCTACTCTTGAAATATCTGTCCATTGTATATGTAGTTCGATATTTGATTTGATCTGTCATCCGTTCTATTCCTCTGTTCAATCTGTTAGAAAAGCATGCATGTCATCATATTCATGTGCATATCTGCCTATTTAAAAATGCTAATCACGTATACTAGTGCCCGCACCATATTGAGATGTAAATCCTACTGAGCTAGTTCGCTCACCTATCATCCTACCTTTTTCAGGAAGTGATGAAGAACAGTGGAGTCCGATGGGGTAGGGCAAGAGTGATGAGCCCCTCCTTATGAGTCGATGATAGCATAGAAATAGACAAATGAGTAGTCTACGTAATAGTTAACTTTTCTAGAAGTTTTATTGAATAATGGACCTTTTGTTGGATCTTTTTATGTAAGGTTGTATCTAGTTGAATGAAATGAAATAAAGAGTACTTTGAGGATATTGTTATGATTTGAAAATGTTCTTATATTCAATTGTGACTCTGCGCTATTCAACTGTGATACATTTGTTTGTATCGTTCACGTCCCCCGGTATTTATTCCGCTGCTAAATATCGGGGCGTGACAGTGAATACATGATTAGTATGGACATATTAGTGGTGTAAATGTTATGATTTGCATATAAGCTTCATGGTTTCAGTGTTTCCGGTGTTTAATTGATTATTGTCATATGCGTACATGCTAGGAAATTACATGTTCTACATATGATCTGTCTTTAGAAACACCCTCTTGTCAAGACATTAATGAATTATGAAATATAAGATACGTCGTTATCCTACTTGTTCTCTTGAGCTATTTGTCATACCTTGACTCTATAAATGATCTTGTTTCCTTTTACTATGAGCTTGTCATTGAAACTCTGTGGCCATAATATGAATATGTTTGTTCGACAATTGGGACTTCGGTCCTTTTGACCAATGCCTGTGCAATTGAGGGCCCTGTCTGGTCCTGGGGAGGAGCACCAACGTACTTATTAACCGCGGGGGTATGGACTTGTGGTGCGTGGCATGGCACTGATACTATATGCAAGAGTTGTGAAAATTGTGCCTTCGTTTGATATGATAAGTTTGATTTGATCTGATATGATAAGATTTGATACGTCTGTTCACGTGAATACGTGGTATCTGTCTGAATATGGCCAATCTCTTTTGATATGATTCTACTCTTGAAATATCTGTCCATTGTATGTAGTTCGATATTTGATTTGATCTGTCATCCGTTCTATTCTTTGTTCAATCTGTTAGAAAAGCATGCATTGTCATCATATTCATGTGCATATCTGCCTATTTAAAAATGCTAATCACGTATACTAGTGCCCGCACCATATTGAGATGTAAATCCTACTGAGCTAGTTCGCTCACCCTATCATCCTACCTTTTTTCAGGAAGTGATGAAGAACCAGTGGAGTCCGATGGGGCAGGGCAAGAGTGATGAGCACCCTCCTTATGAGTCGATGATAGCATAGAAATAGACAAAGAGTAGTCTATGTAATAGTTAACTTTTCTAGAAGTTTTATTTGAATAATGGACCTTTTGTTGGATCTTTCTTATGTAAGGTTGTATCTAGTTGAATGAAATGAAATAAAGAGTACTTTGAGGATATTGTTATGATTTGAAAAGTGTTATTATATTCAATTGTGACTCTGCGCTATTCAACTGTGATACATTTGTTTGTATCGTTCACGTCCCCCGGTATTTATTCTGCTGCTAAATATTCGGGGCGTGACAGTTGGTATCAGAGCCTGAACTTTAGGGTCCAAGGGATTAGGAATATGGAATGAAACTAGATTACACGAGTCAAATCTATCGTACCTAATGTGAGCTTGGGTAGAGCCATGGGAATAGAAGTCACATGTGATATATTTAGATGACTGACTATATTATTATCTTGAAGGTACTTATTACCTCAATGGCCGCTAACGTGCCCAGGCTAGGGACATGCAACGAACTATACAGAACTTGACTCAGGCCATCTTACAAGCCACCCAAGTGGAGGTAACCGCGGAGCCGGTGATCTCCATCGAAATTTCCGAAATATGGATCCGCCCAGGTTCGAAGGGAGTACTGACCCAGATGTTGCTGAACACTGGGTTAAGGAAATTGAAAGGATATTCAGGGTCATGCAATGCACGGACCAGAACAAAGTATTACTGGCGACTTTCCAATTGGAAAAGGATGCCAGGGCATGGTGGGAGTCGGTAGAAGCAACATTAAGGGCAGCAACTAACATGGGCTCAGTTCATTGAGCACTTCAATACCAAGTACTTTTCTGAGAGAGTCCAAGAACGCAAAGCAGCTGAATTTGCGGCTTTGAAGCAGAGAGGACTCAATGTGGCCGAGTACGAGGCCCAATTCTCTCGTTTGTCCCGATATGCTGTTCACTTAATTGGGACAGAAAGGATGAAGGCAAAACGCTTTCTGAATGGCTTGAGGCCCCAGTTCATCACTCAACTGGCGCCAATGGACATTCAGACCTATGCCGACATGGTAAAAAAGCCCAGTTACTGGAAGACGCCATGGAGACTGCTGAAAGAATTACGGGAAAATCTGTGAAAAGGGAGCAAGTGTCTTCTACAGGAAGGTATCAGCCGACCATTGGGAAGAAAAGGCCCAGTGGCGGAGTAAATGAACCAGCTGATAAAAAGCCAAAGGAGTTAGGTAAGCAGATAGTGGTGGCAACGGGAGAAAGGTGTAAACACTGTGACAAAGCTAGTCACCGGTCTGAACATTGTTGGAGAGCGCAAGGGAGATGCCTGCGTTGTGGTAGTCGTGACCATAGGATCTCGGACTGCCCACTACTGAAGGAACAAGCTCCTCAGGACAAGCGTCCAAATGGACAGAAGAGGCAAGGCCGATTGCAAGCTGTCCAGGAACCAGAAACTGCTGAAGAAGGAGGTATCGTGGAAGGTACACTTACTATTCTTTCCCGACCTGCTTATGTTCTCTTTGATACGGGAGCTACGCACTCCTTCATTTCTCAAACATTTGTGGATACCCTATCTGTGAAACCAGTCCCAATGAAATCTGGAATAGTTGTGTCAACCCCGATTGGTCCGGTACCAATCTTACAAACCATATACCATCCAGTGAGGTGTTGATTGAAACCAAAAACCTACCAGCAAACTTAATATGTATGGACATGGCGGGGTATGATGTGATACTGGGAGCAGACTGGATGTCTGAACATGGGGCTAGTATCAATTGCAGGAGAAGTCGGGTAACTTTTAGCCAGTACCCAAGACTAGTGTTCACCGGGGATAGAAACCGCAGGAGATTGTCAATTATCTCTGCATTACAAGCCAAGCGGATGATGAGGAAAGGTTGTATGGCCTTTCTTGCTGCTGTAGTCATTGCAAAGCAGGAAGTCAAAGTAGAGGACATCCATGTTGTCAGCGAATACGCTGATGTTTTCCCCGAAGACTTGCCAGGAATTCCTCCTGAGCGAGAGGTCGATTTTACCATCGAGTTGGTCCCTGGAGCAGCACCGGTATCTAGGGCACCATATAGAATGTCCCCCGCAGAACTGAAAGAATTAAAAGAGCAACTGATGGAACTGTTAGAGAAGGGTTTCATCCGACCAAGCACGTCCCCATGGGGTGCACCTGTCCTCTTCGTCAAGAAGAAAGATGGGTCGATGAGGCTATGCATAGATTACAGACAACTGAATCAATTAACCATCAAGAACAAATACCCTCTGCCGAGAATTGATGAGTTGTTTGATCAATTATCCGGAGCTAGGTACTTCTCAAAAATAGATCTCCGATCTGGTTATCATCAATTGAGGATCAAAGGAGAAGACATTCACAAGACTGCCTTCCGAAGCAGGTATGGGCATTATGAATTTATTGTTATGCCTTTTGGACTAACAAATGCCCCTGCAGTTTTCATGCAGTTGATGAATAGCATTTATCGCCCATATCTTGATAAGTTGTGGGTGGTATTCATCGATGATATACTGATTTATTCCAAGACAAAGGAAGAGCATGAGGAGCATTTGAGGATTTCATTGCAGATCTTAAGGGAGAACAAACAACTATATGCCAAGTTAAGTAAATGTGATTTTTGGCTTGAGGAGGTATCCTTTCTAGGGCATGTGGTAACCAAGGATGGTATCGCTGTTGATCCATCAAAGGTTGAAGCTGTGTTGAAATGGGAAAGACCGACAAGCGTCACAGAGATCAGGAGTTTTCTGGGATTAGCTGGGTATTACCGAAGGTTTATAAAAGATTTCTCAAAGATTGCAGTACCATTAACCAAGCTGACCCGGAAGGAAAATCTGTTTGTGTGGAATGAGGATTGCGAGGAAAGTTTCAATAACTTGAAGAAGTGTCTGACTACTGCCCCTGTCCTCGCCTTACCCACTGAAGAGGGAGGATTTGAAATTTATTCAGATGCTTCTGGTATTGGACTGGGATGTGTCCTAATGCAACAAGGGAAGGTAATAGCTTATGCTTCCAGACAGTTGAAGATCCACGAAGTGAACTATCCGTTCATGACCTGGAGTTAGCAGCTGTGGTATTCGCCTTAAGATTTGGAGGCATTATATTTATGGGGAGCAATTTAAAGTCTTTTCTGACCACAAGAGTTTGAAATACTTGTTCTCACAGAAGGAACTGAACATGAGACAAAGAAGGTGGTTAGAGTACCTTAAGGACTTTGACTTTTCCATTCAATATCACCCGGGGAAAGCCAATGTAGTGGCAGACGCCCTAAGTAGACAACCAGGAACCATGCTAGCTAGTATGATGTTGGGTGAATGGAAGTTACTGGAGCAATTTGCAAGTCTGAATTTAGACATGGAAAAGAAGGAGAAACAAGTAATGATTTCCAATCTCCAGATACACCCGGTCTACTGACCGAAATCAAGGAGAAACAGGGAGAGGATCCATTCTTAGTGGAGATCAGAGAGAAGTTAGAGCAAAGGCCTGACTTCACTCTATCTGCGGAAGGAAGATTACTGTTCCGAGGTAGAACATGTGTTCCTCATCATGAAGAACTCAAGAAGAGGTTACTGAATGAAGCTCACCAGTCCAAATATACGATTCATCCAGGATCAACAAAGATGTACCAAGATTTAAAAGGTCGTACTGGTGGCCAAACATGAAGAGGGATGTGGCCGATCATGTGGCACACTGTTTGACATGCATGAAAGTCAAAGCCGAACATTTCCGTACGGCTGGTGGACTGCTACCACTAGAAATCCCAGAGTGGAAGTGGGATAGTATCGGTATGGACTTTATTATGGGATTGCCCAAGACTAGAGGTGGTAAGGATGCAATTTGGGTAATAGTTGACCGATTGACTAAGTCGGCTCACTTTTTGCCAATCAAGAGTACATGGTCAGTGGATGTGTTGGCCGCTCTATATGTTAAGGAAGTAGTTAGATTGCACGGGGTTCCATCTAGCATAATATCAGATCGGGACCCTAGATTTACTTCACACTTCTGGAAGGGTTTACAAGCAGCAATGGGTACTAAATTAAACTTTAGTACTGCCTTCCATCCTCAGACTGATGGACAGACTGAAAGGACCAATCAAATTGTGGAGGATATGCTTCGTGCCTTGGTGCTGGATTTCAAAGGTCGATGGGATGATCAGTTGTACTTGATGGAGTTTGCTTATAACAACAGCTATCAGGCTAGTATCAAAATGGCTCCATTTGAAGCCTTATATGGCAGAAGTTGCAGATCACCCCTTTGTTGGAAGAGGTTGGGGAGAACCAATGGGTTGGACCCGACTTGATTGAGGCCACTGTCCAGAAGGTTCAGATTGTCAGGGAACGTCTGAAGATAGCACAATCCAGGCAGAAAGTTATGCAGACAAGAGAAGGCGAGAACTGGAATTTCAGGTTGGCGAACATGTGTTCTTGAAGGTCTCACCTTCAAGGGGAATACAAAGATTTGGGATCAAAGGAAAACTAAGTCCCAGATTCATAGGGCCATTTGAAATTTGGAAAGAATTGGTCAAGTGGCGTATAGACTTGCACTACCGCCGCAACTGGCAAACGTGCATAATGTGTTCCACATATCCATGCTGCGGAGGTACCTATTCAATGCCACCATGTAATTGATCACGAGGACTTGGAGATTCAGGAGGACCTGACTTACGAAGAGAAGCCGATCAAACTGTTGGATCGGAAGACTCAGCGACTCAGGAATCGTACCATACCTATGGTGAAGGTTCAATGGAGTCGAGACGGAGTTACTAATGCTACCTGGGAAACAGAGGAAAGAATGAAGAAAAACCACCCGGAGCTATTCTCAGGTACGATCTACACCATTATGCGTAAATTTGGGGACCAAATTTCTTAAGTGGGGGAGGATGTAACACCCCGGAAATTTGCAAATTTAAAATTCCAGAAATATAGATGGATAAATTAAATAAACGTATTGGAGAGACTTCCAATACCATGTAATAATGATCCATTAACAAGAATGGGCCAATAGAGTATATTTGGCCCAAGGATATGAATGAATTGAGACAGGGAATTGCCCAGAAATTCGTGTAGGTAATTATGCCATAATTAGGAAGGGCAATTTAGGGTTAAGGTATGGATGATTAGTCATGTAAGGTAAGCCAAAACCGAACTCAATCCCAATTGGAGGTTCCTAAACCTTGGCTACCTCTTTTAAGTAAAGGAATCCCAGATTTTCTGGAAACTAGGAAACAGAGCTCGTAGCCCTTTCCTAGTATCATTAGGACTCTTAACAACATCCTAAAACTATAAGAACTCGTCCCTAAACTCTTGGGGAAGGTTTAACAACGAAGTTGGAGTCGTTTGGAGGCAAGCAAGAACTTCTGGGAGCAGGAGAAAGGCTGGGAACCCGGAGCTTCATCCCCTGCATCCTCTGTTGTGTCCAGAACATCAACAGGTTTTAGATCTTCATAAAGGTAGGTGTTCTCGGGCCAAGATTAAAGAAAAACCAACACCATCATGTAGTTCTTTGAGTCTAGGTTCATTTGCAATTGGTTTGATTGGTTTTCATGGAGTATACATTGTGTATTGGTGATTTTCCCGAAGTCTCGCACAGTTAGGGCTTTTCCCGTTCGTCTTATTTGGCATGTGATTCGAGATCGAATTTGACTAAACTTTCTTCACACAAAGTTTTTCTACCTGAAGTCACGATCATCTTCTATGTTGGACGTTTTGTCCAAAAGTCCTTCGTTTAGAGTTAGGAGCATGATAAGAGAGTCTCTGCATAACACTGTGATTTCGGGCTACTTTTGACTTTTTGTTCTTCGTATGTTTTCTTGGGATTCGAGACCGAATTAGATCAAACTCTCAACATCAAAGTTTTCTACTAGTTGTTATCTTCATCTTTCATGTTGAACGTTTTGTCCAAATGTCATTCGTTAGAGAGTTATAAGAGGTGGAAGTGGATCACTGCACTGCAGTCATGTGTTTTTTTTGTCTGGGAGGGCCACTGTGTCGACCTGGCCTGAACCCGTGTCGACCTGACCTGAGCCCGTGTCGACCTGACCTGAACTCAGGTCGACCTCCTGTCCCAAAACAGCCCAGAAAGTGTTCTGGGAAGCCCTCTAGTGTCGACACAACCCCATAGTGTGTCGACACACTCCCCAGTTTGACCCAGAAAGTTCTGGGAAGCTGATCTAGTGTCGACACCACTTGTGCTAGTGTCGACACACTGTCCCACATTGACCAGAGGGTTTTCTGGAAGCTGTCTCTAGTGTCGACACTACTTGATCTCGTGTCGACACTACTTGACCTTTTTGCCTTATTTTTGATGCACTGTGTCGACACAACCTGGACTAGTGTCGACACAGCCTGACCAGTTTTGCATGTTTTTGTCTTGGGTTTGGAGCACTGTGTCGACACCATCTGATCTAGTGTCGACACTACCCTTACAAGATTTTTGTATAATTTGAGTCTAATCATTTCATGATGTCTTCAAGCATGTACATGGTGTTATAAGGTATGCATGGACTTAAAATAAATCAAACCATTAAAGGAAATGGTAATGATATGAATATGATTCTAACGTGTAAATTTTGATTGTTCTTATGATCCTGGATTATCTTGTGATCTTGCTTATTGTCAATTGATAAGATAATAATATGATATGAATGTGGGGATGAATACATGATTAGTATGGACATATTAGTGGTGTAAATGTTATGATTTGCATATAAGTTTCATGGTTTCATGTTTTCCGGTGTTTAATTGATTATTGTCATATGCATACATGCTAGGAAATTACATGTTCTACATATGATCTGTCTTTAGAAACACCCTCTTGTCAAGACATTAATGAATTATGAAATATAAGATACGTCGTTATCCTACCTTGTTCTCTTGAGCTATTTGTCATACCTTGACTCTATAAATGATCTTGTTTCCTTTTACTATGAGCTTGTCATTGAAACTCTGTGGCCATAATATGAATATGTTTGTTCGGCACAATTGGGACTTCGGTCCTTTTGACCAATGCCTGTGCAATTAAGGGCCCTGTCTGGTCCTGGGGAGGAGCACCCCAACGTACTTATTACCGCGGGGGTATGGACTTGTGGTGCGTGGCATGGCACTGATACTATATGCAAGAGTTGTGAAAATTGTGCCTTCGTTTGATATGATAAGTTTGATTTGATCTGATATGATAAGATTTGATACGTCTGTTCACGTGAATACGTGGTATCTGTCTGAATATGGCCAATCTCTTTTGATATGATTCTACTCTTGAAATATCTGTCCATTGTATATGTAGTTCGATATTTGATTTGATCTGTCATCCGTTCTATTCCTCTGTTCAATCTGTTAGAAAAGCATGCATTGTCATCATATTCATGTGCATATCTGCCTATTTAAAAATGCTAATCACGTATACTAGTGCCCGCACCATATTGAGATGTAAATCCTACTGAGCTAGTTCGCTCACCCTATCATCCTACCTTTTTTCAGGAAGTGATGAAGAACCAGTGGAGTCCGATGGGGCAGGGCAAGAGTGATGAGCACCCTCCTTATGAGTCGATGATAGCATAGAAATAGACAAATGAGTAGTCTATGTAATAGTTAACTTTTCTAGAAGTTTTATTTGAATAATGGACCTTTTGTTGGATCTTTCTTATGTAAGGTTGTATCTAGTTGAATGAAATGAAATAAAGAGTACTTTGAGGATATTGTTATGATTTGAAAAGTGTTATTATATTCAATTGTGACTCTGCGCTATTCAACTGTGATACATTTGTTTGTATCGTTCACGTCCCCCGGTATTTATTCCGCTGCTAATATTCGGGGCGTGACATTGAAGTGTTTCACTTTTTGTGCCAAGAATTGACCCTTGAACCTAGAAAAATCATCTACAATGACAAACCAAACTTTGCCATTGAGACTTAGAGTTCTAGTTGGTCCAAAAAGGTCCATGTGCAACAATTCATATGGTTTAGATGTGTTACCGGTGCTTTAGATTTGAAAGACTTCCGGGTCTGTTTTCCCTGTGCATGCATCACAAAAACTTTCATTGTTGCTAAACGAAATGTCAGGAAGTCCACTTACCAATTTGAGCTTCATGATCTTGTGCAACACGTTGTAGCTCGCATGGCCAAGCCTACGATGCCACAAGGTCAATTCATCCTGTCTATTTGCAACAGACACAAGTTGTCATTCTCTGGATCATCTAAGTCAACTAAGTAAATGTTATTCACTCTTTTTCCAGAAATTTCACACTTCCTATTTCTTTATCAACAATTTGACATGAATTTGATTCAAAATGACGTTGTGACCTCTATCACATAATTAACTTATGCTAAGCAAATTGTGATTAAGGCCATCAACCAACAGTACATTTTCAATTGAATTGGAGGTACACTTACCACATTACCTGTGCCAATGATTTGACCTTTGTTATTATCTCCAAAAATGACTTGTCCTCCGTCTTTCTCCACTAGGAAACAGAATTTAGATTTGTCGCCCGTCATGTGCCTCGAACAGCCGCTATCCAAGTACCATTTGTTTTGATGTTGGGCTGCTAGGCATTCCTGCAAATGTGAATCAGACAAGAGGTTTTGGTACCCAAATTACTTTGGGTCCCAAAATTTCATTCATGCAACAAAGTAGATGTTTAGGAATCCAAACTTGTTTGACTTTTTGTTTCTTGGATTATTCCAACATTGTTTTTCATCATGACCAATCTTTTTACACACATTGCATGAAGGAATTTTCTTTTCAATTTTCTGTTGCTTGATAGACTGTTTATTCATTGAAACTGTTCTTGTCTGTCGACAGGCACCATTGTATCTGTCGACAGGTGGCTTTTTCTTTTGTTTGTTGGGAACACTTTGTTTGTGTAGTATTGGCTTGGTCTGAGACTTTCTTGAATTATGCTTGTGGGAGCATGCTTGCTTGTGCTTGGCTAGGATCATAAAGGAGGTGATCAATGATTCTCCTATTTTCTTTTGTTTGACTGGTTGATATCCTAACCCATGCTTGGTTACATGTATTTTGGTGCCCAAAACTGCATCTAGATTTTGCTTCCCTTTTACAAATTTCATTAAGTCCTCAGATTTTTCTTTCAATTCCTTTTCAGTTTGTTCCAACTTTTTCTTTGTTTCTATTGTTCTTCTTGAAGGAATTCAATAGAATGACTTAAACAGTCTTTTTCTTTTTGTGTTTCTTGCATTTCATTTTCAAGCAATCCATTTCTTCATTATGAGTCTTTTCATCATTTTTCATCATTTCTAATTCTTTTGTTAGAATGCAATTCGTTCATCATTGTTCTTATCATGCACAAGGGAGTTGCATTTCTTCTTTAATGCTCTATTCTCAGATCTATATTCACGAAATTTTTCAAATAAGGTAGTGTATGCTTCCTCCCATTCACTTGCAGTGAAATTATCAAATGAGAAGTTTACCTCGCTGGAGTCATCACTCCTGGCCATCAAGCATCTCACTCTTCATCATTAGATGTTTCTTGTGCATCTTCATCTTCATCTTCATCACTCCAGGTGGCCAACATTGCTTTGGTCTTTTTGGAGGTGAATTTTTCTTTCTTCAGCTTCTTCTTGAGTTCTGGGCATTCTCCTCTCATATGCCCTTGTTTCTTGCATTCATAACAACAATGTCAGATTTTTTGTTGGACTCATATTTCTGTGAAAAATTTTTCTTAGGAAAGGGTTGGAGTTACATGTGTCTCTCCTCTTGAACTGAGAAATTTCTTGAATTGTCTAGTGAGCATTGCCATTTCATCATCATCACTCTCACTAGACGTTTCTTGCTCATCACTATCTTGTTGAATGGATTTCTTGGAACTTGTTGATGTTTTATTGGATGCTTTTAGAGCAATTGACTTCCTAGGATTTTCTTCTAATTCTTTTCTTTTGATGTTGATTTCATATGTCATTAGAGAGCCAATTAGTTCATCCAATTTCATTTTGGAAAGGTCTTTGGAATCCTCAATGACAGTGGCCTTAGTATTCCAAGATGAAGTAAGAGAACGAAGGATCTTCTTACTAAGTCACTTTCAGAGTATTCCTTCTTAAGACCTTTTAGCCCGTTAACATTATCATGAATCTTGCAAACATGTCTGATACGGTTTCATCAGTTTTCATCTTGAACATTTCATATTCAGACACTAACATGCTAACTTTAGTTTCCCTTACCTCGGACGTACCTTCGTAAATAAGTTCAAGCTTGTCCCACATCCCCTTTGCTGTTGAGCATGTGGAGACTCTTGAGAATCCTTTGGATGCACCGCACATTGCATCATGTTTAGTGCGCTCCAGTTGAGAGTTCCTTTGGCTATTTGGTCTTTCGTCCAGGTGTCTTCTCCTCGGGCAACACGTATGGTCCCTTGCTGACTATCTTCCACAGCTCGTAATTTTGAGCTCTCAAAAATACCTGCATACGGTTTTTCCAATAAGGATAATCAGTGCCATCAAAATAGGGTGGCCTGGTCACTGAATGTCCCTCGGCCATATACCCTTTGCTAGAATCCATAAGATCGAAAATCTCCTGATCGCTAGATCAAATGACGAAAAAACAGTAAATCGAAGAAACCCGCTTTGATACCAATTGAAGAGTTGGCGGAAATACACAATACGGTAATCTAGAGGGGGGGGGGGGGGGGGTGGAATAGATTACGGCAATTTTAACTATTGATGGCTTCTTTTCAATGCTACAGCGATCTTAATGAAATTTGATTCAAATTCGATTAAGTATGAGACCGCTTGAGTTGATCTAAAAGTGAACACGGAATCAACGTGCGTATGAACACCGTGCCTACCAATCATCTATCGCAAAACGCGAACAAACCACAGAACACGATGATTTAAGGTGGTTCGGAGTACACAACTCGTGTATCCTACATCCACCGTCCACACACACACGCAGAAACGACTGCTTATGAGCAAATTCAACACTACAACTCAACCACACACACGTTGTCTGATGAGCACGATCAGAACAACCACAAATACGTGAATCAAGCACAAGGGATGCTCGAAACACAACCACACACACACGATGGAATGGAATTAAAATGGAGAAGAATTAGGAATTAGGGAACAAATCCGGTTGGAATTCTTCTCGTGGATCGTCCAAACGCTCTTCAAACTTCGATTGGATGTAGATTGGTCGATGTAGAAGGTTGAATTGATGACGATCCGGCTTCAGCTCCGCATAGATGGTGATTCCACGACGATCTGGGCGGAAGGTTGAAGCAGAGCAGCATTGGGGCTTTTCTTCTTGGTCCCTTGGAGGCTCTTGATGGGAGGCTGCTCTCTGCGAAATTGGCACCAAAAGGATGCTTATATAGTGTTAGGTATAGGTGGGGGTCGTGGAGGAAGGAAACACCCAGAGGGCCGGATTTGGAAACCCAGAATCTGAAGTTTCCGTCGGCGTCTGTCGACAGGTGCACTTGCATCTGTCGACAGACAGACTCAGGGATAGAACACAGAGTTCTGTCCGTGAAAAGACTGTATGGATCTGTCGACAGGTACAGTGCATCTGTCGACAGATACACTCAGACATGCAAACCTGAGTTCTGTCTTGAAATCACTGTCTGAATCTGTCGACAGGTACTTTGCATCTGTCGACACTACACCTCTTGGACAGATTTTTGTGCTTTTTGCTCATGTCTTCAATGCCTCTTCATGCTCCCTCTTTCATGCTTGTGCACCTACATGAAAACACATTGTTAGTGATATACATGTATGATTTGGCAATGTTTAACTCAATCACTTTCATGTGTTTTTCATGTTAGTTAGCACATCAATTTTGCATTAAATCAATGTTCAAGGATGTTAATGTGATCATCAAAAACATGATATATGGAAACCCAACAGAGAAGAGGCTGTGCGCAGGAAAGGAAGAGAGAAAGTTAAAAACCGGGGGAAAGGGGAATACACAAAAGAGAAAGAGGGAGAGCCGAATTCCTGAGAGAGAGAGGGGGGGTTTAATAGAGAGCTTTCTCTTTAAAAGAGAGGTTTTCAAAAGGGAGAAAATTTTGAAAAATAGAAAGAGGAGGGAGAAGAAAAAGGCAGGCGGCTAGGGTTTTGCAACATTCTGAAAATGCCAGATTTGCCCCTGTTGGATTGCTTGGTCCATTGGCCCGTTAAGCACTTCATTCAATGGCCCATTATCCTACAAATACAACATATAATTGAATTAATCAATTATCGTCCATGATAAGAAATCTTATGAATTATCACGTATTAGTCATCAAAATGGCATGATTGTTCATGATAATTATGATATTATCAATGAACACTACCAACCTCATTAAGGAGGCGTTCCGAGGCCTCCAGCAGCAACTAGGCATACTCGTGACGCTCCACCGACGGACGGATCAAGTTCGCACGTCGGCCGAATGTCGTGTACGCTCTTAGAGAGGGAGGTTACTGACCTCGGGAAGAAGAGTGCCGCCCTTGAAGGCTCGATCGCTGCTACGGTTGCTCGAGCCAAGCAATCGGAGGAGCGGGCTGCTGCCTTCGCGAAGTCAGTGGAGGAGCTCAAGGCCTCGTTGGCCGAGGAGAAAGAGGCTCGGGAGCCGAGGTGGCGGCCCACAAGAAGATGAAACAAGCATGGCTCAGGTCATCGCTGAGGAGTGTCAGAAGGCTGTGATAGAGTACACCAAATCCGAGGTGCACCTCGACCAGATAACTGGCCTGTTCATGGACGGCTATAAGCATTGTTTGTCGACTCTCGGCAAGGCCTTCCCCGACCTGGACCTGTCGTCGGTTCAGCCCCCGGGTGACGACGGCGACGAGGCTGACGAGGAAGCTGCGTCGGCCGCTGCTGCCACCACCGATCTGGGACCTCAGCCTCGGTCCCTCTGGCCACCGGGCCTTAGCCCTTTTTGTACTTCTCTTCTCTTCGGCCCTCCGACCGTATTCGATGAATATATCCTTCTGTTTTTCGATGGAACTGTGTTCCCGCCACATTGTGATCTATTAACGTATAAAGCGAGTCGCGCTAGGCCAAGGGTATCGATTGTTGGAACGTTCTTGTTTAGGGCCTGGTGCCATGACTTCGTTGGTCTTTTGTTCGCCGATTCAAAATCCTTAGATTTTTAGGACGTAAGGGCGATCCCATCCTAAGGCTCCTGGTTGATGGTTTGAGATACGAGTGCAGAAACGGCTTCGCAGTTGGAGTTCGGAGTGCCGAATAGACTTCGTGTGAAAGCTCTAAGGGCCGAAAGACCTGAGAGACGAATTCTGAGGTGTACGAGTGTTGCGCAAGAGTTCCGAGAGACGGAAGGCCTGAGGAACGAGTGCCAGAGCGAACTCGTAGATGGAGCTCGGAGTGCCAAAGCGACCTCGCGCAAGAGCTCTAAGGGCCGAAAGGCTTGAGAGATGAGTGCCGGAGCGAACTCGTAGATGGAGCTCGGAGTGCCGAAGCGACCTCATGCAAGAGCTCTAAGGGCCGAAAGGCCTAAGAGATGAGTGCCGGAGCGAACTCATAGATGGAACTCAGAGTGTTGAAGCGACCTCGCGCTAAAGCTCTAAGGGCCGAAAGGCTGAGAGATGAGTGTCGGAGTGAACTCGTAGATGGAGCTCAGAGTGCCGAAGCGACCTCGCGCAAGAGCTCTAAGGGCCGAAAGGCCTGAGAGACGAGTGCCGGAGCGAACTCGTAGATGGAGCTCGAAGTGCCAAAGTGACCTCGCGCAAGAGCTCTAAGGGCCGAAAGGCCTGAGAGATGAGTTCCGGAGCGAACTCGTAGATGGAGCTTGGAGTGTCGAAGCGACCTCGCGCTAAAGCTCTAAGGGCTGAAAGGCCTGAGAGACGAGTGCCGGAGCAAACTCGTAGATGGAGCTCAGAGTGCCGAAGCGACCTCGCGCTAAAGCTCTAAGGGCCGACAGGCCTGAGAAACGAGTGATCAAACATCTCTTATGTATTCTTCATTTCACGGATAATAACATTTAAGATGCTCGGCGTTCCACGTTCCTGGAATCGTCAAGCCGTTCAGGTTCGCCAGGCGATAGGCCCCATGTCCTAAGTCCTCGATCATGTGGTAAGGTTAGGCGAAAACTTTCCTACCACCGATCTTGGATCTGAGATGGCAAGCTTCCAGAGGACGAGGCTTCCCACTCTGAAGCGGCGAGGGCTCACAGCCTTGTTGAATCTTCTCTTCATCTTCTGTTGGTAGACTTCTATCTTCAGCGCCACCTTGTCCCGTCGTCCTCTACCAGGTCCAACTCGGCTCATAATGAACGATCATTTTCCTCACGATCAAACCCAAGGACTCGTCCTGAGGGCACGAGCAGCTCCACTGGTGTGACCGCTTCCACGCCAAAGGCTAGCACGAAAGGGGATTCTTGAGTGGCTTTGCGGGGAGTTGCTCGATACGCCACAAGACGTGGGGGAGTTCCTCGACCCATCGGCCTTTGGGGTCATCCAGTCTTCTTCAGCCCATTGAGGAGTGTTCGGTTGGTCACCTCGGCCTGCCCATTGGCTTGAGGGTGGGCTACCGAGGTGAAACGGTGGTTGATGCCGAACTCCGTGCAATTGCGATGAAACCTGGCGTTGTCAAACTGCTTTCCGTTATCAGTGATGATCATTCGAGGGAGGCCAAACCTGCAGATAAGACTTTTCCAGATGAATCCCCACGCATTGGAGTCAGTGATCTTCGCCAATGGCTCGGCTTCCATCCACTTGGTGAAGTAGTCAACCGCGACAATATGGAACTTCTGCTGGCCCGAGGCTGGTAGAAACGAGCCGAGGATGTCCATTCCCCACTGCACGAACGGCCATGGGGCGGTGAGTGGCTGGAGACTAGCAGGTTGTCGCCGGTCTACTTTGCTGAAGAGTTGGCATTGCGGGCATCTTCGCACGTATTCTTCAGCATCCTTCAACATGGTAGGCACCAATACCCTTGCCGAACCACCCTTCGGACTAGGGATCGTGGTCCTATGTGGCTCCCGCATGTACCCTCATGCACCTCAGTGACGATTTCCCCGGCTGACTTGGGTCGACGCACCGCAGATGCGGGAAGCTGAAGCCCTTCCTGAGAGGTCATCACCGATCATAAAGACCTTCATGTGCACCTTCTTACCTTTAGGGCCTCCTCGTTGTTACTCGAGAGCTGCCCATCCCAGATATACCCAACGATTGGGGTCATCCACGTCGGCCTGACATCGGCGCAATAACCTCCGTAGCTCCGACTGAAGGCTCGCTGAGCTCCTCTACGAATATGGTGGGTTCTCGAAAGGTTTCTGAGACGGCTGCGTACTTGGATAGCGCATCGGCCGGTGAGTTGTCGGCTCGGGGAATCTTCAGTAGTTCAGCTTCTTCAAAGTGTCCATCATTCTTCGGACCTCGATCATGTAGAAATGAGCTTTTCCTCTCTGGCCTCAAACTCCTTCGAGACTTGGCTGACGACCAGCTGGGAGTCGCTGTGGACTTGGACTCTTGTCGCTCCCAGAGTCTTGGCCATCCTGAGTCCTGAGATGACAGCTTCATATTCTGCTATGTTATTGGAGGCAGGGAAGCCGAACCGAATCGCATACCTTAGGACGGGACATCCAGAGATTGCAGGACGATGCCAGCTCCGCTGCCTCGGGAGTTGGACGATCATCCACGTACACTAGCCATCACCCAATGGCCTCCTCCGGCTCCAGTGGCCTCGCTGTGCATTCAGAGATGAAGTCGGCCAGGGCTTGATCTTTGATGGCGACCCGAGGTCTGTACGATATGTCGAATTCACCGAGCTCGATGGCCAACCTGGCCATCCTCCCCGAGGCCTTGGGTCGGCTGAACACTTGCTTGATTGGGGCATCGGTTAGGACGACGATCCGGTGCACTTGGAAGTAGGGTCAGAGTCGTCGCACAGCCATCACGAGCACGTACCTCGTCTTCTCAAGACCGGAGTAGCGTTGTTCGGCTCCGCACGAAGCTTTGCTGGTGTAATATACTGGGACGTGTTTCCGGTCTTCCTCACTACCAGCACCGAACTGATAGAGTAAGCCATGGCCGAGAGGTATAGGAACAACTCTTCCCATGCGATAGGCTTACTTAGAGTAGGCACATTAGCTAAATAAGACTTGAGCTCGTCAAAAGCTCTTTGGCAGTCATCGTTCCACTCGAACCGCCCCTTCCGCAGCACATCGAAAAAGGGCCTGCATTTTTTGGCCAACTTTGACATGAACTTGCTTAGGGCTGTTATCCGGCCATTGAGCCTCTATACCTCTTTGAGGGTCCTCGGCACCGTCATGTCGATGATGGCCTGAACTTTGTCGGGGTGACGCTGATTCCTCGATCGAGACGAGGTAGCCGAGGAACTTCCCGGCGCGGACGCCGAAGACGCGCTTGTCGGGATTGAGCTTCATTTCGTACTGGCGCAAGACCTCGAAGGCTTTAGTTAGATCCCGAACATGATCTTCGGATCGCCTGCTCTTTACCAACATTCTGTCAATATAAATTTCCATGGTCTTCTCGATTTGGCACTCGAACATCGCATTGACAAGCCTCTGGTACGTCGCCCCTGCATTCTTCAGTCCGAAAGGCATTCGGGTAAAACAGTACAACCTTTTTCCGTGGTGAAGGCGGGTTTTTCTTCATCCTCGAGGGCATCCTGATCTGATGATATCCCGAGTAGGCATCGAGGAAGCTCAGGAGCTCGTGCTCGGCCGTAGAGTCGACGAGCTGGTCGATGCGAGGAAGAGGGAAGGTGTCTTTTGGGCATGCTTGTGTGGGTGGTGAAGTCCACGCACATGCGCCATTTGCCATTTGCTTTTTTGACGAGGACGACGTTGGCCACCCATTTGGGGTAGAAGACATCCCGGATAGTTCCTGCGCGCAAGTACTTGGCCAAACTGTCGTCCACCACTTCTTGTCGATCCACCGAAAGGGGCCGCTTCCTCTGGCGCACAGGCCGAGCTTAGGGTTCACATTTAGATGGTGCTGGATGATCTCTGGGGAAATCCCAGGGACGTCGTCTTCCGCCCATGCGAAGACATCGCTACTGTTTTTGAGATGGTTGACCAGCCCTTCCTCCGACTCTCGAAGTTCAGAGCCGATCACAAGTGATCTCTCCTCTGTGACTTGGATTTGCTTTGTTTGTTCGGCAGGCTCGTGCCTTCCCATGATTTCATCATGCACATCCTCATACTCTGAAATGGCTGGTTCTTTAGCTTTTATTGAATTTGCATAACACCGACGGGCCTCGGTCTGGTTTCCAGCAACCTCGCCTATCCTGCTCTGTGTGGGGAACTTCAGTTTCTGATGATACGTGGAGGGGACCCCTCCCAATTTTCCCAAGATTCCTTGGCCGAAGATCACATTGTAGGCCGACTTCACTTTTACCACAAGGAAGTCGGCCTCAACGGTTACAAGACATGGCCGAGTTCCGAGAGTCACCTTCAGCTTGATTGACCCCTCGGCACTGACTGACGACCCGCTAAACCCGAATAAAGGCGTGGCTACGGGTTTTAACTAGGTACTGAGGTCAGTCATCTTTACATAACAGTCATAGAAGAGGATGTCGGGAGCCGCTCCACTGTCCACCAAGATCCGATGCATGCACGCTGTACCCGTCGATGTCTACGAAGACTACGATGGTGCGTCATCGTGAGGGAAGCTGAGGCCGATGACGTCGTCCTTGGAAAAGGTGATAACACCACGGGGTCTCGTGGCCGAGCCCCCCGAGCTTGAGCCAACAGCCGATGCATACACCTTCCGCTTTCTTCCGCTATCCCCTCCTCTGGTCGAGCCCCCGGCCAAGACGAGGACCGCTCCTTTACCACCACGAGCTCCGTGCTCCTCCTCGGGTGTTCACTCCTTTGTTCATCTGTTGACGATGTCCCTTCCGATGATTCCACGCCGCAGCATGTCTGAGATCTCCATCTTGAGGCTTCGGCATTGGTCAGTGGTGTGTCCGTAGCCCTTGTGATACTCACAATATTGATCGGCTCTGCGCCCTAGCGGAGGCCTTGGAAGCGGCTCGGATCGCCGAAACTCAGGCAGCCTCTTGATGATAGGCAGGATCTCAGACGAGAGTCTGGTGAAGCTCGGGAGGTCCCAGGTGCGCCTATATTCATCGTGTCGGCAGTTTGAGCCCGACCGCCTATCTCCACGAGACGAGGGCTTGTCTCTCCGAGGCTTCTTTGGCTCTGATCCTTGCTTGACGACCCCAACTTGGACGGGCGCCCCATCTTGCCCACCGCGCCCGGGGTGGACTCCAACCTCGCGTACTTCTGCATGCGAGGAGAGTAAATTGGAGAGACTCACAGGCGGTTTCTTAGCGACGGAGGAGACGAACGGCGTGTTGGTGCAGACTCTTGTCAAGATGTTGACGGCTATTCGAAGGTCGAGGTCGATCACCTTCATAGCCTCCAGCTGAAACCTCTTGGCATAGTCACGGAAGAGCTCGCCGCTCCTCTGAGCCACGTGCCACAGGTCATCGGTGCATAAGGAATGCTGCACCGTGTTGAAAAAGTGGTCCAGGAACCGCTGGGCGAAGTCGTGGAAGTTCGTCACCGACCGCGCCGGCAATGTTTTGAACCATTGCAGCGCCGCATCGTCAAGGGTTGACATGAAAGCTCGGCACTTCAGCGAGTCCGAGAGGTTCACCATCTCAACCTGTCCCTGGAAATTATCAAGGTGGTGGACAGGGTTAGTGGTTCCATTATATCGCTTGAAATTTCGGAAATTGCAGCTTCATAGGCACTTGTGTTGAGGTTATCTCCTCGGTGAACAGTAAGTAGAGAGTAACGTCATCACCGAGGGAACCCGAGTCCCCCGCTGCAGTGCCTCAATCTTCCTATTCATCTTAGATGTCGCTCCTCCACCCAAGCTCCATCGACAGGATGCTCGTAGCTACCGGCGTCGATTTGGCTGTGTCGTGGTCGACCTCTGTCGCCTTGGTGGTACCATGGTCCGTTGCCATGGCAGGGGCTGCCAGAACCGCCGCGGGGGATTGGAGGGCGGGCGCGGATACCTCCGGGACCACCGCCTGGATGTCGAGGTGGCTTACCGATGCCGCTGGCATAGCGGTGTGATCTCCTGTTGCCTCTGTGCTGCTGAGGCCCGGATCGGGGACATTTAAGCGCCCGCTACCCACTTGAGCCGCCATGACCTATTGCCTCTGGTCCAATCGGGCCAACACCTCATGGAGTCCCGTCTAGAGCTTCGACGTTGTCATGGTAGGTAGAGGTGTTGGATCCTTGCTCCCCAGTGCCAGAGCCCCCGCCGGCGACCTCCACGACTCCGGTCGAGGGGATGACTTCTTCTTCGGATGAGCGCGTTGCGATCTTTCCCTTGGGATCCATGAGAGCAAGTTTTTTGTTCAGGTTCCCACAGACGGCACCAAAAATGTTACTGCTAGAGTAACGAGCTTGGCCTTAGCCGAGTAACTCCCAAGGAAAGATGAGCTGATCGCGAGTGCCTGCCGCCGAATGTTGTACCTGTAAGACCATCGAGTGACCTCGGTGGGGGAGGACTCCGACGCTCAAGTCAGATTTGGCAGGATGGAGAGACAGGGTTCTACATCAGAAATTGCATACCTTGGGTGTGAGAGATGCCTCCCCCTTTTATAGTGGCTCCGTGAGTGCGGTTTACGGTAAGTGGGTAGAAGTCGTGCTCTAGGGTTCGTCCGAGATTCCCGTTGACTGATTTCGTGGGTCTAATTGCAGGTAAATTGCGATCACGATCCTCGAGCTGTCTTGCCACTAATAGGGCTTCCATAATCATCGTGCAGGAGCGGTTAAAGGACGTGGTCCGTGGCCTTCGGGCCCTTCCGCATTCTGACTTTCCTCCGCAGCCATTCGGCACGCCAGAGGATTTTGTCTTACGAGCTCTCAATGCTTTCCTGTGCAGTGACTCAGTCAGCAGAGCTCGCCCGGCTGAGCCATCGGGAGCCAGCATAATGCCGAGTACCCCTGCCTTGGCCAGGCCGGCTAAGACACCCCCTGCCCCGGTTAGTCGAGTGATAACTCGTCCTACTCCCGAGCCGAGTGGCCGAGTGACAACCAGTAACAAGTTGTTTATCACAAAATATATACAATGCCAAAATTTGTAGCTGAACAAAATCCTAATTATAAATCAACATTAATAAAAGTAATAAGCTAAACAAAGCAATAAATGATATTTCCTGTTGCACTCATTGTAACAAATTAGGTCATACAAAAATTACTTGTATAACTAAACATCTCAAATGGATTCCGAAAAGAAACTCTGTAGAAGCTAACCAATAGGACCCAAAAGAACTTGGGTACCTAAATCTCATTGATTTATTGCAGGGAAGCTTTAGAACATCTAAATGGTACCTGGACAGTGGGTGCTCAAGGCATATGACTGGAAATAAAAAGCTATTCCCATCTATCAAAAATGAAGAAGGGACAGTAACTTATGGAGAGAATGGTAAAAGATCAGTCATTGGTTGTGGATCAATTGGAAGCAAAGACAAGACCCTGATAGAGGATGTTCTCTACGTTGAAGGACTCAAGCACAACTTAATCATTATTAGTCAGCTATGCGACAAGGGTCATCAGATCAAGTTTCAAGAATCTAAATGTCTAATCATCAAGAATGGAACAACAATTTTTGAAGCTTACAGAGAGAAAAATCTGTATGTGTTACATTTAGAAGATTTGAAGAGTCAAGACATTTGTTTGGCAGCTAGCAAAGAACAGAATGCTGAACTATGCATAGAAGACTAGGACATTGTAGCTTGGATGGAATCAGAAAACTTATCAAGCTTGATCTAGTGGAAGGTCTACCCAATATGAATTCAAGACTAGACAACATCTGTGAACCATGTGCAAAAGGAAAATATGCAAAATCTTCTTTCAAATCCAAGACAATTGTTACTACTCCAAACTACTAGAACTGCTTCATATGGACTTGTTTGGACCGATGAGAACAACAAGTTTGGGAGGAAAGAATTTTGGATTTGTTATAGTTGTTGGGTTCACATTCCAAATCATAAATACAACATGTTTTTGATGATGATAATGATGAACAAAGTAAAGAAGTGAACAATGTGAATTGAGTTTAAAGTGGTAAAGATCTGTACATATGACTTGTCACAATGTGTTGGCATAATGTTAATCTTTAAATGACTATAATGTCTCACTAACTATGTTCATTATTTTATGTGAGATGTTGGGCAAGACATGTACAAAGAACAAGGCTTAAATGATGAAGATATACATGAAAAGCAAGCACCTGTCGACAGCAGGGAAGGTCCCTGTCGACAGCTAAACTCAAGCCAGAAGGCCAATCTTCAGAACAGATGAGCCTGTCGACAGCACCCCATATGCCTGTCGACAGGAAGAGGTTCCCAGAACAATGAAATCTTCTGTCTTCCTGTGCCTGTCGATAGCACCCATCGCCTGTCGACAGCAACTGCCTCCCAGAAGCTTTGAATGTTCTGCTTGCTTGCGCCTGTCGACAGGAGCACCCAGTGCTGTCGACAGACGGAGAGAGTCCTCAAATACGGAAAGTCTTCAAGTTACCATAGATGGTGTTTCCACAAACCACGACTCTCCATATGTAAACACCTCTATTTAAGCATCTTTTTGAAGACATTCACGTACACAAGCAGCCTCCAAGCAAGAACCCTAAAAGCCTCTCAAGAAAAGTCTTGCACTGCTGCTCTGCTTCTACCTGTTGCCCAGATTCAACAAGAGAAGTCTTCCGTGCAGCGGTGAAGTTTGAACGTCGTGGATTCAAGCCTCTCCATCAACCTTTGATCATCAAGACGAAGCTTGAAGTCTACCCAGACGTTCATCAGAAGAGTTTTCAATTGGATTGATTCTCAACTCTCAAACTCTTCTCTGTTTTACTCATATCCATATGTGGTGTGTGTGGTGTGTTTCAAGCAGTCCTTGTGCTTGATACACGTGTGTGTGTTGTTCTGATCGTGGTACACATCAGAGAACATGTGTGTGTGAGTTGTAGTTCCTGAACTAGCTCATAAGCAGATTGCTCTGCGTGTGTGTGTGGCCCGTGGATGTAGGATACACGAGTTGTGTATTCCAAACCACGTAAATCGTTGTGTCTCGTGGTTTGAACGTTTCTACGTTAGATGTTTGGTAGGCACGATGCATTTACACAGTCTAATCATCTGCTTGATATCTATCATCGAATCACACACATTCAAACTAAGTCTAGTCCTTGCCAATTTCCAGTGATATGTATCTTATCGAAAAGAATGCGTTAAGTGTTCTTAATAGACAGTAATCTATTCAACCCCCCCCCCCCCCCCCTTCTAGATTACCATATAGGGAATTCCGCAACTCTTCAATTGGTATCAGAGCTTGGTTTCTCCGTTTTCTGTCACATTTATTTGATCTTACGATCAGGAGATCCTTGATCTTATGGATTCTAGTAAGGGGTATATGGCCGAGGGACATTCAGTCACTAGGCCACCTTCTTTGATGGCACTGACTATCCCTATTGGAAAAACCGCATGTAGGTGTTTCTTCGTGCACAAAACTTTGAACTGTGGAAGATAGTCAGAACAGGACCATATGAATTGCCTCAAGACGAAAATACATGGACTAAAGATTAGATTGCCAAAGGGACTCTCAACTGGAGCGCCCTCAACATGATGCAGTGCACAGTCCATCCAAAAGAATACTCGAGGGTCTCCACATTCACCTCAGCTAAGGAGATGTGGGACAAGCTCGAGTTAATATATGAAGGTACGTCTGAGGTGAGAGAATCTAAGGTAAGCATGCTAGTCTCAGAATATGAAATGTTTAAGATGAATCATGATGAACAATATCTGATATGTTTGCTAGATTCATGGTTCTGATAAATGGACTAAAAGGTCTTAAAAAGGAATACTCAGACAGTGATTTGGTGAGGAAGATACTTCGGTCTCTTCCATCCTCATGGAACACCAAAGTCACTGTCATTGAGGATTCCAAGAATCTCTCAACCATGAAGGTGGATGAATTGATTGGTTCTCTCATGACCTATGAGTGAATGTGAAAAGGAAGGAAACTGAAGAGAACCCAAGGAAGTCCATTGCTTTGAAGGCTTCCAAGAAAGTCTCTTCAGATTCAAAAAGAGTACTCAACAGGAAAGTATTGAGTCTGAATCCTCCAGTGATAGTGAGAATGACGAGATGGCCATGCTCACTAAACAATTTAAGAAGTTCCTCAGATTCAAGAAAAGAGGTTCAGGAAACTCAAAACCGTTCCAAAAGAGTACCAATAGAATTGATTCACCGAACAAAAATCTGATGTGGTTTGTTATGAGTGCAAGAAGCAGGGGCACATGAGAGGAGAATGCCCCGAGCTTAAGAAAAAATTGAAGAAAGACAAATTCACGTTCAAGAAAGCCAAAGCAATGTTGGCTTCATGGAGCAATGAAGATGAGGACAGTCAAGGCACCTCGGAAGATGAAGAGATTCAGTGTCTCATGGCGAAGAGTGACGATTCAACGAGGTAAACTCTTCCTTCGAGCATTTTTCTATTGATGAATGGGAAGAGGCTTATACTGTACTATTTGAAAATTTTTGTGAATTTAAGTCTGAAAACAAAGCACTTAAGAAGAAAATGAATTTCCTTGTTCATGAGTCAAACAACAATGAAGAAATTGAGACTCTGAACAACGTAATTGATTTGATGAAAATTGATGAACAAACCCACAGTGATGAATTGGATAGCATGAAACTTAAGTATCAAGAAGTTCAAAAGGAAAGAGATGAACTAACAAACTCTCTTGAAATTCTTAAAGGTGAGCATGCTAATCTGAAAGAAAAATTTGAAAAAGCTGAAACAGAACTGAAAGGTAAATCAAAAGATCTAACAAGTTTTGTTAAAAGCAAACAGAACTTGGATGCAATCTTAGGTTCAAATGTTTTTGTTGCAAGACATGGGATTGGATTTCAAAACCCAAAGCCAAAGGTAATTGGCAAAAATCTGGTAACTGATTTCATTGATCCAACCCCCAGCTCTAGCAAACCAAACCCTTCAAAGAAAAGGAAAAATCAACACAAGGGTAAAAAACAGGAACCTAAAGTCACCAAATTTGTTCCTAGTCAAAAGAAGGAATTTGCTTCAAGCTCTAAAAAGGGCCGTCCACAAGACAAACAGCAAGTTCCCAAAGCCAGACTCACCAGAGAACAAAAGGGTAAGATGCCTATCGATGCTTCTAAAAATGTCAAACCCAATGTTGTTCCTAAATCATCATCATGCAACATCTGTAAAACGATTGTACATAATGAAAGACAATGCTGGAATAAACCAATTCAAAAGAAAATCAAGCAAGTTTGGATTCCTAAGCATTTCTTATTTGGCATGAATGATTCAATGGGACCCAAAGTAATTTGGGTACCAAAACCTCTCGTCTGATCCACATGTGCAGGAATGCCTAGCAGCCCACAATCAAAACAAATGGTACCTGGACAGTTGCTGCTCGAGGCATATGACGGGCGACAAAGCTAAATTCAGTTTGCTCATGGAAAAGATGGAGGTCAAGTGATATTTGGAGGTAACAACAAAGGCCAGATCATTGGCTCAGGTAAAGTTGGTAGGTTTGCCTCTAATTCAATAGACAATGTGCTTCTGGTTGATGGCCTTCATCACAATTTGCTCAGCATAAGTCAGTTGTGTGATAAAGGACACAAAATTGTCTTTGAATCCAACTCATGTCACATTCTTGATAAGGAAACAGGAAGCTTAAAATTTTCTGGAAAAAGAATGAATAACATATACATGGTTGACTTAGATGATCCAGAAAATAACAATTTGTGTCTTGTAGCAAACAAACAGGACGAGCTTACATTGTGGCATCGTAGGCTCGGTCATGCTAGTTATAATGTATTGCACAAGATCATGAGGCTTAAGTTGGTGAGTGGTCTTCCTGAAATTTCCTTTAAAAAAAATGAAAACTTCTGTGATGCATGTGCACAGGGAAAACAAACCAGGAAATCCTTCAAATCAAAGGCACCGGTAAGTTCTTCCAAAGCCTATGAACTCTTGCACATGGACCTATTTGGACCTACGAGAACACTCAGTGTCAATGGCAAGCGTTATGGCTTTGTCATTGTGGATGACTTCTCTAGGTTCACTTGGGTATAATTCCTGGCTCACAAGAATGAAGCATTAAGTGTTTTTGAAGAATTTTTCAACAAAATTGAGCATGAGAATGTCAATAAAATATGCTCCATCCGCACTGATCACGGGGGAGAATTTGACAACAACTCCTTACTGAATTTTGCAGGCTCTATGGGATAGAGCACTTGTTCTCCTCCCCAAGAACTCCGGAACAAAATGGAGTGGTGGAGAGAAAGAACAGAACATTGGTGGAGATGGCTCGCACGCTTCTGGTGGAGAATCAACTAGCAAGAACTTTTTGGGCAGAAGCGGTAAACACATCTTGTTACATTCTTAATCGAGCCATGGTAAGACCTGTATTCAAGAAAACTCCTTACGAACTTCTGAAAGGTAAGAAACCCACCATTGGGTACTTTAAAGTTTTTGGTTCAAAGGTGTTTATTCATAACAATGATAAAAATGACTTGGACAAGTTTGAAGCCAAAAGCGATCAAGGTATTTTTCTTGGATACTCTGAACATTCTAGAGCTTATAGAGTGTTTAATCTGAAAACCAGAAAGGTGGAAGAAACTCCACACGTTGTTTTTGATGAATCTCAAATCAAAATAACAATTCTACTCCTTACAGGTTTGACGATGAATCTACTGAAACAACTCTTGGAGATCTACAAAGCAAGTCAAATGCAATCTCTAAGACAGTTCATCAAGCTAAACGTGGATATCTTCGCAGGTACAATGATGAAGATGACAGTCATCTACCCAAAACTGAAGAAGATACACCTGCACAAGATCCACAACAAGAGGATGAACCACAACATGAAACTCCTCCAGCCACCCCTCCTCGGGAACCACATCCTCAACTGCAAGATCAACCAGGTCCTTCAACAATCACCAATGTGAGGTACTCTAAAGCTCATCCACTTGAGAATGTCATAGGTGACATAAATGATTCAGTTCAAACTAGGTCTCAAGTAAATCAAATAGTTGAACAGGATCATTTAGCCTTTGTGTAGCAACCTGAATTTTTGCGAAAAATAAAAATTTAAATAAAGAATTAAAACCTAGTTAAATAGATATTTAAATAGAACATTAAACAAAACCCATTAAATGGAAAAGAGTAATGGGCTTTGCTTAATGGATCCTCTAAAATTTATTGGGTCAAAAATATGAATTTACAAAGGGAGAATATTAGGAAAATACCCTAAATTCGTAACTAAATTATTACCTAATTAAAAAAGGGGTATTTAATGCATTAAATAGGAAGTTAGAGTTGGAATTGGATTCCTAAACCTACCCCATATAGTCTAGCACGAATTTAGATACTATCCTAACCCAATTAGAGATTGGAAAGCAAGAGA